>JAAKFY010000161.1:18275-72610 GCA_011823955.1 Dissostichus mawsoni
ACTGTATACTGCTACTGCTGCTGCTACTGCTGCTACTACTACTGCTGCTGCTACTGTTGTCACGATACCAACATTTTGGTTTCGATACCGATACCAACTCAAGAATTGCGATTCCGATTCTTTTTCGATACTTTTCTTAAAAAAAGGGAAACAGTCTTAAATGTAATTATTGTGAGAACCAGAACCAGAACACAAACTTTTAAACAATAAATAAAAAAATTACAAGAATTCGTATTAAATCAAATTAAGCATCATCTCAAACAACTTTTTTGTCAAAATAGATTTGTATATTAAACAGAATGACATTCAACACAATTAGGTCTCCGACAAAAAACTAGAACATAGCCCTGCTGTTTAGAGTGCACGAGAGAGGGGAGGCCTTAGAGCGTGCACGAGAGAGGGGAGGCCCTTAGAGCGTGCACGAGAGAGGGGGAGGCACTTAGAGCGTGCACGAGAGAGGGGAGGCACTTAGAGCGTGCACGAGAGAGGGAGGCACTTAGAGCGTGCACGAGAGAGGGGAGGCACTTAGAGCGTGCACGAGAGAGGGGAGGCCCTTAGAGCGTGCTGGAGAGGGAGGCACTTAGAGCGTGCACGAGAGAGGGGAGGCCCTTAGAGCGTGCACGAGAGAGGGGAGGCCCTTAGAGCGTGCACGAGAGAGGGGAGGCACTTAGAGCGTGCACGAGAGAGGGGAGGCACTTAGAGCGTGCTGGGAGGGGAGGCCCTTAGAGCGTGCACGAGAGAGGGGAGGCCCTTAGAGCGTGCACGAGAGAGGGGAGGCCCTTAGAGCTGCACGAGAGAGGGGAGGCCCTTAGAGCGTGCACGAGAGGGGAGGCCCTTAGAGCGTGCACGAGAGAGGGGAGGCCCTTAGAGCTGCACGAGAGAGGGGAGGCACTTAGAACGTGCTGGAGAGGGGAGGCCCTTAGAGCGTGCACGAGAGAGGGGAGGCCCTTAGAGCGTGCACGAGAGAGGGGAGGCCCTTAGAGCTGCACGAGAGAGGGGAGGCACTTAGAACGTGCTGGAGAGGGGAGGCACTTAGAGCGTGCACGAGAGAGGGGAGGCCCTTAGAGCGTGCACGAGAGAGGGGAGGCACTTAGAGCGTGCACGAGAGAGGGGAGGCACTTAGAGCGTGCTGGAGAGGGGACACTTAGAGCGTGCAGAGAGAGGGAGGCATTTAGAGCGTGCACGAGAGAGGGGAGGCCCTTAGAGCGTGCACGAGAGGGGAGGCACTTCGAGCGTGCACGAGAGAGGGGAGGCACTTAGAGCGTGCTGGAGAGGGGAGGGACTGCAGGCACGGCTGCAGTGCAGGGAGTGGAAGCAGAGCGCTGAACACACACGGCTCTTCTACTACAACAACAACAACTACTACTACTACAGTACTACTACTACAACCCGAGCTCCGGGGCTGCAACAAAAAGCGGGGAGATGAGGGGTATGAATAATAAAGACGTTTATTTTTAATAAACAAAAATGAGGACGTGGCACCAGCAACAGATCCCCCAGGCTGGCCCGGAGAGAGTGCCCAGAGGAGTGAGAGAGCGACGTATCCGGCTTGGCTCCTCTTGTATGCTTCCAGCACGTGCAGCTCATCAGGCACTGGAACTTGCAATCACCCACAAACACACACGAACAGACGGCACCCCACGTGGTGTGGAGGGGTCGTCACACTCCCCCCATAAAGAAAGGAGTTCCACTAAGAACACCGTTAACTACCCAACAGGACCCACCAAAACAATACAGCTACATTAGCCTTCAAAAACTCCAGACTGACGTCTATACTCCTTTTTGTACCAGCCAACAAACCTCCCCCTGCCCACTCAGCATCTCCAGCGCCTGAAGAAGCAATTTAAGAGGAACGGAGTAGATCTAAAAGACCAGAGCAACAGCACAGTACCGTCAGGCCAACCCAAACAAACTAGGAGCTCTTCTTCTATGCTTCGGCGTGGACAGGAGACAATTGTGGTCAGTCCCTTGAGCCAGCACACGGAAAAGGCCGGAATGTTTTTCTAGAAACGGCAAACTAGCCCTTGGCAACAAAACCAGGACCTGACCCCCAGGACTAAACGAGCGCTGCTCAGTTTTTCGTTCATACAGATGTTCCATCCTTACCTGGGCAGACGACAACTTCTCTTTTGACCGAGTTGGCTTACTTTTCATTTGACATGTGTGACATGATTTAATATGCCGAGACACATCTCTCTTTAAACCAGGCCAAAATAAATACCATAACATGTAATTACATGTTTTACGGACACCCAGATGTCCCGATTGCTTATGTGCTTTCTTGAGGTTTCTTGAGGACCTCCTCACAAATTTTTACAGGAACCACAATCTGGAGAACTGGCTCACCAATGAAGCCTTTCCCTTGTGACAACCACTTTCTGACCTCAGGTGGACTGAGACCCTGTCCTCTGTCCTCAGGTGGGCTGAGACCCTGTCCTCTGTCCTCAGGTGGACTGAGACCCTGTCCTCTGTCCTCAGGTGGGCTGAGACCCTGTCCTCTGTCCTCAGGTGGGCTGAGACCCTGTCCTCTGTCCTCAGGTGGACTGAGACCCTGTCCTTTGTCCTCAGGTGGGCTGAGACCCTGTCCTCTGTCCTCAGGTGGACTGAGACCCTGTCCTCTGTCCTCAGGTGGGCTGAGACCCTGTCCTCTGACCTCAGGTGGACTGAGACCCTGTCCTCTGTCCTCAGGTGGGCTGAGACCCTGTCCTCTATCCTCAGGTGGGCAGCATGCTGAAGACCCCCCTGGTCCCAGTGTGGCTCTGCTGTATTAACGGCAGTGTCTCGGTGGTCTTTAGTCTGCACCGCTCGCTGCTCTCTGATTGGAAGATGGAGCACCTGTTCACGCTGTTCTACTACAACGGGCAGGACTCCCAGAAGACCCCCGCCAGGCTAACTGTAGGTGAGCAGGGGGGGGGGGGGGGGGGGCAGAGGGGCTTTTATTGTGAAAGGTAAGGAGGATGTAGTTATGAAGGCAACAGAAGTCTGTATTCTGATCCACCAAACTCCATTCAGAACACCAGCCCCTTAGAGGTCTCCTATCATGCAGAATGCTCTCTCTGATGTCTTCTCTACATCACCATGTGTCCCCGGTGTGTCAGGAGACTCACAAAGTGATGTCTTCTCTACATCACCATGTGTCCCCGGTGTGTCAGGAGACTCACAAAGTGATGTCTTCTCTCCATCACCATGTGTCCCCGGTGTGTCAGGAGACTCACAAAGTGATGTCTTCTCTACATCCCCATGTGTCCCCGGTGTGTCAGGAGACTCACAAAGTGATGTCTTCTCTACATCACCATGTGTCCCCGGTGTGTCATGAGACTCACAGTGATGTCTTCTCTCCATCAACATGTGTCCCCGGTGTGTCAGGAGACTCACAAAGTGATGTCTTCCCTACATCACCATGTGTCCCCGGTGTGTCAGGAGACTCACAAAGTGATGTCTTCTCTACATCACCATGTGTCCCCGGTGTGTCAGGAGACTCACAAAGTGATGTCTTCTCTACATCACCATGTGTCCCCGGTGTGTCAGGAGACTCACAAAGTGATGTCTTCTCTACATCACCATGTGTCCCCGGTGTGTCAGGAGACTCTCAAAGTGATGTCTTCTCTACATCACCATGTGTCCCCGTGTGTCCCCGGTGTGTCCCCGGTGTGTCAGGAGACTCTCAAAGTGTCAGGAAATAAACCCCTCTCTCTTCTCCTCCGTACCCACGTCTCTAAAAACGGGGAACAACGGAGCTGATCCAGATTTGCTGCGTCATGACGACATTACTAAAATGTGGGCGGGCTTTACACCAACGGGCCAATCAGAAACGTTGCTGTCAGAAACAATGAGACGTGTTCTGGAAGTAATATGGTCTGTTTACATTAGCATGCTAACACTCAGAGCTAACCTGTACTGGAGAGAGTATGTGTGAAGAAGCAGGAAATCAAAAGGAACTCACCTTGAGGTAAACCTGAGAGAGAGAGAGAGTTTGAGCTCCATGCTGTTTCAGAGAGAATCCTTGATGTGGTTTGGAACATGATATGGAGTTTAATCACGGCAGCATTTAGCTGAGTTTCTGCTGGGAGAGTTCTCCTGATGAGATCTACTCTCTCTCTAAAGCTACTGACCCAGAGTCAGCTCTTTAGTAACAGCTGGAAGGGAGGGGGGGGGGGCTACAAGGATCTGTTTGGGGTTTGGAGCAGGACACTTCAGAGACATGTCTTTATATATCTGTATATATCTGAGACCCATAAAATATGCCTAGAAACAGTCTAATAGAGTGGTGCAGTGACGCGTCCTAAAACCCCGAAGTAAGCTCCTTCCGGTTCCCTCAACAAAACACCGATGCAATTTCTCCATAGGATTTTGGAAAATAGCTCTAAATCAGGTCTGTGGTTGAGACACATTTAAGAGACGGATCACGTTTTGTTCAGTCGGATAATCTCCACATGTCTACCCTACTTTTATAGTTTTCTAATCATAAATCTATCGATCATAAATCTAATCGATAGATTTATGATCAATAGATTTATGATTAGAAAATTCCACTCTATAGGAGCCCTTTAAAGAGGCCCTGACAGAGCATGACTCAGATCAGAGGGGTTCCTCCCTCCAGACTTCCTGCTTCCTGTCACTAAATGTCCGTCCTGCTGCAGTAACTGAGTACCTCACTCTAACATGAGTCTGTGTGCAGATACTCACTCTCACCACTGGGAGGCGCCCTGCCGGCCGTCAGAGGGCGACCTGGAGAAGAGGTTCCCCTCCCTGGAGATGACCCTCCGCACCAAGTGGGCCGGAGCCGCCATCGCCTGGAGCGACACGGCGCCGTTCTACTGAGCGCATTAACTCTGGGTTTCGCTCAGGATTCATCCAGATGAAGCAAATATCAAAAGTCAAAGGAATCCAAACGTAATAATCCGAAGAAATATTGAAAACATTTGTTGTAAAAAGCTTCGAAAATTGCAGAACGTTAAACACAGAAATACAAATGTTGAAAATGTTCCAAAAATTATGAAATAAATGTTTAAACTCTTCTGTGTTCGTTTCTCTGTGAAGCACGACTCAGGCTACAGAGGGAACATGGGGGACATACAAAGAGACTCATTGGGGACACTGGGGACATACAAAGAGACTCATTGGGGACACTGGGGACATACAAAGAGACTCATTGGGGACACTGGGGACATACAAAGAGACTCATTGGGGACACTGGGGACATACAAAGAGACTCATTGGGGACACTGGGGACATACAAAGAGACTCATTGGGGACACTGGGGACATACAAAGAGACTCAGTGTGTTTCAGTTTCAGGACAAAGACAAGTGGATTTAAAACAAAACATGAAATCAGGTCAGATTTATTCCTCAGGGTCACTCATCACATCTGCATTTATTTACACTGCTCTGATTGGTCAACTGCTTAGAGATGTCCCGCCCCTTAGTCTTTCACGTACAATGTGTAGGAGCGCTAGCCAATAGCAGCGCGAGGGTTCCACAGTGATGTCACTATGAGGTAAACAAAGGAGTCCAATGGAGTCGTTTCAGGCACATTAATGTCTTTTTTGGAGGGGTGGGGTCTACACCATGCCGCTCCACTGCAGCGAGGTGTACTGGACGCCCCCCGCCCCCCCCGGGTACTGGACGCCCCCCGGGGAGCACAGCAGAACCGTCTTCTTCACGTTGGAACCCAGCCGAGCGATGGCCAGGACGTCGAGCAGAGACAGAGACGAGTCCAGAGAGAGGACAACCGCGATGAAGTGAGCGTGGAACCGCAGGGGGTCACCTGTAGGGGGGGGAAACACCTGGTTATTAAACATCTGGTTATTAAACACCTGGTTATTAAACACACCTGGTTATTAAACACCTGGTTATTAAACACCTGGTTAAAACACCTGGTTATTAAACACCTGGTTATTAAACACACCTGGTTATTAAACACCTGGTTATTAAACACACCTGGTTATTAAACACCTGGTTATTAAACACACCTGGTTGTTAAACACCTGGTTATTAAACACACCTGGTTATTAAACACCTGGTTATTAACACACCTGGTTGTTAAACACACCTGGTTATTAAACACCTGGTTATTAAACACACCTGGTTATTAAACACACCTGGTTATTAAACACACCTGGTTATTAAACACCTGGTTATTAAACACACCTGGTTATTAAACACCTGGTTATTAAACACCTGGTTATTAAACACCTGGTTATTAAACACCTGGTTATTAAACACCTGGTTATTAAACACACCTGGTTATTAAACACACCTGGTTATTAAACACACCTGGTTATTAAACACCTGGTTATTAAACACACCTGGTTATTAAACACCTGGTTATTAAACACACCTGGTTATTAAACACCTGGTTATTAAACACACCTGGTTATTAAACACCTGGTTATTAAACACCTGGTTATTAAACACCTGGTTATTAAACACACCTGGTTATTAAACACCTGGTTATTAAAACACCTGGTTATTAAACACCTGGTTATTAACACACCTGGTTATTAAACACTGGTTATTAAACACACCTGGTTATTAAACACCTGGTTATTAAACACCTGGTTATTAAACACACCTGGTTGTTAAACACCTGGTTATTAAACACCTGGTTATTAAACACACCTGGTTATTAAACATCTGGTTATTAAACACCTGGTTGTTAAAAACCTGGTTATTAAACACCTGGTTGTTAAACACCTGGTTGTTAAAAACCTGGTTATTAAACACCTGGTTATTAACACATCTGGTTATTAAACACCTGGTTATTAAACACCTGGTTATTAAACACACCTGGTTATTAAACACCTGGTTATTAAACACCTGGTTATTAAACATCTGGTTATTAAACACCTGGTTGTTAAACACCTGGTTATTAAACACCTGGTTGTTAAAAACCTGGTTATTAAACACCTGGTTATTAAACACCTGGTTGTTAAACACCTGGTTGTTAAACACCTGGTTATTAAACACACCTGGTTGTTAAACACCTGGTTATTAAACACACCTGGTTATTAAACACCTGGTTGTTAAATACCTGGTTATTAAACACACCTGGTTATTAAACACCTGGTTATTAAACACCTGGTTATTAAACACCTGGTTGTTAAACACCTGGTTGTTAAACACCTGGTTGTTAAACACACCTGGTTATTAAACACCTGGTTATTAAACACACCTGGTTATTAAACACCTGGTTATTAAACACCTGGTTATTAAACACCTGGTTATTAAACACACCTGGTTATTAAACACCTGGTTATTAAACACCTGGTTATTAAACACACCTGGTTATTAAACACCTGGTTATTAAACACCTGGTTATTAAACACCTGGTTATTAAACACCTGGTTATTAAACACACCTGGTTATTAAACACCTGGTTATTAAACACCTGGTTATTAAACACACCTGGTTATTAAACACCTGGTTATTAAACACCTGGTTATTAAACACCTGGTTGTTAAAAACCTGGTTATTAAACACCTGGTTATTAAACACCTGGTTATTAAACACCTGGTTATTAAACACCTGGTTGTTAAAAACCTGGTTATTAAACACCTGGTTATTAAACACCTGGTTATTAAACACCTGGTTGTTAAACACCTGGTTATTAAACACCTGGTTGTTAAAACCTGGTTGTTAAACACCTGGTTATTAAACATCTGGTTATTAAACACCTGGTTATTAAACACCTGGTTGTTAAACACCTGGTTATTAAACACCTGGTTATTAAACACCTGGTTGTTAAACACCTGGTTATTAAACACACCTGGTTGTTAAACACCTGGTTATTAAACACCTGGTTATTAAACACCTGGTTGTTAAACACCTGGTTATTAAACACCTGGTTATTAAACACCTGGTTATTAAACACCTGGTTGTTAAACACCTGGTTATTAAACACCTGGTTATTAAACACACCTGGTTATTAAACACCTGGTTGTTAAACACCTGGTTATTAAACACCTGGTTGTTAAACACACCTGGTTATTAAACACCTGGTTATTAAACACCTGGTTATTAAACACACCTGGTTATTAAACACCTGGTTATTAAACACACCTGGTTATTAAACACCTGGTTATTAAACACCTGGTTATTAAACACCTGGTTATTAAACACCTGGTTATTAAACACCTGGTTATTAAACACCTGGTTATTAAACACACCTGGTTATTAAACACCTGGTTATTAAACACCTGGTTATTAAACACCTGGTTGTTAAAACCTGGTTATTAAACACCTGGTTATTAAACACCTGGTTATTAAACACCTGGTTATTAAACACCTGGTTATTAAACACCTGGTTATTAAACACCTGGTTATTAAACACCTGGTTATTAAACACCTGGTTGTTAAACATCTGGTTGTTAAACACCTGGTTATTAAACACCTGGTTATTAAACACACCTGGTTGTTAAACACCTGGTTGTTAAACACCTGGTTATTAAACACCTGGTTATTAAACACCTGGTTGTTAAACACCTGGTTATTAAACACCTGGTTATTAAACACCTGGTTATTAAACACACCTGGTTGTTAAACACCTGGTTGTTAAACACCTGGTTATTAAACACCTGGTTATTAAACACCTGGTTGTTAAACACCTGGTTGTTAAACACCTGGTTGTTAAACACCTGGTTATTAAACACCTGGTTATTAAACACCTGAGAACCAGACGTCAGGAACCCCCCTGAGGAACATCAGACAGAGGGTCTCGTCTCAGAAAAGCCGGTCAGGGGCAGTGGGGTGGAATGGTATTGTTGGACGACAGTGCACGTATACATCGGGGCTCCACCCACTGTACCCATGGAGTCCAGTAGAGGGCGGAGCCTGTGAGAGATATAACGCCGGGTTACGTATTGTAACCCTTGTTATATCTCTCACAGGCTCCGCCCTCTACTCACTGTCTGTCCTATTGCGCTCTGTTACGGCTGCTGCTTCCTCTCTGCCCATTAACCTGTCTGTGGTTGTTTGCAGCTGTGTGTGTGTGATATGTATATGAGCTGTGCCGTTGCTCAGACGTCATTGGATGCCGGCTTCCTGTCCCTGCCCCCGGTAGGCATGACCGAAGATCCGAAGGTCTAGATTGGAGCATGCCAGGCCCGACTCTCCAATCCCCGCGCACCCTTTCCGGCGACAGGTATTAAGACCGTGTGCACCGTGTTAGTGGAGAGAGGTCTGAATCGGTGTCAGGCGTCTCTCAGTATCCTCTCTGAACATTCCATGCTAGTGTTGTTAACGGAACAAGTCGTGCTAAAGGGTGGAATCTTGTGGACTCGGTTTATATTGAGGAACAACATTGACTGTGGTTCATTTGTTCCCAGGCTGTGTTTTATATACCTTTTATATACCTTTATATACCTCTTACTTAAAGAGTCTTCCTCAGTTCCATTTGTGTTCGTTTCAACTGCTGCCTTTGTGGCTTTTGTTTTGATTGTGGCTGTTGTTGCCAACTTTATTGTATTCACTCATTAAAAATACTTCCTATTTTACCAAATACAACTGGTTAAATGTTACTTTCCACGAGCCGGGACGTAACGCGCCGCTGAAGAGAGGCGTAGGGTGACGGTCAGGAGGCGGGGCCTCCTTTTATACGGTGAGACGCGCGCGCATTCAGGGAGGCCCGCCCCAAGCGGCTACATCTATAGAAATCTCAGTAGGAGAATGCTCGCATAGAGGGTAGTACCCATAGAGTCCAGTAGAGGGCGGAGCCTGTGAGAGATATAACGCCGGGTTACAATACGTAACCCGGCGTTATTAAACACCTGGTTGATAAACAGTGTAAATAATGAACTTGTGTTTGATGTTGAATTCATGTTAAACTTGAAGCTGTCATGTGTTACTGTTGGAGCGCTGAGCAGGCCGCTTGGTTCTGATGTTTAGGAGTCAGGTGGTCTGTGAGGGTTTTTATTGGTTAAGAGGTCATGGTATGAAGAACATGGCGTAGAACTCAGGTGGTTCTGGTGGTGTTGTTGTTTCCCGCCCCCTCTCACCTGGGTAAACCAGGAAGTCTCCTCCGAACTTCCCGGCTGACGTCAGGTAGAAGCCCCGCCCCCTCAGGTCTCTGAACACCTGGTATCTGGCGGCGGCCTTGGAGTCGTGCTGCGCTGTGATTGGCTGCTGGGCCCTGAGGAAGTCGTGCTGTGCTGTGATTGGCTGCTGGGCCCTGAGGAAGGCCCGGTCCTCGTGGCAGTGATGAAGCCCCGCCCTTGCCGTGCTCAGCTGTACTGCCATCGCCCCCCGGGGGAAGGTAAAGCTGCGGTGCAGGGCCTCCAGGCGGCCGCGCAGGGCCTCTGAGGGGCCCAAAGAACCTGAGGGGGAGGAGGGACTAGTCAGGGTTGGTGCACTCGGTGTCAATTTGAATCACTAAGTCAGACGTACCTCAGCCCGACGTTAGATTTAAGAACTACTTTATTACGCCCAGCCGGTGCACTCCACTCCTGGAGCAGAACCAGGAGCAGGATGTGATGAAGTCAGTGCTCTCACCTGTGTGTGATGATGTCACTGCTCTCACCTGTGTGTGTGATGTCACTGCTCTCACCTGTGTGTGTGATGTCACTGCTCTCACCTGTGTGTGTGATGTCACTGCTCTCACCTGTGTGTGTGATGTCACTGCTCTCACCTGTGTGTGTGATGTCACTGCTCTCACCTGTGTGTGTGATGTCACTGCTCTCACCTGTGTGTGATGTCACTGCTCTCACCTGTGTGTGATGATGTCACTGCTCTCACCTGTGTGTGATGATGTCACTGCTCTCACCTGTGTGTGATGATGTCATGGCGTGCAGCAGCGCTGACTTCCTGTCCTGCAGAGCGAGGACTCTCTGCTCCTCCAAGCTCCTCTCCTGCTCCTCCAGGTGCTGCTTCACCTGCAGACTGAGCTGCACCCCCCCTCCACCCTGCACACAACACACACCTGGTTAAACTCACCTGGTTAACAGCAGGTACACTCACCTGGTTAACAGCAGGTAAACTCACCTGGTTAACAGCAGGTACACTCACCTGGTTAACAGCAGGTAAACTCACCTGGTTAACAGCAGGTACACTCACCTGGTTATCAGCAGGTAAACTCACCTGGTTAACAGCAGGTACACTCACCTGGTTAACAGCAGGTACACTCACCTGGTTAACAGCAGGTACACTCACCTGGTTATCAGCAGGTAAACTCACCTGGTTAACAGCAGGTACACTCACCTGGTTAACAGCAGGTACACTCACCTGGTTAACAGCAGGTACACTCACCTGGTGAACAGCAGGTACACTCACCTGGTTAGCATTAGTACTCACCTGGTTAGCATTAGCTGTAGCATGTAGCTCTGTTAGCAGCCGCTCTTCCTCTGGTAGCAGCAGCAGGGGTCTCCCCAGCCTCCCGTTCTGTCGGGGGGTCCGAGGCAGGGCTCCTAATAGCGCCCCTACCAGGCCCCACCCCCTCACTGCCCTCAGGTCCTGATCTCTCCACAGCAGGGCGGCGGAGTCACACCTGCTGACCCCCCACCACCTGAGGGGGGGCAGAGTCACACCTGCTGACCCCCACCACCTGAGGGGGGGCAGAGTCACACCTGCTGACCCCCAGCACATGAGGGGGGGCGGAGTCACTGACCCCCAGCACCTGAAGGGGGTCCTGCTCCATCCCCTCAGTATGTGCAGGTACGGAGGCTTTATGGTCCGTCATGGAGTCCTGGTCCCGGAGAGGTTGAGACCCCAGAGTGATAGAGATGTACAGCAGAGTCTCCAGCTCACCTGGAGGAGCTCACCTGCAGATGATGGGACATTTACACAGTTAGAGTAAGTTGGGTTAATCAGCATAACTCAAGTTTCAAGTCTCTCTCAGTATGTAGCAGCTACAGAGGAGATGGAGGTGAGACACCAAGTCTCTCTCAGCATGTAGCAGCTACAGAGGAGATGGAGGTGAGACACCAAGTCTCTCTCAGCATGTAGCAGCTACAGAGGAGATGGAGGTGAGACACCAAGTCTCTCTCAGCATGTAGCAGCTACAGAGGAGATGGAGGTGAGACACCAAGTCTCTCTCAGCATGTAGCAGCTACAGAGGAGATGGAGGTGAGACACCAAGTCTCTCTCAGCATGTAGCAGCTACAGAGGAGATGGAGGTGAGACACCAAGTCTCTCTCAGTATGTAGCAGCTACAGAGGAGATGGAGGTGAGACACCAAGTCTCTCTCAGCATGTAGCAGCTACAGAGGAGATGGAGGTGAGACACCAAGTCTCTCTCAGCATGTAGCAGCTACAGAGGAGATGGAGGTGAGACACCAAGTCTCTCTCAGTATGTAGCAGCTACAGAGGAGATGGAGGTGAGACACCAAGTCTCTCTCAGCATGTAGCAGCTACAGAGGAGATGGAGGTGAGACACCAAGTCTCTCTCAGTATGTAGCAGCTACAGAGGAGATGGAGGTGAGACACCAAGTCTCTCTCAGTATGTAGCAGCTACAGAGGAGATGGAGGTGAGACACCAAGTCTCTCTCAGCATGTAGCAGCTACAGAGGATGGAGGTGTGACACCAAGTCTCTCTCAGCATGTAGCAGCTACAGAGGAGATGGAGGTGAGACACCAAGTCTCTCTCAGCATGTAGCAGCTACAGAGGAGATGGAGGTGAGACACCAAGTCTCTCTCAGCATGTAGCAGCTACAGAGGAGATGGAGGTGAGACACCAAGTCTCTCTCAGCATGTAGCAGCTACAGAGGAGATGGAGGTGAGACACCAAGTCTCTCTCAGTATGTAGCAGCTACAGAGGAGATGGAGGTGAGACACCAAGTCTCTCTCAGTATGTAGCAGCTACAGAGGAGATGGAGGTGAGACACCAAGTCTCTCTCAGCATGTAGCAGCTACAGAGGAGATGGAGGTGAGACACCAAGTCTCTCTCAGCATGTAGCAGCTACAGAGGAGATGGAGGTGAGACACCAAGTCTCTCTCAGCATGTAGCAGCTACAGAGGAGATGGAGGTGAGACACCAAGTCTCTCTCAGCATGTAGCAGCTACAGAGGAGATGGAGGTGAGACACCAAGTCTCTCTCAGCATGTAGCAGCTACAGAGGAGATGGAGGTGAGACACCAAGTCTCTCTCAGCATGTAGCAGCTACAGAGGAGATGGAGGTGAGACACCAAGTCTCTCTCAGCATGTAGCAGCTACAGAGGAGATGGAGGTGAGACACCAAGTCTCTCTCAGCATGTAGCAGCTACAGAGGAGATGGAGGTGAGACACCAAGTCTCTCTCAGCATGTAGCAGCTACAGAGGAGATGGAGGTGAGACACCAAGTCTCTCTCAGCATGTAGCAGCTACAGAGGAGATGGAGGTGAGACACCAAGTCTCTCTCAGCATGTAGCAGCTACAGAGGAGATGGAGGTGAGACACCAAGTCTCTCTCAGCATGTAGCAGCTACAGAGGAGATGGAGGTGAGACACCAAGTCTCTCTCATGTAGCAGCTACAGAGGAGATGGAGGTGAGACACCAAGTCTCTCTCAGCATGTAGCAGCTACAGAGGAGATGGAGGTGAGACACCAAGTCTCTCTCAGTATGTAGCAGCTACAGAGGAGATGGAGGTGAGACACCAAGTCTCTCTCAGTATGTAGCAGCTACAGAGGAGATGGAGGTGAGACACCAAGTCTCTCTCAGCATGTAGCAGCTACAGAGGAGATGGAGGTGAGACACCAAGTCTCTCTCAGTATGTAGCAGCTACAGAGGAGATGGAGGTGAGACACCAAGTCTCTCTCAGCATGTAGCAGCTACAGAGGAGATGGAGGTGAGACACCAAGTCTCTCTCAGCATGTAGCAGCTACAGAGGAGATGGAGGTGAGACACCAAGTCTCTCTCAGCATGTAGCAGCTACAGGAGATGGAGGTGAGACACCAAGTCTCTCTCAGCATGTAGCAGCTACAGAGGAGATGGAGGTGAGACACCAAGTCTCTCTCAGTATGTAGCAGCTACAGAGGAGATGGAGGTGAGACACCAAGTCTCTCTCAGCATGTAGCAGCTACAGAGGAGATGGAGGTGAGACACCAAGTCTCTCTCAGTATGTAGCAGCTACAGAGGAGATGGAGGTGAGACACCAAGGCTCCTCCAACAGAGCAACATGAACATAGAAAGGACATCAAACTGATCAAAGAGTGCAAGAGAATGTTTTGAACTCGATATCCTCCAAAACCTCTCCAGATCTGACAACACTAACTATCGTCTGCATAAGCTAATTAAGATCAGATCATTCTCTTGTACTATTTTTGACTTTTTATTTAAATGTTCAAGAATATTTGATGTTGTTTATATTTGATATAATGTCTGAACACACTTCTGCTTCCGTGACGGAAGGATTCCCACTGGGAGCAGGCAGGTGTGCTGATGCCTAACACGTGCAGGTGAGCAGGCAGGTGTGCTGATGCCTAACACATGCAGGTGAGCAGGCAGGTGCTGATGCCTAACACGTGCAGGTGAGCAGGCAGGTGTGCTGATGCCTAACACGTGCAGGTGAGCAGGCAGGTGTGCTGATGCCTAACACGTGCAGGTGAGCAGGCAGGTGTGCTGATGCCTAACACGTGCAGGTGAGCAGGCAGGTGTGCTGATGCCTAACACGTGCAGGTGAGCAGGCAGGTGTGCTGATGCCTAACACGTGCAGGTGAGCAGTTCTTCAGAACAGTAGCATTTATTCATATTTAATATAAAAAGACTGACTGACAGAGCGGAACTCCACTGCGCATGCTCAGTAGGCTGATCCGGGTACTTTCTGAATCTACAGTTGTTTATTAGCTGTAGCTGTTAGCTTACCTACAGGGAGCACGTGGTCCCTCTCACGCGCTGCTCCGCGTTATGAAGCCTCCCGGTTGTAGTTCTCTAACGGTTTGAACTACAGTAAACAATGTGATAAACAAACGAACAAACAACAAGAGCTGAGAGTTAAAGAAAGCGCGAGGCTTCAGCTGTAGATCTGCTCACCGGCTCCTCTCAGCGGGGCGGGGTTAGATCTGCTCACTGGCTCCTCTCAGCGTCGCGGGTTAGATCTGCTCACCGGCCCCTCTCAGAGGGGCGGGGTTAGATCTGCTCACCGGCTCCTCTCAGAGGGGCGGTTAGATCTGCTCACTGGCTCCTCTCAGCGTCGCGGGGTTAGATCTGCTCACCGGCTCCTCTCAGAGGGCGGGGTTAGATCTGCTCACCGGCTCCTCTCAGCGGGGCGGGGTTAGATCTGCTCACTGGCTCCTCTCAGCGTCGCGGGGTTAGATCTGCTCACCGGCTCCTCTCAGAGGGGCGGGGTTAGATCTGCTCACTGGCTCCTCTCAGCGTCGCGGGTTAGATCTGCTCACTGGCTCCTCTCAGCGTCGCGGGGTTAGATCTGCTCACCGGCTCCTCTCAGAGGGCGGGGTTAGATCTGCCCATCAGCTCCTCTCAGAGGGGCGGGGTTAGATCTGCTCACCAGCAGTTTTAAAAATGTGATTCATTCAAAAAAAATTCACAAATGTAAAATCTATATTTTTTACATTTTACTGCATCTCAATCAAGAGCTGATCATCTCTAATTGATCAATAAACATTATGATTTGTAACTAAAGTGCTGTTTTTTAAGATGAATACTAAAATGATGGAGCTGTAGTTTGAAGATAAACTGATCATTAATGTAATATTTATTCATTAAGACGTCATCATGTCACTTTATGCAGGGTTCGAGTTATAAACTGAGCTCTATGGGGGTCACACACACACACACACACACACACACACACACACACACACACACACACACACACACACACACACACACACACACACACACACACACACACACACACACACACACACACACACACACACACACACCACACACACACACACACACACACACACACACACACACACACACACACACACACACACCCCTCTACTTGCTACAAACTTAAATATGAAAAGGTTCAACCCTGACTTTATGTCTAAAGGTGAACCCACAGTGAGAACAGTCAACACAGGAACAACTGGATTCAGGCTTTTATTCTGAAAGGAACAATGGCTTCAGCATCTGTACAGAAGTTGCATAGCAACAGGCTTCTCTCTCTCACACATACACACACACACACACACTTTGCATGTTAAGGAACTTTTCAACATGTTGGGAAATAATCCGTTTTCGGTCTGAGAGTTTTTTTTTACTCTGCAGTGATTTCATCTTTTATTTCATTAACACACACAACTACATTTCCCAGAATGCCTTGCAACAGCCTCCAAACACAGAAGGAGAATGAGTCCAATCCCTCAGCGATAAACAGCTGGATGAAAACAGGAAGCAGGAAACGGTGTGTGTGTGTGTGTGTGTGTGTGTGTGTGTGTGTGTGTGTGTGTGTGTGTGTGTGTGTGTGTGTGTGTGTGTGTGTGTGTGTGTGTGTGTGTGTGTGTGTGTGTGTGGTGAGGGACACAAACCTCTGAACAAAAGCCGCCCCCTCACCCGTCCTCCCAAAAATGTCTCTTACACACACTCTTTCTCTTTGGTGTGTGTTGTGTGTGTGTGTGTGTGTGTGTGTGTGTGTGTGTGTGTGTGTGTGTTTGTCTACAGGCTGATCTGCAGCTCCTTCAGCTCCTGCAGCAGCTGATCCTCCTTCTGAAGCTTCTCCAGCTGAACGAAACAAACACACCATCAGATTCATACATTATTATATATTATTAAACATCTGTAAAGTCATACACACAGTTACTACTTTAGTTTATTGGATATATGATGTCTGGTTCATACATCTTACGGTACCATGGGAACATTCATATATAAACATTAATAACATGTTTTATATTTATATATAAGAGTGAGGCTCACCTGGTTCTTCTGGAGAACTTTCCCAGACGTTTGCTGCTCCTTCAGCTCCTCGATCGCTTTCAGCTTCTGTAATGACCAATCACAGCTCAGCGACCAATCACAGCTCAGAACACAGCGGCCAATCACAGCTCAGAACACAGCAACCAATCACAGCTCAGAACACAGCCACCAATCACAGCTCAGAACACAGCGGCCAATCACAGCTCAGAACACAGCAACCAATCACAGCTCAGAACACAGCCACCAATCACAGCTCAGAACACAGCGGCCAATCACAGCTCAGCGACCAATCACAGCTCAGCGACCAATCACAGCTCAGAACACAGCCACCAATCACAGCTCAGAACACAGCGGCCAATCACAGCTCAGAACACACTCGATGTTGATAGTTATAAACTTCATCTCTTCTTCACCTTTTTTAAGTTCTTGATCTTCTTGTCGGTCTCGGTTTCTCCGATGCTCGGCTCTGATTGGTTGTTGCTGACGGGGGCGGGGTCAGACAGAGGGTCAGTCTTCTCCTCCTGCAGAATTATAAGAAATTATAAAATAATGTATTGTAAAATAATATATATTCCTATAAAGGAACTACAGCACGGTCACATGACTTCACCACCGCTAAGCTAAAGGAGGCTAATGTTGGGCTATAAAGGAACTACAGCACGGTCACATGACTTCACCGTCGCTAAGCTAAAGGAGGCTAATGTTGGGCTATAAAGGAACTACAGCACGGTCACATGACTTCACCACCGCTAAGCTAAAGGAGGCTAATGTTGGGCTATAAAGGAACTACAGCACGGTCACATGACTTCACCGTCGCTAAGCTAAAGGAGGCTAATGTTGGGCTATAAAGGAACTACAGCACGGTCACATGACTTCACCGTCGCTAAGCTAAAGGAGGCTAATGTTGGCTATAAAGGAACTACAGCACGGTCACATGACTTCACCACCGCTAAGCTAAAGGAGGCTAATGTTGGGCTATAAAGGAACTACAGCACGGTCACATGACTTCACCACCGCTAAGCTAAAGGTGGCTAATGTTGGGCTATAAAGGAACTACAGCACGGTCACATGACTTCACCACCGCTAGCTAAAGGAGGCTAATGTTGGGCTATAAAGGAACTACAGCACGGTCACATGACTTCACGTCACCATCGCTAAGCTAAAGGTGGCTAATGTTGGGCTATAAAGGAACTACAGCACGGTCACATGACTTCACGTCACCACCGCTAAGCTAAAGGTGGCTAATGTTGGGCTATAAAGGAACTACAGCACGGTCACATGACTTCACCTCACCACCGCTAAGCTAAAGGTGGCTAATGTTGGGCTATAAAGGAACTACAGCACGGTCACATGACTTCACCTCACCGCGCTAAGCTAAAGGAGGCTAATGTTGGGCTATAAAGGAACTACAGCACGGTCACATGACTTCACGTCACCACCGCTAGCTAAAGGGGCTAATGTTGGGCTATAAAGGAACTACAGCACGGTCACATGACTTCACGTCACCACCGCTAAGCTAAAGGTGGCTAATGTTGGGCTATAAAGGAACTACAGCACGGTCACATGACTTCACGTCACCACCGCTAGGCTAAAGGTGGCTAATGTTGGGCTATAAAGGAACTACAGCACGGTCACATGACTTCACGTCACCACCGCTAAGCTAAAGGAGGCTATGTTGGGCTATAAAGGAACTACAGCACGGTCACATGACTTCACGTCACCACCGCTAAGCTAAAGGTGGCTAATGTTGGGTATAAAGGAACTACAGCACGGTCACATGACTTCACCTCACCACCGCTAAGCTAAAGGCGGCTAATTTGGGTTATAAAGGAACTACAGCACGGTCACATGACTTCACGTCACCACCGCTAGCTAAAGGTGGCTAATGTTGGGCTATAAAGGAACTACAGCACGGTCACATGACTTCACGTCACCACCGCTAAGCTAAAGGTGGCTAATGTTGGGCTATAAAGGAACTACAGCACGGTCACATGACTTCACCTCACCACCGCTAAGCTAAAGGAGGCTAATGTTGGGCTATAAAGGAACTACAGCACGGTCACATGACTTCACCACCGCTAGGCTAAAGGTGGCTAATGTTGGGCTATAAAGGAACTACAGCACGGTCACATGACTTCACCTCACCACCGCTAAGCTAAAGGTGGCTAATGTTGGGCTATAAAGGAACTACAGCACGGTCACATGACTTCACCACCGCTAGCTAAAGGAGGCTAATGTTGGGCTATAAAGGAACTACAGCACGGTCACATGACTTCACCGTCGCTAAGCTAAAGGAGGCTATGTTGGGCTATAAAGGAACTACAGCACGGTCACATGACTTCACCACCGCTAAGCTAAAGGAGGCTAATGTTGGGCATAAAGGAACTACAGCACGGTCACATGACTTCACCACCGCTAAGCTAAAGGTGGCTAATGTTGGGTATAAAGGAACTACAGCACGGTCACATGACTTCACCACCGCTAAGCTAAAGGAGGCTAATGTTGGGCTATAAAGGAACTACAGCACGGTCACATGACTTCACGTCACCACCGCTAAGCTAAAGGTGGCTAATGTTGGGCTATAAAGGAACTACAGCACGGTCACATGACTTCACGTCACCACCGCTAAGCTAAAGGTGGCTAATGTTGGGCTATAAAGGAACTACAGCACGGTCACATGACTTCACCACCACCGCTAAGCTAAAGGTGGCTAATGTTGGGCTATAAAGGAACTACAGCACGGTCACATGACTTCACGTCACCACCGCTAGCTAAAGGTGGCTAATGTTGGGCTATAAAGGAACTACAGCACGGTCACATGACTTCACGTCACCACCGCTAGGCTAAAGGTGGCTAATGTTGGGCTATAAAGGAACTACAGCACGGTCACATGACTTCACCTCACCACCGCTAAGCTAAAGGAGGCTAATGTTGGGCTATAAAGGAACTACAGCACGGTCACATGACTTCACCACCGCTAGGCTAAAGGTGGCTAATGTTGGGCTATAAAGGAACTACAGCACGGTCACATGACTTCACGTCACCACCGCTAAGCTAAAGGTGGCTAATGTTGGGCTATAAAGGAACTACAGCACGGTCACATGACTTCACCTCACCGGCGCTAAGCTAAAGGAGGCTAATGTTGGGCTATAAAGGAACTACAGCACGGTCACATGACTTCACTCACCACCGCTAGCTAAAGGAGGCTAATGTTGGGCTATAAAGGAACTACAGCACGGTCACATGACTTCACGTCACCACCGCTAGCTAAAGGTGGCTAATGTTGGGCTATAAAGGAACTACAGCACGGTCACATGACTTCACGTCACCACCGCTAAGCTAAAGGTGGCTAATGTTGGGCTATAAAGGAACTACAGCACGGTCACATGACTTCACCTCACCGGCGCTAAGCTAAAGGGGCTAATGTTGGGCTATAAAGGAACTACAGCACGGTCACATGACTTCACGTCACCACCGCTAAGCTAAAGGCGGCTAATGTTGGGCTATAAAGGAACTACAGCACGGTCACATGACTTCACGTCACCACCGCTAAGCTAAAGGTGGCTAATGTTGGGCTATAAAGGAACTACAGCACGGTCACATGACTTCACGTCACCACCGCTAAGCTAAAGGTGGCTAATGTTGGGCTATAAAGGAACTACAGCACGGTCACATGACTTCACGTCACCACCGCTAAGCTAAAGGTGGCTAATGTTGGGCTATAAAGGAACTACAGCACGGTCACATGACTTCACCTCACCACCGCTAAGCTAAAGGAGGCTGATGTTGGGCTATAAAGGAACTACAGCACGGTCACATGACTTCACGTCACCACCGCTAAGCTAAAGGGGCTAATGTTGGGCTATAAGGAACTACAGCACGGTCACATGACTTCACGTCACCACCGCTAAGCTAAAGGCGGCTAATTTTGGGTTATAAAGGAACTACAGCACGGTCACATGACTTCACGTCACCACCGCTAAGCTAAAGGTGGCTAATGTTGGGCTATAAAGGAACTACAGCACGGTCACATGACTTCACGTCACCACCGCTAAGCTAAAGGTGGCTAATGTTGGGCTATAAGGAACTACAGCACGGTCACATGACTTCACGTCACCACCGCTAAGCTAAAGGTGGCTAATGTTGGGCTATAAAGGAACTACAGCACGGTCACATGACTTCACCACCGCTAGGCTAAAGGTGGCTAATGTTGGGCTATAAAGGAACTACAGCACGGTCACATGACTTCACCTCACCACCGCTAAGCTAAAGGAGGCTAATGTTGGGCTATAAAGGAACTACAGCACGGTCACATGACTTCACCACCGCTAGGCTAAAGGTGGCTAATGTTGGGCTCTAAATGAACTACAGCACGGTCACATGACTTCACGTCACCACCGCTAAGCTAAAGGAGGCTAATGTTGGGCTATAAAGGAACTACAGCACGGTCACATGACTTCACGTCACCACCGCTAGGCTAAAGGTGGCTAATGTTGGGCTATAAAGGAACTACAGCACGGTCACATGACTTCACGTCACCACCGCTAAGCTAAAGGTGGCTAATGTTGGGCTATAAAGGAACTACAGAACGGTCACATGACTTCACCTCACCACCGCTAAGCTAAAGGAGGCTGATGTTGGGCTATAAAGGAACTACAGCACGGTCACATGACTTCACGTCACCACCGCTAGGCTAAAGGTGGCTAATGTTGGGCTATAAAGGAACTACAGCACGGTCACATGACTTCACGTCACCACCGCTAGGCTAAAGGTGGCTAATGTTGGGCTATAAAGGAACTACAGCACGGTCACATGACTTCACGTCACCAATGCTAAGCTAAAGGTGGCTAATGTTGGGCTATAAAGGAACTACAGCACGGTCACATGACTTCACGTCACCAATGCTAAGCTAAAGGTGGCTAATGTTGGGCTATAAAGGAACTACAGCACGGTCACATGACTTCACGTCACCACCGCTAAGCTAAAGGTGGCTAATGTTGGGCTATAAAGGAACTACAGCACGGTCACATGACTTCACGTCACCACCGCTAAGCTAAAGGCGGCTAATTTTGGGATATAAAGGAACTACAGCACGGTCACATGACTTCACGTCACCACCGCTAAGCTAAAGGTGGCTAATGTTGGGCTATAAAGGAACTACAGCACGGTCACATGACTTCACGTCACCACCGCTAAGCTAAAGGCGGCTAACGTTGGGCTATAAAGGAACTACAGCACGGTCACATGACCTCCTGTGATTGGCTGCTCACCTGTTTGGCGGCCTTCTTGTTTTCCCTCTTCTTCTGGTTCTTCAGAGCCGCTTTAGAGAGACTCTTGTCTCCGGTCGGAGGTTCTGAGCGGGTTCCTCCTCGTGCTGAGAGAAGAAACATCATTATTACCAGAAGATGATCTGATCAGAACAGAACATGATGGTTCCTCACCAGTCGGGCCCTCTCAGCGGGGGGCAGGTGTCTCAGTGCGGGGGCGGTATGCCTGAGTGGGGGGGGGCTGGGTGCTCCCCAGGGGTCCGGCCTCCTGCTGGTACCTGACAGCCCTCTGGGGGAAGCTACCTGGAGGAAGGTTCTGCCAGCGGACCTCCCACAGCTCCGTGCCCGCAGCCACTTCCTGTTTGTGAACCACGGCCCCCCCGTAGTGCCACACCTGGAACCGGTTCCCGACCCTCAGCCGGGCGAGCAGGTGGACGTGATCACGTGTTCCCCGTCAGGACACCACGAGAAGTGGGTGGCGTCCGGAGCCTGGGCTTAGACACCTGAGGGGGAGGGGTAGACCATTAACACACCTGAGGGGGATGAAAGACAGAGGAGGGGGGGGGGGGTCTTCCTCACCTGTTTGTACTTCTCTTCACGTCCCAGACCTCCATCTGACCCCGAAGGTTCCCGAAGCCTGCGAGGATCAGGATGTGACCCTGAGGACTGAAACACAGGTGAGACCAGGTGAGAGCCTGAGGACTCAAACACAGGTGAGACGAGGTGAGAGGCTGAGGACTGAAACACAGGTGAGACCAGGTGAGACCAGGTGGGCGGGTCTCACCCATAGTGGGCGTGTTTCACCTGTAGGAGGCGTCTCTCACCCGTAGTGGGCGTGTCTCACCTGTAGGAGGTGTTTCTCACCCGTAGTGGGCGTGTCTCATCCGTAGTGGGCGTGTCTCAACCGTAGTGGGCGTGTCTCACCTGTAGGAGGTGTGTCTCACCTGTAGGAGGCGTGTTTCACCTGTAGGAGGCGTTTCTCACCCGTAGTGGGCGTGTCTCAACCATAGTGGGCGTTTCTCACCTGTAGGAGGTGTGTCTCACCTGTAGGAGGCCTGTCTCACCTGTAGGAGGCCTGTCTCACCTGTAGGAGGCCTGTCTCACCTTTAGGAGGCTCTCACCTGTAGGAGGCTTGTCTTACCTGTAGGAGGCGTGTCTTACCTGCAGGAGGCGTGTCTCACCTGTAGGAGGCGTGTCTCACCTGTAGGAGGCGCCTGTAGGAGGTGTGTCTCACCTGTAGGAGGTGTGTCTCACCTGAAGGAGGCGTGTCTCACCTGTAGGAGGCGTTTCTCACCTGTAGGAGGCGTGTCTCACCTGTAGAAGGCGTGTCTAACCTGTAGTGGGCGTGTCTCACCTGTAGTAGGCGGCGTTGCGCGGTCCCGTCCCGAAGTCGAACAGCGGGTCACACTTCAGGTTGTAGACGGTGGCTTTGGCCGGCATGAAGCCGTAAACAACACAGAACTCAGAAGAGCTGGGAGACCACGAGACGTCGTAGATGGGCCCGTTCTTCTCTGTGGACAGGAAGTGAAGCAGACAGGTGAGTCCTCAGGTGAGAGGTGAGTCCTCAGGTGAGTCCTCAGGTGAGTGCTCAGGTGAGTCCTCAGGTGAGTCCTCAGGTGAGTGCTCAGGTGAGTGCTCAGGTGAGTCCTCAGGTGAGTCCTCAGGTGAGTCCTCAGGTGAGTCCTCAGGTGAGTCCTCAGGTGAGTGTTCAGGTGAGTCCTCAGGTGAGTGCTCAGGTGAGTCCTCAGGTGAGTCCTCAGGTGAGTCCTCAGGTGAGTCCTCAGGTGAGTGCTCAGGTGAGTCCTCAGGTGAGTCCTCAGGTGAGTGCTCAGGTGAGTGCTCAGGTGAGTCCTCAGGTGAGTCCTCAGGTGAGTGTTCAGGTGAGTCCTCAGGTGAGTGCTCAGGTGAGTCCTCAGGTGAGTCCTCAGGTGAGTCCTCAGGTGAGTGCTCAGGTGAGTCCTCAGTGAGTCCTCAGGTGAATGCTCAGGTGAGTGCTCATGTGAGTGCTCAGGTGAGTGCTCAGGTGAGTGCTCAGGTGAGTCCTCAGGTGAGTCCTCAGGTGAGTCCTCAGGTGAATGCTCAGGTGAGTGCTCAGGTGAGTGCTCAGGTGAGTGCTCAGGTGAGTCCTCAGGTGAGTGCTCAGGTGAGTGCTCAGGTGAGTGCTCAGGTGAGTCCTCAGGTGAGTAGTGATGGGAAAATGAAGCTTTGAATGAAGCATCGAACCACTTGGACAATTGTGTCGGAAATAGGTTGATTTCTGGAAGCTTCAGTTACAGCGACCTCTCCTGGCGAAGTGCAAGGCTGCAGTGGGTTTAACGGATCTTTGCCTTGAAACATATTCAATGCACACACACACACACACACACACACACACACACACACACACACACACACACACACACACACACACACACACACACACACACACACACACACACACACAACACACACACACACAACACACCAACACACACACACACACACACACACACACACACACCACACACACACACACACACACACACACACACACCACACACACACACACACACACACACACACACACACACACACACACACACACAGAATATCATGTTCTATTTGCAATTAAAGATTGATAATTGTGTGTATTGGGTTATTGAGCAGAGACTAGAGAGTGCTGGACATTTCTTTGGGCGGAGACGGCCTTTTATCAGTTATTAAAGTATTAAAGTTGAAAAGCAATGATTCAAAGTTCATCCGTTCCGGGCTTTGAACCAGCTGCACGGAGGACATCGCAGCATTCAGGCCGCCGGCTCTATCCACTGGGCTATCTATTCCTTACACAATCTAACTGTTTTTATATTACTCATAATTGTCTTTTTGTTCACAACTTCTCCACATGTGGAAGTGTTTCCCAGAAGGACCTCTCTTTCTTCCTGCTTGCTCTCTAATGATCCAATTCAAACGCAATACCAACAACAACTCAACAGCAACAACGCAAACTACGACAACAACCCACACATTGCTCATTGTTTAGAGCGGTTATAAAGTGTTGAAGCGCTCACTGTTTCAACCTGTCACCTGTCAGAATAGAGACGAGGCCGTGCATTGAATCGCGTGATTGGACCGCGAACCAGTCAGGTGATTCATTCAGGAAATGAAGCAGTTGCTGCTTCGGACGTCACATGTCACGTGATTTGAAGCAAGCTTCGAATCTCTGCTTCTATGGAAAAGGAAGTCCAGGGTTGAAGCTCCGTTCGAAGCTTCAGTGTCAAACTGCCATCACTACAGGTGAGTGCTCAGGTGAGTCCTCAGGTGAGAGGTGAGTCCTCAGGTGAGTGCTCAGGTGAGTCCTCAGGTGAGTCCTCAGGTGAGTGCTCAGGTGAGAGGTGAGTCCTCAGGTGAGTCCTCAGGTGAGTGCTCAGGTGAGTCCTCAGGTGAGTCCTCAGGTGAGTGCTCAGGTGAGAGGTGAGTCTTCAGGTGAGTCCTCAGGTGAGTCCTCAGGTGAGTCCTCAGGTGAGTGCTCAGGTGAGTCCTCAGGTGAGAGGTGAGTCCTCAGGTGAGTGCTCAGGTGAGTGCTCAGGTGAGTGCTCAGGTGAGTGCTCAGGTGAGTGCTCAGGTGAGTCCTCAGGTGAGTGCTCAGGTGAGTCCTCAGGTGAGAGGTGAGTCCTCAGGTGAGTGCTCAGGTGAGTCCTCAGGTGAGTCCTCAGGTGAGTGCTCAGGTGAGAGGTGAGTCCTCAGGTGAGTCCTCAGGTGAGAGGTTAGTCCTCAGGTGAGTGCTCAGGTGAGTCCTCAGGTGAGTGCTCAGGTGAGTCCTCAGGTGAGTGCTCAGGTGAGAGGTGAGTCCTCAGGTGAGTCCTGAGGTGAGAGGTGAGTCCTCAGGTGAGTGCTCAGGTGAATCCTCAGGTGAGAGGTGAGTCCTCAGGTGAGTGCTCAGGTGAGAGGTGAGTCCTCAGGTGAGTCCTCAGGTGAGTGCTCAGGTGAGTCCTCAGGTGAGTGCTCAGGTGAGAGGTGAGTCCTCAGGTGAGTGCTCAGGTGAGTGCTCAGGTGAGTGCTCAGGTGAGAGGTGAGTCCTCAGGTGAGTCCTCAGGTGAGAGGTGAGTCCTCAGGTGAGTCCTCAGATGAGAGGTGAGTCCTCAGGTGAGTCCTCAGGTGAGAGGTGAGTCCTCAGGTGAGTCCTCAGGTGAGAGGTGAGTGCTCAGGTGAGTGCTCAGGTGAGTCCTCAGGTGAGTCCTCAGGTGAGTGCTCAGGTGAGTGCTCAGGTGAGAGGTGAGTCCTCACGTGAGTCCTCAGGTGAGTCGGTGAGAGGTGAGTGCTCAGGTGAGTGCTCAGGTGAGTGCTCAGTGTGTGCTCAGGTGAGAGGTGAGTCCTCACGTGAGTCCTCAGGTGAGTCCTCAGGTAAGAGGTGAGTGCTCAGGTGAGTGCTCAGGTGAGTCCTCAGGTGAGTGCTCAGGTGAGTCCTCAGGTGAGTCCTCAGGTGAGTGCTCAGGTGAGTCCTCAGGTGAGAGGAGAGTCCTCAGGTGAGTCCTCAGGTGAGTCCTCAGGTGAGTGTTCAGGTGAGTCCTCAGGTGAGTGCTCAGGTGAGTCCTCAGGTGAGTCCCAGGTGAGTCCTCAGGTGAGTCCTCAGGTGAGTGCTCAGGTGAGTCCTCAGGTGAGTCCTCAGGTGAGTGCTCAGGTGAGTGCTCAGGTGAGTCCTCAGGTGAGTCCTCAGGTGAGTGTTCAGGTGAGTCCTCAGGTGAGTGCTCAGGTGAGTCCTCAGGTGAGTCCTCAGGTGAGTCCTCAGGTGAGTGCTCAGGTGAGTCCTCAGGTGAGTCCTCAGGTGAATGCTCAGGTGAGTGCTCATGTGAGTGCTCAGGTGAGTGCTCAGGTGAGTGCTCAGGTGAGTCCTCAGGTGAGTCCTCAGGTGAGTCCTCAGGTGAATGCTCAGGTGAGTGCTCAGGTGAGTGCTCAGGTGAGTGCTCAGGTGAGTCCTCAGGTGAGTGCTCAGGTGAGTGCTCAGGTGAGTGCTCAGGTGAGTCCTCAGGTGAGTAGTGATGGGAAAATGAAGCTTTGAATGAAGCATCGAACCACTTGGACAATTGTGTCGGAAATAGGTTGATTTCTGGAAGCTTCAGTTACAGCGACCTCTCCTGGCGAAGTGCAAGGCTGCAGTGGGTTTAACGGATCTTTGCCTTGAAACATATTCAATGCACACACACACACACACACACACACACACACACACACACACACACACACACACACACACACACACACACACACACAACACACACACACACACACACACACACACACACACACACACACACACACACCACACCACACACACACACACACACACACACACACACACACACACACACACACACACACACACACCACACACACACACACAACACACACACACACACACCACACACACACACACACACACACACACACACACACAGAATATCATGTTCTATTTGCAATTAAAGATTGATAATTGTGTGTATTGGGTTATTGAGCAGAGACTAGAGAGTGCTGGACATTTCTTTGGGCGGAGACGGCCTTTTATCAGTTATTAAAGTATTAAAGTTGAAAAGCAATGATTCAAAGTTCATCCGTTCCGGGCTTTGAACCAGCTGCACGGAGGACATCGCAGCATTCAGGCCGCCGGCTCTATCCACTGGGCTATCTATTCCTTACACAATCTAACTGTTTTTATATTACTCATAATTGTCTTTTTGTTCACAACTTCTCCACATGTGGAAGTGTTCCCAGAAGGACCTCTCTTTCTTCCTGCTTGCTCTCTAATGATCCAATTCAAACGCAATACCAACAACAACTCAACAGCAACAACGCAAACTACGACAACAACCCACACATTGCTCATTGTTTAGAGCGGTTATAAAGTGTTGAAGCGCTCACTGTTTCAACCTGTCACCTGTCAGAATAGAGACGAGGCCGTGCATTGAATCGCGTGATTGGACCGCGAACCAGTCAGGTGATTCATTCAGGAAATGAAGCAGTTGCTGCTTCGGACGTCACATGTCACGTGATTTGAAGCAAGCTTCGAATCTCTGCTTCTATGGAAAAGGAAGTCCAGGGTTTGAAGCTCCGTTCGAAGCTTCAGTGTCAAACTGCCATCACTACAGGTGAGTGCTCAGGTGAGTCCTCAGGTGAGAGGTGAGTCCTCAGGTGAGTGCTCAGGTGAGTCCTCAGGTGAGTCCTCAGGTGAGTGCTCAGGTGAGAGGTGAGTCCTCAGGTGAGTCCTCAGGTGAGTGCTCAGGTGAGTCCTCAGGTGAGTCCTCAGGTGAGTGCTCAGGTGAGAGGTGAGTCTTCAGGTGAGTCCTCAGGTGAGTCCTCAGGTGAGTCCTCAGGTGAGTGCTCAGGTGAGTCCTCAGGTGAGAGGTGAGTCCTCAGGTGAGTGCTCAGGTGAGTGCTCAGGTGAGTGCTCAGGTGAGTGCTCAGGTGAGTGCTCAGGTGAGTCCTCAGGTGAGTGCTCAGGTGAGTCCTCAGGTGAGAGGTGAGTCCTCAGGTGAGTGCTCAGGTGAGTCCTCAGGTGAGTCCTCAGGTGAGTGCTCAGGTGAGAGGTGAGTCCTCAGGTGAGTCCTCAGGTGAGAGGTTAGTCCTCAGGTGAGTGCTCAGGTGAGTCCTCAGGTGAGTGCTCAGGTGAGCCTCAGGTGAGTGCTCAGGTGAGAGGTGAGTCCTCAGGTGAGTCCTGAGGTGAGAGGTGAGTCCTCAGGTGAGTGCTCAGGTGAATCCTCAGGTGAGAGGTGAGTCCTCAGGTGAGTGCTCAGGTGAGAGGTGAGTCCTCAGGTGAGTCCTCAGGTGAGTGCTCAGGTGAGTCCTCAGGTGAGTGCTCAGGTGAGAGGTGAGTCCTCAGGTGAGTGCTCAGGTGAGTGCTCAGGTGAGTGCTCAGGTGAGAGGTGAGTCCTCAGGTGAGTCCTCAGGTGAGAGGTGAGTCCTCAGGTGAGTCCTCAGATGAGAGGTGAGTCCTCAGGTGAGTCCTCAGGTGAGAGGTGAGTCCTCAGGTGAGTCCTCAGGTGAGAGGTGAGTGCTCAGGTGAGTGCTCAGGTGAGTCCTCAGGTGAGTCCTCAGGTGAGTGCTCAGGTGAGTGCTCAGGTGAGAGGTGAGTCCTCACGTGAGTCCTCAGGTGAGTCGGTGAGAGGTGAGTGCTCAGGTGAGTGCTCAGGTGAGTGCTCAGGTGAGTGCTCAGGTGAGAGGTGAGTCCTCACGTGAGTCCTCAGGTGAGTCCTCAGGTAAGAGGTGAGTGCTCAGGTGAGTGCTCAGGTGAGTCCTCAGGTGAGTGCTCAGGTGAGTCCTCAGGTGAGTCCTCAGGTGAGTGCTCAGGTGAGTCCTCAGGTGAGAGGAGAGTCCTCAGGTGAGTCCTCAGATGAGTCCTCAGGTGAGAGGTGAGTGCTCAGGTGAGTGCTCAGGTGAGTGTTCAGGTGAGTGCTCAGGTGAGTGTTCAGGTGAGTGTTCAGGTGAGTGCTCAGCTGAGTCCTCAGGTGAGAGGTGAGTCCTCAGGTGAGTCCTCAGGTGAGAGGTGAGTGCTCAGGTGAGTGCTCAGGTGAGTGTTCAGGTGAGTCCTCAGGTGAGTGCTCAGGTGAGTGGGTGAGTGCTCAGGTGAGTGTGTAATATAATCAGAAGGTGTACTGACGCAGCTGCACCAGCGCTGTCTCCCCGCTCACAGACAGGAAGTGGAGCGTCTGCTCGCCGTAGTACGAGGCTCCGCTCTTATCCACCTCCGTGCTCGCTGTCACCAGCACTGCCGACGCTGAGGGGGAGGGGTTGTTTACTTTATATAACATCAACAACAACAACAATCAAACATTTCCCAAATTGGGATCAATAAAGTACTTCTATCTATCTTAACAACAACAAAACAACAATAATAGTAATAATAATGATAATACAACAACAAGACAACACAACAACAATAGTAATAATCGTAATAACAATAGTAGTAATAATAGTAATATAATAAAAGTACCCTTGTTGTTCCACGTCATGCTGACCCTGTCGGCCTTGAAGAAGCTATTGTTAGCGAGTGCGGCCCCCGGCCCCCCGAGCTGAGGGTACTGATACAGCCTCACAAAGGAGGGGGCGCCCTTACTGCCCGGGACGTAAACACACACCTGTCGGGGGGGGGGGCGTTAGATATAAGACTGTTTACTGAGATGATGATGAATAATAACCTGCCCCCCCCTCACCTTGCTGGGCGCCCCCCCAGGAGAGAGCGTGAAGTCTGAGACCTTCTGCATGTGCAGCTTGTTGGCGATCGTGTCTGCAGATATCATTGGAATACATTAATATGCAAATAAGAAAACACAGAGCTATCAGCTGACAGAACTAATGCTAACAGAGCTATCAGCTGACAGAACTAATGCTAACAGAGCTATCAGCTGACAGAACTAATGCTAACAGAGCTATCAGCTAACATAACTAATGCTAACAGAGCTATCAGCTAACATAACTAATGCTAACAGAGCTATCAGCTAACATAACTAATGCTAACAGAGCTATCAGCTAACATAACTAATGCTAACAGAGCTATCAGCTAACATAACTAATGCTAACAGAGCTATCAGCTAACATAACTAATGCTAACAGAGCTATCAGCTAACATAACTAATGCTAACAGAACTATCAGCTAACATAACTAATGCTAACAGAGCTATCAGCTAACATAACTAATGCTAACAGAGCTATCAGCTAACATAACTAATGCTAACAGAGCTATCAGCTAACATAACTAATACTAACAGAACTATCAGCTAACATAACTAATGCTAACAGAGCTATCAGCTAACATAACTAATGCTAACAGAGCTATCAGCTAACATAACTAATGCTAACAGAGCTATCAGCTAACATAACTAATGCTAACAGAACTAACAGCTAACAGAGCTAATGCTAAAGAAGCTAACGCTTTTGAAAGTTACATTAACGTACATTATGTTATATATTAGCTGAAAGTAAATCATCACGCTCTCATGAGTTCAAATGTTCCTGTAAAACACAGTTCTGTAAAACCAGTTGATCCAGATCAGAAGAGCTATTAGCACCTCCGCTAACAAATATTAACAAGTCCCTGTTATTACACATGTTATTACACAAGTCTTATAACAGGTGTTATAACACCTGTTATTACAGTTGTTATAACACCTGTTATTACAGTTGTTATAACAGGTGTTATAACAACTGTCATAGCTCACCTGTTGATCTCCTCTGAGCTCACCTGAGGCATGTACTACGAAGCCGGAGTTTCTCTTAGCGAGTTAACTTCAGGGTAAACTCTGGGTTTCTCTGAACGGCTAACCTGGTCCGGAGCAGGTTAGGTTCCAGGCTAAGAGATCAACTCAGTGAAAGCACCCCTGCTGACCAATCAGAGCTCAGTGTGCGGAGTTTAAAGCGATCAAGTCATATTACAGGAGAAAGGAAATACAGAAAAACTGCCGTTGCAGGAAAGACGGCCGGCAAAAATCACCGACTGTGTGAACGTGAACATGAATAGAATATCACCTCCCATCTTCAGAGCAATCTGACTATTATAACATTAGCGTTAAGAAAGCTTACTGAATATCTGCCTCAACACAAGTAACCGGATCAAAGTAACATTCGTACAGTCCACTGTGAGTGCAGACGTGGATGTGTCCCATTATCATTCATATCACATCATATCACATCATAATGTATCATATATCTCCTTATCTGAGTCAGCTGAGCCGGATCTGGCCGTGCAACACTCACAGTGTCACATACTGTATGCAGAAGGATTTTTTAAGCAACACATTAAGTTGAGGAAACACTCGAGTCAAATGTAATGAAAGTCAGATCGTGTCTTAGACGGGGCAGTGATATCATAAACCTGTTAATGGACGCATTCAAACACTTGTTCTGTTACCAGCTGTATTCATGAAGGTAGATATGGTGCAAAATGCGAGAGCGTGTAAAACCTGATGTGAGCACTTGCAGAAAAGAAATCTGAGCTTGTGTGCATACATTTACACTTGTATCAAATATCCACGTATCTGTGAACCCAATGTGAAGTCACAGAAGAAAAAAAAAAGTTTTGTAGCTTGTAGAAAAAAAATGAACTTAGTGATGAAATGCTCACTTGCAGAAAAATATATATTTTTTAAATATATTTTCCATTACAACTGCAACTTGGTTATTACAACCTCTCAAATCAGTCATTACAACTTCACGAATCTGCTCTGAGGCAGTATACATCCAGGAATCTGCTCTGAGGTAGTATACATCCAGGAATCTGCTCTGAGGTAGTATACATCCAGGAATCTGCTCTGAGGCAGTATACATCCAGGAATCTGCTCTGAGGCAGTACACATCCAGGAATCTGCTCTGAGGCAGTATACATCCAGGAATCTGCTCTGAGGTAGTATACATCCAGGAATCTGCTCTGAGGCAGTACACATCCAGGAATCTGCTCTGAGGCAGTATACATCCAGGAATCTGCTCTGAGGCAGTATACATCCAGGAATCTGCTCTGAGGCAGTATACATCCAGGAATCTGCTCTGAGGCAGTATACATCCAGGAATCTGCTCTGAGGCAGTATACATCCAGGAATCTGCTCTGAGGCAGTATACATCCAGGAATCTGCTCTGAGGCAGTATACATCCAGGAATCTGCTCTGAGGTAGTATACATCCAGGAATCTGCTCTGAGGTAGTATACATCCAGGAATCTGCTCTGAGGCGGTACATCCAGGAATCTACTCTGAGCAGTACACATCCAGGAATCTGCTCTGAGGTAGTATACATCCAGGAATCTGCTCTGAGGCAGTACACATCCAGGAATCTGCTCTGAGGTAGTATACATCCAGGAATCTGCTCTGAGGCAGTACACATCCAGGAATCTGCTCTGAGGTAGTATACATCCAGGAATCTGCTCTGAGGTAGTACACATCCAGGAATCTGCTCTGAGGTCGTATACATCCAGGAATCTGCTCTGAGGCAGTATACATCCAGGAATCTGCTCTGAGGTAGTATACATCCAGGAATCTGCTCTGAGGTAGTATACATCCAGGAATCTGCTCTGAGGCGGTACACATCCAGGAATCTGCTCTGAGGTAGTATACATCCAGGAATCTGCTCTGAGGCAGTATACATCCAGGAATCTGCTCTGAGGTAGTATACATCCAGGAATCTGCTCTGAGGCAGTATACATCCAGGAATCTGCTCTGAGGCAGTATACATCCAGGAATCTGCTCTGAGACAGTATACATCCAGGAATCTGCTCTGAGGCAGTATACATCCAGGAATCTGCTCTGAGACAGTATACATCCAGGAATCTGCTCTGTGGCAGTATACATCCAGGAATCTGCTCTGAGGCAGTATACATCCAGGAATCTGCTCTGAGACAGTATACATCCAGGAATCTGCTCTGAGACAGTATACATCCAGAATCTGCTCTGTGGCAGTATACATCCGGAATCTGCTCTGAGGCAGTATACATCCAGGAATCTGCTCTGGACAGTATACATCCACGAATCTGCGGCCTTGACTTTTGCTACACTTCTTGCGATGAATGTGTCGCTAAAGTAATTTTCACCTGTAGATGTGGGGGGAGGGAGGGGGTTGGAGCGAAGGGGCGGAGCTATCAGAACAACGAGGCGCAAGCTCGGTCAGTCACACAGCCATGTCAGGTCGAGCCGGATGATGCGGGGCCCTGCATGTTGCCCTTTCACACCAACGCGGTTCCAGGGCCGGTTCGGAGCTTGTGCCTGATAAGCACCGTTTTTGACTTAAACACTTGATCCTGGATCAAGTGTTTAAGTCATGGATGTTTAAAGTTTAACATCTTCATAGTCTAATATTATAGTTCACTTTTCATTCAGGAAGTATGACGCTGCGCTGTCAGTACGCTTCTCCATGTTTGTGATTGGTCAAATGTTGCTAGCCCCGCCCCTTTCATGTGAACGCGCACTCAGCCGGACAGAGAAACCCTGGCTTGAGTTAACGAGTTGATAACCAGCGTCGTAGGACCGCTTAGCGAGAGCGCGTTGTTTTGGATTAGGTAAGATAACTCAAACATATCAGGGTCTGTTGAACCGGCTTCGGAGTACAGGCTCTGGTCTTATAACAGGTGTTATGACAGAGGGGGGTCTTACTGAAGTCGTTGTTCTCGTAGAAGTGCAGCTCGTTGTTGACGCTCCGCACTGCAATCTGCTCGTCTGCAGACCAGCTGGGACACCTGCAGCCAATCACAGCGCAGCATGAGAGTCTGAGTGTGTGTGAGAGAGTGTGTGTGAGAGTATGTTCAGTGCTCACCATGACTCCATCTTCTTCTGGTACAGAGCTTTGAGCAGCTGACCGCTCTGTACATCCCACAGCTGGAGGTTAGGGTCTCCCTGAGCACTGTCCTGAGCCTCTGCAACACACACACACACCACCACACACACACACACACACACACCACACACCACACACACCACAACACACACACACCACACACACACACACACACACACACCACACACACACACACACACACACACACACACACACACACACACACACACACACACACACACACACACACACACACACACACAACAAACACACACACACACACACACACACACACACAACACACACACACACACACACACACACACACACACACACACACACACAACACACACACACACACACACACACACAACACACACACACATTATTTCTATATCCTTATATATGTATATGAATGTAGACACCTGCTGTAGGGCTGCAGGTGTGTGTGTGTGTGTGTGTGTGTGTGTGGTGTGTGTGTGTGTGTGTGTGTGTGTGTGTGTGTGTGTGGTGTGTGTGTGTGTGTGTGTGTGTGTGTGTGTGTGCTACACACTGCTGTAGGGCTGCCAGGTGTGTGTGTGACGTGTGTGTGTGTGTGTGTGTGTGTGTGTGTGTGTGTGTGTGTGTGTGTGTGTGCTACACACTGCTGTAGGGCTGCCAGGTATGTGTGTGTGTATGTGTGTGTGTGTTTGCTACACACTGCTGTAGGGCTGCCAGGTGTGTGTTTGTGTGTGTGTGTGTGTGTGTGTGTGTGTGTGTGTGTGTGTGTGTGTGTTACACACTGATGTAGGGCTGCCAGGTGTGTGTGTGTGTGTGTACTACACACTTGCTGTAGGGCTGCCAGGTGTGTGTGTGTGTGTGTGTGTGTGTGTGTGTGTGTGTGTGTGTGTGTGTGTGTGTGTGTGTGTGTGTGTGTGTGTGTGTGTGTGTGTGTGTGTGTGTGTGTGTGTGTGTGTGTGTGTGTGTGGTGTGTGTGTGTGTGTGTGTGTGTGTGTGTTGCTACACACTGCTGTAGGGCTGCCAGGTAGCCAGCACGGTGTTCTGAGGAGAGATCTCAGCACGGAGGTCTTGGGGAGGTCAAAGGTCGAGAGCAGGGAGCCGTCTGCACACCGCACCACAGACACACTGAAAAACATATTATTGATTATTGTATTTATTAATATGATTATATATATATATAGTTATTGTGAGAGTGTAATAGTGACCTGTGTCCGTTGCACCAGCCGAACAGAGACCCATCTCGGCTGAAGGTCACCACCTGGAGGGCCGCATCCCTGACAGACACACACACACACACACACCACACACACACACACACACACACACACAACACACACACACACACACACACACACACACACACACACACACACACACACACACACACACACACACACACACACACCACACACACACACACACACACACACACACACACACACACACACACACAAACACACACACCACACACACACACAACACACACCCACACACACACACACACACACACAACACACACACACACACTTGCTCAGTGACACGTCTATCTGTCTGTCTGTGTGTGTCTGTGTGTGTCTGTGTTGTGTCTGTGTGTGCTGTGTGTGTGTCTGTGTGTGTCTGTGTGTCTGTGTGTGTGTGGTGTGTGTGTGTGTGTGTGTGTGTGTGTGTGGTGTGTGTGTGTGTGTGTGTGTGTGTGTGTGTGTGGTGTGTGTGTTCCTGTTGAAGTTGGCCAGCGGCTCACAGGTGGGTCGGACAGCAGGGAGGTCCCGTCTGACCTCGCACTGAACATTAAATATATGTATTATTAGATGCTGAACTGATCAGTGTCTCCAGTCTCTGTCAGGAAATCTATTATTTAAACACAGTTTCTGTTTAAAAGCTGAGAAACAAGTGGAATAAAATCCCTCTGAGGACATTTCCTAAATCAGTAAGAGCTGTTCTTTAATTCGGGCTAAATGTAATTTCGAAAACAGATTTATTTACACTGGATTTTTACTTTTTACGGTCAGATCATCAGCTATGAGGGAGATACTAGAGAGGGACCGCGTGGAGATATTATTAGGATTATTTGATTTAAAGGTTATTTATGGTTTAATGAAGCCGAACAACTCAGAAAACTTCACTGGTTCACCTGAAGTCTTCACCTGAAGTCTTCACCTGAAGTCTTTACCTTCATTTTAGGCTGTAAATACATCTGTTTAAATAAAAACAACAGATTTTAAACTGAGTTTGCTGAGAATGATCGGTGGTCTCCAGACTCCGTTAGGAAATCTACTAATTAAACACAGTTTCTGTTTAAAAGATGAGAAACCTGTGGAATAAAACCACTCTGAAGACCTTTCCTGAAACATCAGAAGCTGCTCTTTAATTCGGCTTGAATATAATTTTATATTCTGACTGGAATTTAACTTTTTATCTCCAAATCATCACTGTTTTCCTCACAGACGCTGATACAGAGAGGAACAGCATGGAGAGATTTCAGAGGATTATTTAATATATTTAAAGGTTATTTATGTATTTATTTAAAGCCGAATGACTCCGAAGTCTTCACTGATGCACCTGAAGTCTTTACCTGAAGTCTTTACCTTTACCTTTAGGCTGTAAATACATCTGTTTAAATAAAAACACCAGATTTTGAGTTTGGTGCAGGGTGTTTCTGTTCAGCACCACGCGCAGCTCTCAGTCTGCAGCTACTCTAACAACACAAACAACACAACACAACAACACGTGTTTATTAAAGTAAACATTAATAGTTACCCACCTGCTAACAGCGGGATGGGTTGCGCCATGTTTGCGTGAACCGGAAGAAGAAGAAAAACCCTACGTCAGCAGAAATACGTCAGTACAAGTACGTCATGGAAGTGGGCGGGGCTTCCAGTGCCACATCAGCGTACAGTCCGCGACACGTCAGTCAAAACATCTGAAAACTGTTTATATTTTTTAATTCTGAAACAAACCGCGGGGTTTGTGATCGATATATAAACCGATTTCATCCATTCATCATAGAAAAACTGTTTTTATAAATGTTTCGTGTTTTAGAAATGCGTTAAGCTGTTGGAGTGGCGCGTGCAGAGAGGTCGCTTCCGGTGTCAGAGTAAAAGCGCCCAGTGTGGAGATCAGTTAATATAGTATTAAATACGTGGTGTTAAACTACTTTTATAAGTACAGATAAGATAATACTTACTTTACTGTACTGTCCTTTGATCTTAATCATATAATGACTATTCCTGGAAACCAGTTTTAACGCGAAGCAGTGTTCCTCAATTCTATTTTAGAGGACCACACCGGAAGTGCGTCTTACCTTGACAGCAGGTAACTTGATGACGGAAGCAGCTTTTCCGGTGGGGCTGAGGAGGCGGGACTTACTCTTTTTGAGGACGTAGACAAGAGAAGCGGCTCCCAGTCTGCAGTCCTCCACCACAGAAGAAGACGCAGGAAAACTCCCCAGAACCACCAGAACCATCAGAACCATCAGAACCACCGGGAACCAGTGAGAAACCACTCAAGAGAAGAAGATGGTGGCCAAACAGAGGATCCGCATGGCCAACGAGAAGCACAGCAAGAACATCACTCTGCGGGGGAACGTGGCCAAATCCAACGTGAGTCCAACAGCTGATCTATAACCATCAATATATACACTTTAATGTACCTGGACCCTCACCTGAGAGACCCTTAACTCACCTGAGAGACCCTTAACTTGCCTGAGAGAACCTTAACTTGCCTCAGAGACCCTTAACTCACCTGAGGGGTACACAGACCTCAGAGTTACATCTGGAGCCTCTCTGATGGGAGACGTGGCCAAATCCAGCTGAGCAGAACAGCTGTTTTATAATAATAATAATAATAGTGCATGTTAGTACGAGCTGCTGACCCTTACCTCACACCAACATGTGGCTCATGAGTGATCGATCCGATGTAAACTGAAGTTGATCCTTGGACCCTCTCAGGTTATTGACTGTGCTACAAAGAGCTAACAGCTAACAGCTGTTCCTCAGGATGATTCAGAACAAGAATCCATTTGATTCGTGGAGCACCTTTCATGACTGAAAGCAACCCCACGATGATATTCAGTTAAAGGTTTCATTAAAGCTGGTTATGAAATATAAATAACGACCCTTTACATCGACTGAGATTTGTGAGAGAATGTTTTTAACTTCAAGTGACTTTGTGGCTTTATTAACACCTGGAGACGACTGTTTAGTACCTGTTTGTATACAGAGGCTCACCTGAGAGGTCTCACCTGAGAGACTCACCTGAGAGACTCACCTGAGACCTCTGTATACATGTGTATATATACAGAGGTCTCACCTGAGAGGCTCACCTGAGAGGCTCACCTGAGACCTCTGTATACATGTGTATATATACAGAGGTCTCACCTGAGAGACTCACCTGAGAGACTCACCTGAGAGACTCACCTGAGACCTCTGTATACATGTATATATACACAGAGTCAGGGTCACAATCAGACCCTCGGACTGGGTCAGGGTCACCCTCAGACCGTCAGACTGGGTCAGGGTCACCCTCAGACCCTCGGAATGGGTCAGGGTCACCCTCAGACCGTCAGACTGGGTCAGGGTCACCCTCAGACTGGGTCAGGGTCACCCTCAGACCCTCAGACTGGGTCAGGGTTAGGGTTGTGTGTATATATAGACAGAGTATACATTAATGGTGTGTGTATATAGAGAGTATATATATATATAGATATATATATAGATATATATATATATATAGATATAGAGAGTGTGTGTATATGTATATAGAGAGTATATATATATGTGTATATATATATATATATATTAAGGTTTCTTTGTTTCAGAGGAACATCCTGGAGGAGAAGGGCGTGGGACCCTGGCTGCTCGCTCTCTTCATCTTCGTCGTCTGTGGATCAGGTGCGGCTCTTCATTCAGATTATTATATATATTTAAACGTTTGTATCATTTTGATCTATTATTCATATGATGATCAATAACACAGATCTTCAACACGAAGTGTCAAAGTGAAGATCTAGCACTGCTCTCTGTGTAGATGAGATTATTTATGATCGCCATGATACTGATCTCTGAAGCTTTAAAACATGTTTGATCAAAACAACATTTCATAAGTTTAGATAATCAATAATAATACATAAAAAAGGTCTGAAAATAAAACCATGAGACGAGTTTCAATCCAGACGCAGAGAGTTAGACGAGTTTCAATCCAGACGCAGAGAGTTAGAGACGAGTTTCAATCCAGACGCAGAGAGTTAGAGACGAGTTTCAATCCAGACTCAAAGAGTTAGAGACGAGTTTCAATCCAGACGCAGAGAGTTAGACGAGTTTCAATCCAGACGCAGAGAGTTAGACGAGTTTCAATCCAGACGCAGAGAGTTAGAGACGAGTTTCAATCCAGACTCGGAGAGTTAGAGACAAGTTTCAATCCAGACGCAGAGAGTTAGAGACGAGTTTCAATCCAGACGCAGAGAGTTAGAGACGAGTTTCAATCCAGACGCAGAGAGTTAGAGACGAGTTTCAATCCAGACTCAGAGAGTTAGAGACGAGTTTCAATCCAGACTCAGAGAGTTAGAGACGAGTTTCAATCCAGACGCAGAGAGTTAGAGACGAGTTTCAATCCAGACGCAGAGAGTTAGAGACGAGTTTCAATCCAGACTCAGAGAGTTAGAGACGAGTTTCAATCCAGACTCAGAGAGTTAGAGACGAGTTTCAATCCAGACGCAGAGAGTTAGAGACGAGTTTCAATCCAGACTCAGAGGTAGAGACGAGTTCAATCCAGACGCAGAGAGTTAGACACGAGTTTCAATCCAGACTCAGAGAGTTAGAGACGAGTTTCAATCCAGACTCAGAGAGTTAGAGACGAGTTTCAATCCAGACTCAGAGAGTTAGAGACGAGTTTCAATCCAGACTCAGAGAGTTAGAGACGAGTTTCAATCCAGACTCAGAGAGTTAGAGACGAGTTTCAATCCAGACGCAGAGAGTTAGACACGAGTTTCAATCCAGACTCAGAGAGTTAGAGACGAGTTTCAATCCAGACTCAGAGAGTTAGAGACGAGTTTCAATCCAGACTCAGAGAGTTAGAGACGAGTTTCAATCCAGACTCAGAGAGTTAGAGACGAGTTTCAATCCAGACTCAGAGAGTTAGAGACGAGTTTCAATCCAGACTCAGAGAGTTAGAGACGAGTTTCAATCCAGACTCAGAGAGTTAGAGACGAGTTTCAATCCAGACGCAGAGAGTTAGAGACGAGTTTCAATCCAGACTCAAAGAGTTAGAGACGAGTTTCAATCCAGACTCAGAGAGTTAGAGACGAGTTTCAATCCAGACTCAGAGAGTTAGAGACGAGTTTCAATCCAGACGCAGAGAGTTAGAGACGAGTTTCAATCCAGACTCAAAGAGTTAGAGACGAGTTTCAATCCAGACTCAGAGAGTTAGAGACGAGTTTCAATCCAGACGCAGAGAGTTAGAGACGAGTTTCAATCCAGACGCAGAGAGTTAGAGACGAGTTTCAATCCAGACGCAGAGAGTTAGACACGAGTTTCAATCCAGACTCAGAGAGTTAGAGACGAGTTTCAATCCAGACTCAGAGAGTTAGAGACGAGTTTCAATCCAGACTCAGAGAGTTAGAGACGAGTTTCAATCCAGACGCAGAGAGTTAGAGACGAGTTTCAATCCAGACGCAGAGAGTTAGAGACGAGTTTCAATCCAGACGCAGAGAGTTAGAGACGAGTTTCAATCCAGACGCAGAGAGTTAGAGACGAGTTTCATTCCAGACTCAGAGAGTTAGAGACGAGTTTCAATCCAGACTCAGAGAGTTAGAGACGAGTTTCAATCCAGACTCAGAGAGTTAGAGACGAGTTTCAATCCAGACTCAGAGAGTTAGAGACGAGTTTCAATCCAGACTCAGAGAGTTAGAGACGAGTTTCAATCCAGACGCAGAGAGTTAGAGACGAGTTTCAATCCAGACTCAGAGAGTTAGAGACGAGTTTCAATCCAGACGCAGAGAGTTAGAGACGAGTTTCAATCCAGACGCAGAGAGTTAGAGACGAGTTTCAATCCAGACTCAGAGAGTTAGAGACGAGTTTCAATCCAGACGCAGAGAGTTAGAGACGAGTTTCAATCCAGACTCAGAGAGTTAGAGACGAGTTTCAATCCAGACTCAGAGAGTTAGAGACGAGTTTCAATCCAGACTCAGAGAGTTAGAGACGAGTTTCAATCCAGACTCAGAGAGTAGAGACGAGTTCAATCCAGACTCAGAGAGTTAGAGACGAGTTTCAATCCAGACGTAGAGAGTTAGAGACGAGTTTCAATCCAGACTCAGAGAGTTAGAGACGAGTTTCAATCCAGACTCAGAGAGTTAGAGACGAGTTTCAATCCAGACTCAGAGAGTTAGAGACGAGTTTCAATCCAGACGCAGAGAGTTAGAGACGAGTTTCAATCCAGACGCAGAGAGTTAGAGACGAGTTTCAATCCAGACGCAGAGAGTTAGAGACGAGTTTCAATCCAGACTCAGAGAGTTAGAGACGAGTTTCAATCCAGACTCAGAGAGTTAGAGACGAGTTTCAATCCAGACTCAGAGAGTTAGAGACGAGTTACAATCGAGACTCAGAGAGTTAGAGACGAGTTTCAATCCAGACTCAGAGAGTTAGAGACGAGTTACAATCCAGACTCAGAGAGTTAGAGACGAGTTTCAATCCAGACGCAGAGAGTTAGAGACGAGTTTCAATCCAGACGCAGAGAGTTAGAGACGAGTTTCAATCCAGACGCAGAGAGTTAGAGACGAGTTTCAATCCAGACTCAGAGAGTTAGAGACGAGTTTCAATCCAGACTCAGAGAGTTAGAGACGAGTTTCAATCCAGACTCAGAGAGTTAGAGACGAGTTTCAATCCAGACGCAGAGAGTTAGAGACGAGTTTCAATCCAGACGCAGAGAGTTAGAGACGAGTTACAATCCAGACGCAGAGAGTTAGAGACGAGTTTCAATCCAGACGCAGAGAGTTAGAGACGAGTTCAATCCAGACAGAGAGTTAGAGACGAGTTTCAATCCAGACGCAGAGAGTTAGAGACGAGTTTCAATCCAGACGCAGAGAGTTAGAGACGAGTTTCAATCCAGACGCAGAGAGTTAGAGACGAGTTTCAATCCAGACGCAGAGAGTTAGAGACGAGTTTCAATCCAGACTCAGAGAGTTAGAGACGAGTTTCAATCCAGACTCAGAGAGTTAGAGACGAGTTTCAATCCAGACTCAGAGAGTTAGAGACGAGTTTCAATCCAGACTCAGAGAGTTAGAGACGAGTTTCAATCCAGACTCAGAGAGTTAGAGACGAGTTTCAATCCAGACTCAGAGAGTTAGAGACGAGTTTCAATCCAGACTCAGAAGTTAGAGACGAGTTTCAATCCAGACGCAGAGAGTTAGAGACGAGTTTCAATCCAGACTCAGAGAGTTAGAGACGAGTTTCAATCCAGAGCAGAGAGTTAGAGACGAGTTTCAATCCAGACTCAGAGAGTTAGAGACGAGTTTCAATCCAGACGCAGAGAGTTAGAGACGAGTTTCAATCCAGACTCAAGAGAGTTAGAGACGAGTTTCAATCCAGACTCAGAGAGTTAGAGACGAGTTTCAATCCAGACGCAGAGAGTTAGACACGAGTTTCAATCCAGACTCAGACAGTTAGAGACGAGTTTCAATCCAGACTCAGAGAGTTAGAGACGAGTTTCAATCCAGACTCAGAGAGTTAGAGACGAGTTTCAATCCAGACTCAGAGAGTTAGAGACGAGTTTCATCCAGACGCAGAGAGTTAGAGACGAGTTTCAATCCAGACTCAAGAGTTAGAGACGAGTTTCAATCCAGACTCAGAGAGTTAGAGACGAGTTTCAATCCAGACTCAGAGAGTTAGAGACGAGTTTCAATCCAGACGCAGAGAGTTAGAGACGAGTTTCAATCCAGACTCAAGAGTTAGAGACGAGTTTCAATCCAGACTCAGAGAGTTAGAGACGAGTTTCAATCCAGACGCAGAGAGTTAGAGACGAGTTTCAATCCAGACGCAGAGAGTTAGAGACGAGTTTCAATCCAGACGCAGAGAGTTAGACACGAGTTTCAATCCAGACTCAGAGAGTTAGAGACGAGTTTCAATCCAGACGTAGAGAGTTAGAGACGAGTTTCAATCCAGACTCAGAGAGTTAGAGACGAGTTTCAATCCAGACTCAGAGAGTTAGAGACGAGTTTCAATCCAGACGCAGAGAGTTAGAGACGAGTTTCAATCCAGACGCAGAGAGTTAGAGACGAGTTTCAATCCAGACGCAGAGAGTTAGAGACGAGTTTCAATCCAGACTCAGAGAGTTAGAGACGAGTTTCAATCCAGACGCAGAGAGTTAGAGACGAGTTTCAATCCAGACGCAGAGAGTTAGAGACGAGTTTCAATCCAGACGCAGAGTTAGAGACGAGTTTCAATCCAGACGCAGAGAGTTAGAGACGAGTTTCAATCCAGACTCAGAGAGTTAGAGACGAGTTTCAATCCAGACGCAGAGAGTTAGAGATGAGTTTCAATCCAGACGCAGAGAGTTAGAGACGAGTTTCAATCCAGACGCAGAGAGTTAGAGACGAGTTTCAATCCAGACGTAGAGAGTTAGAGACGAGTTTCAATCCAGACTCAGAGAGTTAGAGACGAGTTTCAATCCAGACGCAAGAGTTAGAGACGAGTTTCAATCCAGACTCAAAGAGTTAGAGACGAGTTTCAATCCAGACTCAAGAGTTAGAGACGAGTTTCAATCCAGACTCAAAGAGTTAGAGACGAGTTTCAATCCAGACTCAGAGAGTTAGAGACGAGTTTCAATCCAGACGCAGAGAGTTAGAGACGAGTTTCAATCCAGACGTAGAGAGTTAGAGACGAGTTTCAATCCAGACTCAGAGAGTTAGAGACGAGTTTCAATCCAGACGCAGAGAGTTAGAGACAAGTTTCAATCCAGACTCAAAGAGTTAGAGACGAGTTTCAATCCAGACTCAGAGAGTTAGAGACGAGTTTCAATCCAGACTCAGAGAGTTAGAACGAGTTTCAATCCAGACTCAGAGAGTTAGAGACGAGTTTCAATCCAGACGCAGAGAGTTAGAGACGAGTTTCAATCCAGACTCAGAGAGTTAGAGACGAGTTTCAATCCAGACTCAAAGAGTTAGAGACGAGTTTCAATCCAGACTCAGAGAGTTAGAGACGAGTTTCAATCCAGACTCAGAGGTAGAGATGAGTTTCAATCCAGACTCAGAGTTAGAGACGAGTTTCAATCCAGACTCAGAGAGTTAGAGACGAGTTTCAATCCAGACTCAGAGGTAGAGACGAGTTTCAATCCAGACTCAAGAGTTAGAGACGAGTTTCAATCCAGACTCAAGAGTTAGAGACGAGTTTCAATCCAGACTCAGAGAGTTAGAGACGAGTTTCAATCCAGACGCAGAGAGTTAGAGACGAGTTTCAATCCAGACGCAGAGAGTTAGAGACGAGTTTCAATCCAGACTCAGAGAGTTAGAGACGAGTTTCAATCCAGACGCAGAGAGTTAGAGACGAGTTTCAATCCAGACTCAAAGAGAGTTAGAGACGAGTTTCAATCCAGACTCAGAGAGTTAGAGACGAGTTTCAATCCAGACTCAGAGAGTTAGAACGAGTTTCAATCCAGACTCAGAGAGTTAGAGACGAGTTTCAATCCAGACGCAGAGAGTTAGAGACGAGTTTCAATCCAGACTCAGAGAGTTAGAGACGAGTTTCAATCCAGACTCAGAGAGTTAGAGACGAGTTTCAATCCAGACTCAGAGAGTTAGAGACGAGTTTCAATCCAGACGCAGAGAGTTAGAGACGAGTTTCAATCCAGACGCAGAGAGTTAGAGACGAGTTTCAATCCAGACTCAGAGAGTTAGAGACGAGTTTCAATCCAGACGCAGAGAGTTAGAGACGAGTTTCAATCCAGACGCAGAGAGTTAGAGACGAGTTTCAATCCAGACTCAGAGAGTTAGAGACGAGTTTTCAATCCAGACTCAAGAGTTAGAGACGAGTTTCAATCCAGACGCAGAGAGTTAGAGACGAGTTTCAATCCAGACTCAGAGAGTTAGAGACGAGTTTCAATCCAGACTCAGAGAGTTAGAGACGAGTTTCAATCCAGACTCAAGAGTTAGAGACGAGTTTCAATCCAGACGCAAAGAGTTAGAGACGAGTTTCAATCCAGACCCAAAGAGTTAGAGACGAGTTTCAATCCAGACGCAAAGAGTTAGAGACGAGTTTCAATCAGACCGCAGAGAGTTAGAGACGAGTTTCAATCCAGACTCAGAGAGTTAGAGACGAGTTTCAATCCAGACTCAGAGAGTTAGAGACGAGTTTCAATCCAGACTCAGAGAGTAAGAGACGAGTTTCAATCCAGACTCAAGAGTTAGAGACGAGTTTCAATCCAGACTCAGAGAGTTAGAGACGAGTTTCAATCCAGCAGAGAGTTAGAGACGAGTTTCAATCCAGACGCAGAGAGTTAGAGACGAGTTTCAATCCAGACTCAGAGAGTTAGAGACGAGTTTCAATCCAGACTCAGAGAGTTAGAGACGAGTTTCAATCCAGACGCAAGAGTTAGAGACGAGTTTCAATCCAGACTCAGAGAGTTAGAGACGAGTTTCAATCCAGACGCAGAGAGTTAGAGACGAGTTTCAATCCAGACGCAGAGAGTTAGAGACGAGTTTCAATCCAGACTCAGAGAGTTAGAGACGAGTTTCAATCCAGACTCAGAGAGTTAGAGACGAGTTTCAATCCAGACGCAGAGAGTTAGAGACGAGTTTCAATCCAGACTCAGACAGTTAGAGACGAGTTTCAATCCAGACTCAGAGAGTTAGAGACGAGTTTCAATCCAGACTCAAAGAGTTAGAGACGAGTTTCAATCCAGACGCAGAGAGTTAGAGACGAGTTTCAATCCAGACGCGAGAGAGTTAGAGACAGTTTCAATCCAGACGCAGAGAGTTAGAGACGAGTTTCAATCCAGACAGAGAGTTAGAGACGAGTTTCAATCCAGACGCAGAGAGTTAGAGACGAGTTTCAATCCAGACGCAGAGAGTTAGAGACGAGTTTCAATCCAGACTCAGAGAGTTAGAGACGAGTTTCAATCCAGACGCAAAGAGTTAGAGACGAGTTTCAATCCAGACCCAAAGAGTTAGAGACGAGTTTCAATCCAGACTCAGAGAGTTAGAGACGAGTTTCAATCCAGACTCAGAGAGTTAGAGACGAGTTTCAATCCAGACTCAGAGAGTTAGAGACGAGTTTCAATCCAGACGCAGAGAGTTAGAGACGAGTTTCAATCCAGACTCAGAGAGTTAGAGACGAGTTTCATCCAGACGCAGAGAGTTAGAGACGAGTTTCAATCCAGACGCAGAGAGTTAGAGACGAGTTTCAATCCAGACGCAGAGAGTTAGAGACGAGTTTCAATCCAGACGCAAAGAGTTAGAGACGAGTTTCAATCCAGACGCAGAGAGTTAGAGACGAGTTTCAATCCAGACGCAGAGAGTTAGAGACGAGTTTCAATTCCAGACTCAGAGAGTTAGAGACGAGTTTCAATCCAGACGCAGAGAGTTAGAGACGAGTTCAATCCAGACGCAGAGAGTAGACGAGTTCAATCCAGACGCAAAGAGTTAGAGACGAGTTTCAATCCAGACGCAGAGAGTTAGAGACGAGTTCAATCCAGACGCAAAGAGTTAGACAGAATAAAACCAAGAGATAGAAACTTAAAGAAAGAAAGTGAGATGAGTTGTAAAGTCAATAAATCAATAATGAATGTAAATGTAAATAATATAATGTATGAAGTGTTCGCAGCCTTAGTCGTCCCCCTGTTTTTTATCACCGTGCTCCAGCTAATCAATAAGAGCTGAAGAACAAATGAACCAGTTCAACTCCAGATCAACTGATTAACCAATCACACAGTGAGGGGCGGGGCTTAGATAACGTCTGAGTGAGGAGGTCTCACTCAGATCCAGAGACCAGAGATCACCAACAGATGATCTGAGACCATCTGGTCTGAGATCAGACCATCTGATCTCAGACCAGCTGATCTCAGACCAGCTGATCTCAGACCAGCTGATCTCAGACCATCTGATCTCAGACCAGCTGATCTCAGACCATCTGATCTCAGACCATCTGATCTCAGACCATCTGATCTCAGACCAGCTGGTCTGATCTCAGACCAGCTGATCTCAGACCAGCTGATCTCAGACCATCTGGTCTGAGATCAGACCATCTGATCTCAGACCAGCTGATCTCAGACCATCTGATCTCAGACCAGCTGATCTCAGACCAGCTGATCTCTACCTGAACCTCTCTCTTTTCTCCTGATCCATTTCTATAAAAACCTGTCTGAAAATGAGCTGATCAGATTTTGGCCACTTGATGATGTCATCACGATGTTTTGTCATGTGTAACCATTAGCCAATCAGCAACCAAGGTAACCCCCCCCCCCCCCTTATCACCTGAATCTCCTCCTAGAGCACCATTGAGTTCTTTGTAACCAAATCTCTCTCAGAGGGGCGTGGGGAGGGGCTCCTTATTTTCGTCTAAAGTAACAGACAGAGAATCAGCACTTTGGAAACAGGGCTGAAACAGAGGGGATTATGGGTAATGCTGCAATGATCTGTTTGGTGTTTCAGCCAATCAGAGACAGGCTCTGGATGTATCTAAGACCTGTGGTATATTGATGAAGAAGAAGAGGATCATAGGGGACCTTTAAGTTTCTTTAGACTCTAACGTTTTGACGTGTGTTTCCTCTGCAGCCATCTTCCAGATCATCCAGAGCATCAGGATGGGCATGTAGTGATGATGTCATCAGAGAGTGCCCCCACCTGGACCAACCACCGCGACATTCCTGAACTCTGACAGACACACACACACACACACAACACACACACACACACACACCAACCGGACCAAACTAACCCCCCTCCCCTGAACACTACTCCCCCAGCCATACATGTGCCTTCCTGTTTACCTGTGCTTAAGCCCCGCCCCCTCTGATGACACCCTATCAGAACAGGAGGGGGGAGAGTGTGTATGGAGGTGTTTTGCATCAGAAGGTGTGTGTGAGAGTGTGTGTCTGCACCGTGTGCAGCGGCACCTCCACACACCTGTCCACTTAATAAAGTTTCATTTTGAACAAGAGTGTGTTTCACTGAGTGTCTGAACATCCCATAATAGCTCATTAGCATGTTTAGAGAGGACCTGATGTATAGAACTGTTAATGTGAGTAATGAAGAGATACCTGTCAGGTAAGCATGTCTTTGTGTCACACTCTCTCATGTCCTCTGATTGGTCCACTGCTCAGAGATGTCCCGCCCCTCGGCCAATCACGTGCAGGTATCCAGAGCTCAGTTTAGATTGACGTCGGAATCTGAGTTCAAATTAATTCAACCCAAAATGATATTCTGGATAAATGATTGGATGATTTGTATTCTTACATATTATTATTATTATTATTATATATCAAGGAATGGATTTTACATTTCTTTTAGGGAGGCGTGTGGCGCAGTGGATAGAGCGTTGGTGTTGGGATCAGGGTAGCACAGGTTCAAACCCCACTGCAGTCAGCATGTCGTTGTGTCCCTGAGACACTTCACCCCAAAGTGCTCCTGTGGGGATTGCCCTCAGTATTGAGTATGTAAGTCGCTTTGGATTAAAGCGTCTGACAAGTAACATGTAATGTTTTAGTCTTTCATTGTTTTGAATGTATTTCCGTCCTCAGGGGGGCGCTGTTGCTCAGTGACAACATGTAGAGAACATGTGGGAAATAGTCATCTCTGAAAATGATAAAAAAAACTAAATCTTTGGAGAAACAAGAAAAACTCAGTGTTTATTAAAGAGGAAGTAAAGCAGTGCATTGTGGGTAAAATCATTACATATTTGTATACGTGCTTTTTCTTTCTTCAACAGCATCTGTACCTGAAGTGTTTCATAAACTGACCAATCACAGCTCTGCATTCAGACCAGGAGTCTTTAGGAGCTTTGTGATTGGCTCGAGGTAAAAGGGGAGGGGCTGTAGAGTAGAATTACAACTGGTTAAAGAGTTGAATTTAAACAAAGCTTACGGATCAAAACGTTCAGATACCTTTGGATATAAATCAATGAACGCTACAAACAACAACAACATGAATGCATGTCAACAAACTGCTCATTGGGGGGGGGGCGGGGCCTAATGTTAACAGACTGTGACATTGGGACAGTTATCATTCCTCAGGATTAGCAGGACAGGAAGTTCCCACAGATATTTAGGGACAGACGTCTCGGAGAAGAGTTTACGAGGACGTCCAGAGGATATGGTGAGTAAGACACGATGTCTCAACGAGAGGTTAGAGAGGACACGACGTCTCAACGAGAGGTTAGAGAGGACACGACGTCTCAACGAGAGGTTAGAGAGGACACGATGTCTCAACGAGAGGAGAGAGGACACGATGTTTCAACGAGAAGTTAGAGAGGACACGATGTCTCAAGAGATGTTACGAGGACGAGGACACGATGTCTCAACGAGATGTTAGAGAGGACACGATGTCTCAATGAGATGTTAGAGAGGACACGATGTTTCTGACGAGATGTTAGAGAGGACACGATGTCTCAACGAGATGTTAGAGAGGACACGATGTTCTCAACGAGATGTTAGAGAGGACACGATGTCTCAACGAGATGTTAGAGAGGACACGATGTCTCAACGAGATGTTAGAGAGGACACGATGTCTCAACGAGATGTTAGAGAGGACACGATGTCTCAACGAGATGTTAGAGAGGACACGATGTCTCAACGAGATGTTAGAGAGGAACGTCTCAACGAGATGTTAGCGAGGACACGATGTCTCAGAGATGTTAGAGAGACACGATGTCTCAACGAGATGTTAGAGAGGAACGATGTCTCAACGAGATGTTAGCGAGGACACGATGTCTCAACGAGATGTTAGAGAGGACACGATGTCTCAACGAGATGTTAGAGAGGACACGTCTCAACGAGAGGTTAGCGAGGACAACGATGTCTCAACGAGAGGTTAGTGAGGACACGACGTCTCAACGAGAGGTTAGAGAGGACACGACGTCTCAACGAGAGGTTTAGAGAGACACGATGTCTCAACGAGATGTTAGAGAGGACACGATGTCTCAACGAGAGGTTAGAGAGGACACGACGTCTCAACGAGAGGTTAGCGAGGACACGACGTTCTCAACGAGAGGTTAGAGAGGACACGATGTTTCAACGAGATGTTAGAGAGGACACGATGTCTCAACGAGATGTTAGAGAGGACACGATGTCTCAAAGAATGTTAGCGAGGACGAGGACACGATGTCTCAACGAGATGTTAGAGAGGACACGATGTTTCTGAGAGATGTTAGAGAGGACACGATGTCTCAACGAGATGTTAGAGAGGACACGATGTTTCAACGAGATGTTAGAGAGGACACGATGTCTCAACGAGATGTTAGAGAGGACACGATGTTTCTGAGAGATGTTAGAGAGGACACGATGTCTCAACGAGATGTTAGAGAGGACACGATGTTTCAACGAGATGTTAGAGAGGACACGATGTCTCAACGAGATGTTATAGAGGACACGATGTCTCAACGAGATGTTAGAGAGGACACGATGTCTCAACGAGATGTTAGAGAGGACGAGGACACGATGTCTCAACGAGATGTTAGAGAGGACACGTCTCAACGAGATGTTAGCGAGGACACGATGTCTCTGAGAGATGTTAGAGAGGACACGATGTCTCAACGAGATGTTAGAGAGGAAACGATGTCTCAACGAGATGTTACGAGGACACGATGTCTCAACGAGATGTTAGAGAGCACGTCTCAACGAGATGTTAGCGAGGACAATATGTCTCAACGAGATGTTAGCGAGGACACGTCTCAACGAGATGTTAGAGAGGACACGATGTCTCAACGAGATGTTTAGAGAGGACACGTCTCAACGAGATGTTAGCGAGGACAATAGTCTCAACGAGATGTTAGCGAGGACACGTCTCAACGAGATGTTAGAGAGGACACAATGTTTTGAAAGGATGATGTCTCGGACATGATGTCTCGGAGAGATGTTAGAGAGGACATGATGTCCAACCGGTGAAGGTCCTCACAAACTGCTGAGAGGAGACGACACAGCACACATGACGTCCTACCAGGACCTTCAGAGGACACAGGGCTTATAAGGACATCACACGTGTCTTTCTACAGGTGAATGAGGTCCTGTTCCCACAGAGCACACCTGCAGAGGTCCAAACCCCCCTCTGGGACAGAATGTGATTTTCTGCTCTTCTGATGTCAAAGCGTCTCTTTGTTTTGTCCTCCGTCCCCCGGACGTCCTCAGCTGTTGGAGACGGCTGCTCGGTTTCAGCCGGATTAACCAGGAGTTGGCTGAGACGACTTCGCCGCGCCGGTGGATCCGGCACGTGTACACGCCCTCGTTAAATTCGTTAGCCACGATGCGGAGGTCTCGGTCCTTCATCATGATGTAGCCGGGGACAGAGGACAGGATCTGCTCGTTGTCTTTGTACCATCTGAGACAGGAAGGAAAGAGACGTTCAGGAACCGACTGAATACTGAGTAAACACGCAACTCTGAGAAACAAAAAGTACTTCTCTCTTTATTACCTCAGATTGTAGAGAAGTCTATGAGGAAATGTTCCTACTTCTCTCTCTTTATTACCTCAGATTGTATAGGAGTCTATGAGGAAATGTTCCTACTTCTCTCTCTCTTTATTACCTCAGATTGTAGAGAAGTCTATGAGGAAATGTTTCCTACTTCTCTCTCTCTTTATTACCTCAGATGTATAGAAGTCTATGAGGAAATGTCCTACTTCTCTCTCTCTTTATTACTCAGATTGTAGAAAGTCTATGAGGAAATGTTCCTACTTCTCTCTCTCTTTATTACCTCCGATTGTAGAGAAGTCTTATGAGGAAATGTTCCTACTTCTCTCTCTCTTTATTACCTCAGATTGTAGAGAAGTCTATGAGGAAATTTCCTACTCTCTCCTCTATTACCTCAGATTGTATAGAAGTCTATGAGGAAATGTCCTACTTCTCTCTCTCTTTATTACCTCAGATTGTATAGAAGTCTCTGAGGAAATGTTCCGACTCTCTCTCTTTATTACCTCAGATTGTAGAGAAGTCTATGAGGAAATGTTCCTACTTCTCTCTCTCTTTATTACCTCAGATTGTATAGAAGTCTATGAGGAAATGTTCCTACTTTCTCTCTCTCTTTATTACCTCAGATTTTAGAGAAGTCTATGAGGAAATGTTCCTACTTCTCTCTCTCTTTATTACCTCAGATTGTATAGAAGTCTATGAGGAAATGTTCCTACTTCTCTCTCTCTTTATTACCTCAGATTGTATAGAAGTCTATGAGGAAATGTTCCTACTTCTCTCTCTTTATTACCTCAGATTGTATAGAAGTCTATGAGGAATGTTCCTACTTCTCTCTCTCTTTATACCTCAGATTGTAGAGAAGTCTATGAGGAAATGTTCCTACTTCTCCTCTCTTTATTACCTCAGATTGTATAGAAGTCTATGAGGAAATGTTCCTACTTCTCTGTCTCTCTTTATTACCTCAGATTGTATAGAAGTCTATGAGGAAATGTTCCTACTTCTCTCTCTCTTTATTACCTCAGATTGTATAGAAGTCTATGAGGAAATGTTCCTACTTCTCTCTCTTTATTACCTCAGATTGTATAGAAGTCTATGAGGAAATGTTCCTACTTCTCTGTCTCTCTTTATTACCTCAGATTGTATAGAAGTCTATGAGGAAATGTTCTACTTCTCTCTCTCTTATTACCTCAGATTGTATAGAAGTCTATGAGGAAATGTTCCTACTTCTCTGTCTCTCTTTATTACCTCAGATTGTAGAGAAGTCTATGAGGAAATGTTCCTACTTCTCTGTCTCTCTTTATTACCTCAGATTGTATAGAAGTCTATGAGGAAAGGTTCTACTTCTCTCTCTCTCTATTACCTCAGATTGTAGAAGTCCATGAGGAAATGTTCCTACTTCTCTCTCTTTATTACCTCAGATTGTATAGAAGTCTATGAGGAAATGTTCCTACTTCTCTCTCTCTCTTTATTACCTCAGATTGTAGAGAAGTCTATGAGAAATGTTCCTACTTCTCTCTCTCTTTATTACCTCAGATTGTAGAGAGTCTATGAGGAAATGTTCCTACTTCTCTCTCTCTTTATTACCTCAGATTGTATAGAAGTCTATGAGGAAATGTTCCTAGTCTCTCTTTATTACCTCAGATTGTATAGAGTCTATGAGGAAATGTTCCTACTTCTCTCTCTTTATTACCTCAGATTGTATAGAAGTCTATGAGAAATGTTCCTACTTCTCTCTCTCTTATTACCTCAGATTGTATAGAAGTCTATGAGGAAATGTTCTACTTCTCTGTCTCTCTACCTCAGATTGTATAGAAGTCTATGAGGAAATGTTCCTACTTCTCTCTCTTTATTACCTCAGATTGTATAGAAGTCTATGAGGAAATGTTCCTACTTCTCTCTCCTTTATTACCTCAGATTGTATAGAAGTCTGAGGAAATGTTCCTACTTCTCTCTCTTTATTACCTCAGATTGTAGAGAAGTCTATGAGGAAAGGTTCCTACTTCTTCTCCTCTTTATTACCTCAGATTGTATAGAAGTCTCTGAGGAAATGTTCCTACTTCTCTCTCTCTTTATTACCTCAGATTGTATAGAAGTCTATGAGGAAATGTTCCTACTTCTCTCTCTTTATTACCTCAGATTGTATAGAAGTCTGAGGAAATTTCCGATCTCTCTTTATTACCTCAGATTGTAGAGAAGTCTATGAGGAAATGTTCCACTTCTCTGTCTCTCTTTATTACCTCAGACTATAGAAGTCTATAGGAAAATGTTCCTACCTCTCTCTCTTTATTACCTCAGATTGTATAGAAGCTATGAGGAAATGTTCCTACATTCTCTCTCTCTTTATTACCTCAGATTGTATAGAAGTCTATGAGGAAATGTTCCTACTTCTCTCTC
>JAAKFY010000161.1:73610-86110 GCA_011823955.1 Dissostichus mawsoni
TGAGAGTTAGCGTCTGTTCTAAGGAACTGAGAGACAGCGTCTGTTCTAAGGAAGTGAGAGTTAGCGTCTGTTCTAAGGAAGTGAGAGTTAGCGTCTGTTCTAAGGAAGTGAGAGTTAGCGTCTGTTTAAGGAAGTGAGAGTTAGCGTCTGTTCTAAGGAAGTGAGTTAGCGGTCTGTCTAAGGAAGTGAGAGTTAGCGGCTTTCTAAGGAAGTGAGAGTTAGCGTCTGTTCTAAGGAAGTGAGAGTTAGCGTCTGTTCTAAGGAAGTGAGAGTTAGCGTCTGTTCTAAGGAAGTGAGAGTTAGCGTCTGTTCTAAGGAATTGAGAGGTAGCGCTGTTCTAAGGAAGTGAGAGTTAGCGTCTGTTCTAAGGAAGTGAGAGCTAGCGTCTGTTCTAAGGAATGAGAGTTAGCGTCTGTTCTAAGGAATTGAGAGACAGCGTCTGTTAAGGAACTGAGAGTTAGCGTCTGTTCTAAGGAAGTGAGAGTTAGCGTCTGTTCTAAGGAAGTGAGAGTTAGCGTCTGTTCTAAGGAACTGTGAGAGACAGCGTCTGTTCTAAGGAATGAGAGTTAGCGTCTGTCTAAGGAAGTGAGAGTTAGCGTCTGTTCTAAGGAAGTGAGAGCTAGCGTCTGTTCTAACGAAGTGAGAGTTAGCGTCTGTTCTAAGGAACTGAGAGACAGCCGTCTGTTCTAAGGAAGTGAGAGTTAGCGTCTGTTCTAAGGAAGTGAGAGTAGCGTCTGTTCTAAGGAAGTGAGAGTTAGCGTTGTTCTAAGGAAGTGAGAGTTAGCGTCTGTTCTAAGGAACTGAGAGTTAGCGTCTGTTCTAAGGAAGTGAGAGTTAGCGGCTGTTCTAAGGAACTGAGAGACAGCCGTCTGTTCTAAGGAAGTGAGAGTTAGCGTCTGTTCTAAGGAAGTGAGAGTAGCGTCTGTTCTAGGAAGTGAGAGTTAGCGTCTGTTCTAAGGAAGTGAGAGTTAGTTCTGTTCTAACGAAGTGAGAGTTAGCGTCTGTTCTAAGGAAGTGGAGAGACAGCGTTGTTCTAAGGAAGTGAGAGTTAGCGTCTGTTCTAAGGAAGTGAGAGTTAGCGTCTGTTCTAAGGAAGTGAGAGTAGCGTCTGTTCTAAGGAAGTGAGAGTTAGCGTCGTTCTAAGGAACTGAGAGTTATGCGTCTGTTCTAAGGAAGTGAGAGTTAGCGGCTGTTCTAAGGAACTGAGAGACAGCCGTCTGTTCTAAGGAAGTGAGAGTTAGCGTCTGTTCTAAGGAAGTGAGAGTTAGCGTCTGTTCTAAGGAACTGAGAGTTAGCGTCTGTTCTAAGGAACTGAGAGTTAGGGTCTGTTCTAAGGAAGTGAGAGTTAGCGTCTGTTCTAAGGAAGTGAGAGTTAGCGTCTGTTCTAAGGAAGTGAGAGTTAGCGTCTGTTCTAAGGAAGTGAGAGACAGCCGTCTGTTCTAAGGAAGTGAGAGTTAGCGTCTGTTCTAAGGAAGTGAGAGTTAGCGTCTGTTCTAAGGAAGTGAGAGTTAGCGTCTGTTCTAAGGAACTGAGAGACAGCCGTCTGTTCTAAGGAAGTGAGAGTTAGCGTCTGTTCTAAGGAAGTGAGAGACAGCCGTCTGTTCTAAGGAAGTGAGAGTTAGCGTCTGTTCTAAGGAAGTGAGAGTTAGCGTCTGTTCTAAGGAAGTGAGAGTTAGCGTCTGTTCTAAGGAAGTGAGAGTTAGCGTCTGTTCTAAGGAATGAGAGACAGCCGTCTGTTCTAAGGAAGTGAGAGTTAGCGTCTGTTCTAAGGAAGTGAGAGTTAGCGTCTGTTCTAAGGAACTGAGAGACAGCCGTCTGTTCTAAGGAAGTGAGAGTTAGCGTCTGTTCTAAGGAAGTGAGAGTTAGCGTCTGTTCTAAGGAAGTGAGAGTTAGCGTCTGTTCTAAGGAAGTGAGAGTTAGCGTCTGTTCTAAGGAAGTGAGTTAGCGTCTGTTCTAAGGAAGTGAGAGTTAGCGGCTGTTCTAAGGAAGTGAGAGTTAGCGTCTGTTCTAAGGAAGTGAGAGTTAGCGTCTGTTCTAAGGAAGTGAGAGTTAGCGTCTGTTCTAAGGAAGTGAGAGTTAGCGGCTGTTCTAAGGAAGTGAGAGTTAGCGTCTGTTCTAAGGAAGTGAGAGCTAGCGTCTGTTCTAAGGAAGTGAGAGTTAGCGTCTGTTCTAAGGAATTGAGAGACAGCCGTCTGTTCTAAGGAAGTGAGAGTTAGCGTCTGTTCTAAGGAAGTGAGAGTTAGCGTCTGTTCTAAGGAAGTGAGAGTTAGCGTCTGTTCTAAGGAACTGAGAGACAGCCGTCTGTTCTAAGGAAGTGAGAGTTAGCGTCTGTTCTAAGGAAGTGAGAGTTAGCGTCTGTTCTAAGGAAGTGAGAGTTAGCGTCTGTTCTAACGAAGTGAGAGTTAGCGTCTGTTCTAAGGAACTGAGAGACAGCCGTCTGTTCTAAGGAAGTGAGAGTTAGCGTCTGTTCTAAGGAAGTGAGAGTTAGCGTCTGTTCTAAGGAAGTGAGAGTTAGCGTCTGTTCTAAGGAAGTGAGAGTTAGCGTCTGTTCTAAGGAACTGAGAGTTAGCGTCTGTTCTAAGGAAGTGAGAGTTAGCGGCTGTTCTAAGGAACTGAGAGACAGCCGTCTGTTCTAAGGAAGTGAGAGTTAGCGTCTGTTCTAAGGAAGTGAGAGTTAGCGTCTGTTCTAAGGAACTGAGAGTTAGCGTCTGTTCTAAGGAACTGAGAGTTAGGGTCTGTTCTAAGGAAGTGAGAGTTAGCGTCTGTTCTAAGGAAGTGAGAGTTAGCGTCTGTTCTAAGGAAGTGAGTTAGCGTCTGTTCTAAGGAAGTGAGAGTTAGCGGCTGTTCTAAGGAAGTGAGAGTTAGCGTCTGTTCTAAGGAAGTGAGAGTTAGCGTCTGTTCTAAGGAACTGAGAGACAGCCGTCTGTTCTAAGGAAGTGAGAGTTAGCGTCTGTTCTAAGGAAGTGAGAAATGCGTCTGTTCTAAGGAACTGAGAGACAGCCGTCTGTTCTAAGGAAGTGAGAGTTAGCGTCTGTTCTAAGGAAGTGAGAGTTAGCGTCTGTTCTAAGGAAGTGAGAGTTAGCGTCTGTTCTAAGGAACTGAGAGTTAGCGTCTGTTCTAAGGAACTGAGAGTTAGCGTCTGTTCTAAGGAAGTGAGAGTTAGCGGCTGTTCTAAGGAAGTGAGAGTTAGGATCTGTTCTAAGGAAGTGAGAGTTAGCGGCAGTTCTAAGGAAGTGAGAGTTAGCGTCTGTTCTAAGGAAGTGAGAGTTAGCGTCTGTTCTAAGGAAGTGAGAGTTAGCGTCTGTTCTAAGGAAGTGAGAGTTAGCGTCTGTTCTAAGGAAGTGAGCGCTAGCGTCTGTTCTAAGGAAGTGAGAGTTAGCGTCTGTTCTAAGGAAGTGAGAGACAGCCGTCTGTTCTAAGGAAGTGAGAGTTAGCGTCTGTTCTAAGGAACTGAGAGACAGCCGTCTGTTCTAAGGAAGTGAGAGTTAGCGTCTGTTCTAAGGAAGTGAGAGATATTCTTAAAGGAGACTTAATGATACTTGTTAGCTTGTTATGGATCTAGTGTTAGATGGTTACACAGCTCATCACACACAGAGCATCAACTAGTTCCTGAACAGTGTCCTTCACATGCTGATATCCAAGAGAGGGAGTTACACAGTCACAAGATGGAGGAATAGAAAGCAGTATTCAATGTTTACTTCAGATTAGCTCCACGTCAGAAATGATCATGCTTGTCATATGTCTCTCTCCATAGAGGCTGAATCATCATGTTAATCACATAGCTATCATATGCCTCAAACAGTCCTGATGCTCTTCTAGGTAATCATACATCCTGTCATGCACACAGGAGAGTTGGGATACCTTTAGCCGCGATCCCACCGCAGTACTTTTCCCACTTTAGTTCCGATATAGTTCCGAAATGTCGCGTTCACACCAAAAGAGCCGGAACTAAAATGAGTTCATGAGAACCTTTTTACCCCCTTTTCCGTTGCTGCTAGAGAGCAGGGACTTTCGTGGGAGAAAAAGGTTCCTATGTCTGATTGGCTGGGCGGATTGCAAACCACGCCCCGTAAAACTCCCAAAAAGTGAACTAAAGAGTTCTCATGAACCTTTGTGGGAAAAGTACTGCGGTGTGAATGCGCCTTTTGTTATCGTGTTACTCTCATATTGGAAGAGGACATTCAGTGTATTCACAACAAAAAGTGATGATTCTTCTTCTCTCAGGAGGAATGTGGTAGATGCGTTCCTGTTAGCTTGTGATGTGTAACAGGAAGTAATTCTTCTTCTCTCAGGAGGAATGCGGTAGATGCGTTCCTGTTAGCTTGTGATGTGTAACAGGAAGTGATTCTTCTTCTCTCAGGAGGAATGCGGTAGATGCGTTCCTGTTAGCTTGTGATGTGTAACAGGAAGTGATTCTTCTTCTCTCAGGAGGAATGCGGTAGATGCGTTCCGTGAGCGTGATCCACGCCCGGCACCAGGTGCGCTCTCCGGTCTCTAACATCGCCCGGACCAGCTTCTTCCACGTGAAGCGCTCCAACGTGTGGCTGGCGGCCGCCACGCGGCAGAACGTCAACGCCTGCATGGTGTTCGAGTTCCTCTACAAGATGTGTGACGTCATGACCGCATACTTCGGGAAGATCAGCGAGGAGAACGTGAAGAACAACTTCGTGCTGATCTACGAGCTGCTGGACGGTACGCTCTTATTCTGAAACTCATGGCAGGAAGTCAATGCAAGACACTGCTAATACTGCGAGTGATACCACTGATAAGACTTCCTGTTATAATGCTAACACTTCATATGTTACTACTGGGAATACTACCTATACTACTAACAATACTACTGGGAATACTACCTATACTACTAACAATACTACTGGGAATACTACCTATACTACTAACAATACTACTGGGAATACTACCTATACTACTAACAATACTACTGGGAATATACCTATACTACTAACAATACTACTGGGAATACTACCTATACTACTAACAATACTACTGGGAATACTACCTATACTACTAACAATACTACTGGGAATACTACCTATACTAATAACAATACTACTGGGAATACTACCTATACTACTAACAATACTACTGGGAATACTACCTATACTACTAACAATACTACTGGTAATACTACCTATACTACTAACAATACTACTGGGAATACTACCTATACTACTAACAATACTACTGGGAATACTACCTATACTACTAACAATACTACTATTAATACTACCTATACTACTAACAATACTACTGGTAATACTTTCTTAATACTGCTGAATACTACCTATACTACTAACAATACTACTAACAATACTACTGGGAATACTACCTATACTACTAACAATACTACTGCTAATACTACCTATACTACTAACAATACTACTGGGAACACTACCTATACTACTAACAATACTACTGGTAATACTACCTATACTATACAATACTACTGGGAATACTACCTATACTAACAAACACTACTGGGAATACTACCTATACTACTAACAATACTACTGCTAATACTACCTATACTACTAACAATACTACTGGGAATACTACCTATACTACTAACAATACTACTGGGAATACTACCTATACTACTAACAATACTACTGCTAATACTACCTATACTACTAAACAATACTACTGGGAATACTACCTATACTACTAACAATACTACTGGGAATACTACCTATACTACTAACAATACTACTGGGAACACTACCTATACTACTAACAATACTACTGCTAATACTACCTATACTACTAACAATACTACTGGGAATACTACCTATACTACTAACAATACTACTGCTAATACTACCTATACTACTAACAATACTACTGGGAATACTACCTATACTACTAACAATACTACTGGGAATACTACCTATACTACTAACAATACTACTGCTAATACTACCTATACTACTAACAATACTACTGGGAATACTACCTATACTACTAACAATACTACTGGGAATACTATCTATACTACTAACAATACTACTGGGAATACTACCTATACTACTAACAATACTACTGGTAACTACCTATACTACTAACAATACTACTGGGAATATTACCTATACTACTAACAATACTATGGGAATACTACCTATACTACTAACAATACTACTGCTAATACTACCTATACTACTAACAATACTACTGGGAATACTACCTATACTACTAACAATACTACTGGGAATACTACCTATACTACTAACAATACTATTGGGAATACTATCTATACTACTAACAATACTACTGGGAATATACCTATACTACTAACAATACTACTGCTAATACTACCTATACTACTAACAATACTACTGGGAACACTACCTATACTACTAACAATACTACTGCTAATACTACCTATACTACTAACAATACTACTGGGAATACTACCTATACTACTAACAATACTACTGGGAATACTACCTATACTACTAACAATACTACTGGGAATACTACCTATACTACTAACAATACTACTGGGAATACTACTATAACTACTAACAATACTACTGGGAATACTACCTATACTACTAACAATACTACTGGTAATACTACCTATACTACTAACAATACTACTGGGAATACTATCTATACTACTAACAATACTACTGGGAATACTACCTATACTACTAACAATACTACTGCTAATACTACCTATACTACTAACAATACTACTGCTAATACTACCTATATATACTAACAATACTACTGGGAACACTACCTATACTACTAACAATACTACTGCTAATACTACCTATACTACTAACAATACTACTGGGAATACTACCTATACTACTAACAATACTACTGGGAATACTACCTATACTACTAACAATACTACTGGGAATACTATCTATACTACTAACAATACTACTGGGAATACTACCTATACTACTAACAATACTACTGGGAATACTACTATACTACTAACAATACTACTGGTTAATACTACCTATACTACTAACAATACTACTGGGAATACTACCTATACTACTAACAATACTACTGCTAATACTACCTATACTACTAACAATACTACTGGGAATACTACCTATACTACTAACAATACTACTGGTAATACTACCTATACTACTAACAATACTACTGGAATATTACCTATACTACTAACAATACTATTGGGAATACTACCTATACTACTAACAATACTCTGGGAATACTACCTATACTACTAACAATACTACTGGGAATACTACCTATACTACTAACAATACTACTGCTAATACTACCTATACTAACAATACTACTGGGAATATACCTATACTACTAACAATACTACTAACAATACTACTGGGAATACTACCTATACTACTAACAATACTACTGGGAATACTACCTATACTACTAACAATACTACTGGGAATACTATCTATACTACTAACAATACTACTGGGAATACTCCTATACTACTAACAATACTACTGGTATACTACCTATACTACTAACAATACTACTGGGAATATACCTATACTACTAACAATACTATTGGAATACTACCTATACTACTAACAATACTACTGCTAATACTACCTATACTACTAACAATACTACTGGAATACTACCTATACTACTAACAATACTACTGGGAATACTACCTATACTACTAACAATACTATTGGGAATACTATCTATACTACTAACAATACTACTGGAATACTACCTATACTACTAACAATACTACTGGTAATACTACCTATACTACTAACAATACTACTGGGAATATTACCTATACTACTAACAATACTATTGGGAATACTACCTATACTACTAACAATACTACTGCTAATACTACCTATACTACTAACAATACTACTGGGAATACTACCTATACTACTAACAATACTACTGGGAATATTACCTATACTACTAACAATACTACTGGGAATACTACCTATACTACTAACAATACTACTGGTAATACTACCTAATACTAACAATACTACTGCTAATACTACCTATAACTACTAACAATACTACTGGGAATACTACCTATACTACTAACAATACTACTGCTAATACTACTATACTACTAACAATACTACTGGGAATATTACCTATACTACTAACAATACTATTGGGAATACTACCTATACTACTACAATACTACTGGGAATACTACCTATACTACTAACAATACTACTGGGAATACTACCTATACTACTAACAATACTACTGCTAATACTACCTATACTACTAACAATACTACTGGGAATATTACCTATACTACTAACAATACTACTAAAATACTACTGGTAATACTTTCTTTAATACTGCTGATACACCTGTTACCTGTTCTATTGATGAATACTTTATCCGTAAGCTCTTATTTTGAAAGGGCGGACAGGATTTGACTTGAAGTTCTTCTATAGATTTCATTTCGAACATACTGCAGAGGGAGAAGAGGATTTTATAAAACTACTGATTACCTTTCTATATATTTTAGTGACTCGGAAATGAAAGTGTAAACAGGAAGTGTAAACAGGAAGTGAAACCTCCAACAGGAAGTGAAACCTCCAACAGGAAGTGGAAACCTCCAACAGGAAGTCGTCTCCTCTGTTGTTTTTTTAGGTTTTGATTTTTGTAAGCGCTGAATGAGAAAATCAAAACCTAAAGAAAGTCCAGCGCTGACGAGAGTCTCCTCCGAGGTGTGTGTGTGTGTAACGGTGTGTGTAATGATGTGTGTGTGTGTAACGGTGTGTGTGGTGTAACGGTGTGTGTAATGATGGTGTGTGTGTGACGTGTGTGTGTGTGACGGTGTTTATAACGGTGTGTGTGTGTGTAACGGTGTGTGTAATGATGTGTGTGTGTGTGTGAACGGTGTGTGTAACGGTGTGTGTGTGTGTGTAACGGTGTGTGTAATGATGTGTGTGTGTGAACATGTGTGTGTGAGGTGTGTGTGACGGTGTTTATAACGGTGTGTGTGTGACGGTGTGTGTGACGGTGTGTTTATAACGGGTGTGTGTTGTTGTGGTGTGTGTGACGGTGTTTATAACGGTGTGTGTGTGTGTGACGGTGTGTGTGTGTGTGTGACGGTGTGTGTGACGGTGTGTTTATAACGGTGTGTGTGGTGTGTGTGACGGTGTTTATAACGGTGTGTTTGTGTGTGACGGTGTGTGTGTGTGTGTACGGTGTGTGTAATGATGTGTGTGTGTGTGTGTGTGTGTGTGTGACGGTGTTTATAACGGTGTGTGTGTGTGTGACGTGTGTGTGTGTGTAACGGTGTGTATAATGATGTGTGTGTGTGACGTGTGTGTGTGACGGTGTTTATAACGGTGTGTGTGTGTGTGACGTGTGTGTGTGACGGTGTTATAACGGTGTTATAAGTGTGTGTGTGTGAACGTGTGTGTGTGATGTGTTTTGTGTAACGGTGTGTATAACGGTGTGTGTGACGTGTGTGTGTGACGGTGTTTATAACGGTGTGTTTATAACGGTGTGTGTGTGTGTAACGGTGTGTGTAATGATGTGTTTGTGTGTAACGGTGTGTGTAACGGTGTGTGTGTGTGTGTGTAACGGTGTGTGTAATGATGTGTGGTGTGTGTAACATGTGTGTGTGTGACGGTGTGTGTGACGGTGTTTATAACGGTGTGTGTGTGTGACGGTGTGTGTGACGGTGTGTTTATAACGGTGTGTGTGTGTGTGACGGTGTGTGTGACGGTGTTTATAACGGTGTGTGTGACGGTGTGTGTGTGTGACGGTGTTTATAACGGTGTGTGTGTGTGTGTGTGTGTGTGTTCTGCAGAGATTCTGGACTTTGGGTACCCTCAGAACTCAGAGCCCGGAGCTCTGAAGACGTTCATCACTCAGCAGGGGGTCAAGAGTCAGGTGAGAGGGGGCTTTAGATATCAGGGCTTCTTTATTCATACTTTTTAAAAACCAGTATTTCATCTTCTTATGATTTTCTATTTATAATTCATTGGTTATTTTTGTTGTTCATTTCTTTCACACTCTTTACAGAATATGTATTATCAAGTTATTTTAACGCTAGGATTCAAAATAAAAGTCCAGGTAGAAACATGAGGATGCTTTTAATGTGAAACTGTTTCCTGTCTGCTTTCCTCCTGCAGCACCATGTGAGTACACACACACACACACACACACACACACACACACACACACACACACACACACACACACACACACACACACACACACACACACACACCACACACACACCACACACACCACACACACAACCACGCACACACAAGACACCACAACACACACACACACACACACACACACACACACACACACACACACACACACACACATACACACAGACACACATACACACACACACACCACACACACACACACATGCACGCACGCACAGCCACGCACACAGAGACACACACACACAGAGAGACACACACACAGAGAGACACACACACACAACACACATAGACACACACACACACACACACACACACACACACACACACACACACACACACACACACCACACAGACCACACACACACACACACACACACACACAACAACACACAGAGCACACACACACACCACACACACACACACACACCACACACACCCACAACACACACACCACACACACACACACACACACACACCACCCTGATGTATAATGTTGTGTGCAGAGTAGGAGGAGCAGTTCTCAGATCACCAGCCAGGTCACAGGGCAGATCGGCTGGAGGAGAAGAGGGCATCAAGTACCGGAGGAACGAGCTGTTCCTGGACGTGATGGAGAGCGTCAACCTGCTCATGTCCCCACAGGGTAACACTGCTACACACTGCTAACACACTGCTACACACTGCTGACACACTGCTAACACTGCTACACACTGCTGCACACTGCTAACACACTGCTACACACTGCTGACACACTGCTACACACTGCTGACACACTGCTAACACACTGCTGACACACTGCTAACACACTGCTACACACTGCTGACACACTGCTAACACACTGCTAACACACTGCTACACACTGCTGACACACTGCTGCACACTGCTGACACACTGCTGACACACTGCTAACACACTGCTACACACTGCTGCACACTGCTACACACTGCTAACCACTGCTAACACACTGCTAACACACTGCTGCACACTGCTAACACACTGCTACACACTGCTAACACACTGCTAACACACTGCTACACACTGCTAACACACTGCTACACACTGCTAACACACTGCAAACACACTGCTACACACTGCTAACACACTGCTAACACACTGCTGCACACTGCTGACACACTGCTGCACACTGCTAACACACTGCTAACACACTGCTACAGACTGCTTACACACTGCTAACACACTGCTGACACACTGCTAACACACTGCTACACACTGCTGACACACTGCTGACACACTGCTACACACTGCTAACACACTGCTGCACACTGCTAACACACTGCTAACACACTGCTACACACTGCTAACACACTGCTAACACATTGCTCACACTGCTGACACACTGCTGACACACTGCTACACACTGCTGACACACTGCTGACACACTGCTACACACTGCTGACACACTGCTGACACACTGCTACACACACTGCTGACACACTGCTGACACACTGCTACACACTGCTACACACTGCTGACACACTGCTAACACACTGCTAACACACTGCTAACACACTGCTACACACTGCTACACACTGCTAACACACTGCTAACACACTGCTACACACTGCTAACACACTGCTAACACACTGCTACACACTGCTAACACACTGCAACACACTGCTACACACTGCTAACACACTGCTAACACACTGCTAACACACTGCTACACACTGCTACACACTGCTACACACTGCTGACACACTGCTGACACACTGCTACACACTGCTGACACACTGCTGACACACTGCTACACACACTGCTGACACACTGCTGACACACTGCTACACACACTGCTGACACACTGCTGACACACTGCTGACACACTGCTACACACTGCTGACACACTGCTAACATACTGCTAACACACTGCTACACACTGCTGACACACTGCTGACACACTGCTACACACTGCTGACACACTGCTAACACACTGCTACACACTGCTGACACACTGCTGACACTGCTACACACACTGCTGACACACTGCTAACACACTGCTGACACACTGCTACACACTGCTGACACACTGCTGACACACTGCTACACCTGCTGACACACTGCTGACACACTGCTAACACACTGCTACACACTGCTAACACACTGCTAACACACTGCTACACACTGCTAACACACTGCTAACACACTGTTACACCACTGCAGACACACTGCTACACACTGCTGACACACTGCTACACACTGCTGACACACTGCTACACACTGCTAACACACTGCTACACACTGCTGACACACTGCTGACACACTGCTAACACACTGCTACACACTGCTACACACTGCTGACACACTGCTACACAC
>JAAKFY010000161.1:88610-103610 GCA_011823955.1 Dissostichus mawsoni
GCCAGACTTTTTCAAAATGTCACTTCATTCTCATGGCTAGATTTTTTTAAAAATTTGATATTTTCCCAGAATTTCATTTTTTTTCCCAGAATTTTGACCTTTTAACAATTTGAATAATTTAGTTTTTATTTTCAAGTTTTTTCAAAAATGTTCACTTAATTCTCAGAATTTCACAATATACGATCCTAATAACCAACAGAGTATAGTAAAGTGATGTGTCAGTTATGGTTGTGTTTAATAACTCCCCCAGGTGATGATCCCCACCCCCCTGAACACCAGCGGAGTTCAGCTCATCTGCATGAAGGGCAAGGCCAAGTACAAGGCCAGCGAGAACGCCATCGTCTGGAAGTGAGGGCCAATCAGATCACTCTCATATCTGTAAGGAGTCCAGAGAGGGTTTAACAACCTGTGTGTGTGTGTGTGTGTGTGTGTGTGTGTGTGTGTGTGTGTGTGTGTGTGTGTGTGTGTGTGTGTGGTGTGTGTGTGTGTGTGTGTGTGTGTGGTGTGTGTGTGTGGTGTGTGTGTGTGTGTGTGTGGTGTGTGTGTGTGTGTGTGTTCGTGCGTGCGTGCGGTGCGTGCGTGCGTGCGTGCGTGCGTGCGTGCGTGCGTGCGTTGCGTGCGTGGTGCGCCGCGTGCGTGCGTCTACGTGCGTGTGCGCGCGCGTGTGTGTGTGCAGGGTGAAGAGGATGGCGGGGATGAAGGAGTCTCAGATCAGCGCAGAGATTGAGTTGCTGCCGACCAACGATAAGAAGAAGTGGCACGGCCTCCCATCTCCATGAACTTTGAGGTGCCGTTAAACAATCACAAGTTACCTAGTTCTAACAAGTGACCTAGTTAAAGTTAGCTATGTATCTAACAAGTGACCTAGTTAAAGTTAGCTATGTATCTAACAAGTGACCTAGTTAAGTTAGCTATGTATCTAACAAGTGACCTAGTTAAAGTTAGCTATGTATCTAACAAGTTACCTAGTTAAAGTTAGCTATGTATCTAACAAGTGACCTAGTTAAAGTTAGCTATGTAACTAACAAGTTACCTAGTTAAAGTTAGCTATGTATCTAACAAGTTACCTAGTTAAAGTTAGCTATGTATCTAACAAGTGACCTAGTTAAAGTTAGCTATGTATCTAACAAGTGACCTAGTTAAAGTTAGCTATGTATCTAACAAGTGACCTAGTTAAAGTTAGCTATGTAACTAACAAGTGACCTAGTTAAAGTTAGCTATGTATCTAACAAGTGGACCTAGTTAAAGTTAGCTATGTATCTAACAAGTTACCTAGTTAAAGTTAGCTATGTATCTAACAAGTGACCTAGTTAAAGTTAGCTATGTAACTAACAAGTTACCTAGTTAAAGTTAGCTATGTATCTAACAAGTGACCTAGTTAAAGTTAGCTATGTAACTAACAAGTTACCTAGTTAAAGTTAGCTATGTAACTAACAAGTTACCTAGTTAAAGTTAGCTATGTAACTAACAAGTGACCTAGTTAAAGTTAGCTATGTAACTAACAAGTGACCTAGTTAAAGTTAGCTATGTATCTAACAAGTTACCTAGTTAAAGTTAGCTATGTAACTAACAAGTGACCTAGTTAAAGTTAGCTATGTATCTAACAAGTGACCTAGTTAAAGTTAGCTATGTATCTAACAAGTTACCTAGTTAAAGTTAGCTATGTATCTAACAAGTTACCTAGTTAAAGTTAGCTATGTATCTAACAAGTTACCTAGTTAAAGTTAGCTATGTATCTAACAAGTGACCTAGTTAAAGTTAGCTATGTAACTAACAAGTTACCTAGTTAAAGTTAGCTATGTATCTAACAAGTGACCTAGTTAAAGTTAGCTATGTAACTAACAAGTGACCTAGTTAAAGTTAGCTATGTATCTAACAAGTGACCTAGTTAAAGTTAGCTATGTATCTAACAAGTGACCTAGTTAAAGTTAGCTATGTATCTAACAAGTTACCTAGTTAAAGTTAGCTATGTATCTAACAAGTTACCTAGTTAAAGTTAGCTATGTAACTAACAAGTTACCTAGTTCTAACAAGTGACCTAGTTAAAGTTAGCTATGTATCTAACAAGTTACCTAGTTAAAGTTAGCTATGTATCTAACAAGTGACCTAGTTAAAGTTAGCTATGTATCTAACAAGTTACCTAGTTAAAGTTAGCTATGTAACTAACAAGTTACCTAGTTAAAGTTAGCTATGTAACTAACAAGTTACCTAGTTAAAGTTAGCTATGTATCTAACAAGTGACCTAGTTAAAGTTAGCTATGTAACTAACAAGTGACCTAGTTAAAGTTAGCTATGTATCTAACAAGTTACCTAGTTAAAGTTAGCTATGTATCTAACAAGTTACCTAGTTAAAGTTAGCTATGTAACTAACAAGTTACCTAGTTAAAGTTAGCTATGTATCTAACAAGTGACCTAGTTAAAGTTAGCTATGTAACTAACAAATTAGCACGCTAACGTTAGCTATCTGTAGCGATCAGGAAGCTGATGTCATTGTATTGATTGTCCGAGGCTGGTAATAATGGATATATTTAAATATCCCCCCAGGTCCCCTTCGCCCCCTCCGGGCTGAAGGTGCGCTACCTGAAGGTGTTCGAGCCCAAACTGAACTACAGCGACCACGACGTCATCAAATGGGTCCGATACATCGGAAGAGCGGCATCTACGAGACACGCTGCTGACATCACCGTGACATCACCGTGACATCATCGTGACATCATCGTGACATCATCGTGACATCATCATGACATCATCATGACATCATCATCTTGTTGTTGTTTACTTTGTGTGTGTGGACAGAGCGCTTCATATTTCATGGTTATAGTAATAGTTAAATGGATAGAACTACATGTAGAAGTAAAGAACTACAGCAGCAGAAAATAGTTAGTCCTCCGTCTCGTGGTGTGTTACCCAGCATGCTTTGCTCTGTGATCGTCTGAAATCATTTTTTATTTTGTTATTTTTTACAGTTTATTTTTACCCAGATGTGTCAATAATAATAAAAATAAATATGAAATAATTTGTGTGATTGTGTGTCTCTGTGTGGTGTGTGTGTCTGAGTCTGTGTGTGTCTGTGTGTGTGTGTTTGTGTGTGTCTGAGTCTGTGTGTGTGTTTATGTGTGTGTGTGTGTTTGTCTGAGTGTGTGTGTGTGTCTGAGTCTTTGTGTGTGTGTGTGTGTCTGAGTCTGTATGTCTGTGTGTGTGTTTGTGTGTGTATGTGTTTGTGTCTGAGTCTGTTTGTGTGTGTGTGTGTCTCTGTGTGTGTGTATTTGTGTATGTGTGTGTTTGTGTGTGTATGTGTTTGTGTCTGAGTCTGTGTGTCTGTGTGTGTTTGTGTCTGAGTCTGTGTGTGTTTGTGTCTGAGTCTGTGTCTTTGTGTGTATGTGTCTGAGTCTGTGTGTGTGTATGTGTTTTTGTCTGAGTCTGTGCGGTGTCTGAGTCTGTGTGCGTGTCTGAGTGTGTGTGCGTGTGTGTCTGAGTCTGTGGTGTCTGAGTCTGTCTGTGTGTGTGTGTGCATGTCTGAGTCTGTGTGTGTGTGTATGTGTCTGAGTCTGTGTGTGTGTGTGCGTGTCTGATGTGTGTGTGTCTGTCTGTGCGTGTCTGAGTCTGTGTGTGTGCGTGTCTGAGTCTGTGTGTGTGTCTGTGTGTCTGAGTCTGTGTGCGTGTCTGTGTGTGAGTTGTGTGTGTGTGTGTGCGTGTCTGAGTCTGTGTGGTGCGTGCTGAGTGTGTGTGTCTGTGTGTGTCTGAGTCTGTGTGCGTGTCTGAGTCTGTGTGTGTGTGTTTGTGTCTGAGTCTGTGTGTGTGCGTGTCTGAGTCTGTGTCTATGTGTGGTGTGTCTGAGTCTGTGTGGCGTGTGCGTGTCTGAGTCTGTGTGTGTGTCTGAGTCTGTGTGTGTAGTCTGAGTCTGTGTGTGTGTGCGTGTCTGAGTCTGTGTCTATGTGTGTGTGTGTCTGAGTCTGTGTGTGTGTTATTTGTGTTTGAAGTCATGTTGCCAGACGTTTTGTTTTCTCAATAAAAGTGTCTGACTGAATATCTAATATGTATGTGTTGCTGTTTCTTTTCACACAGATACACATTGTTATTTATGAATCACAATACTTAAAGAAAAAAGTGAAATTATTAAATTAAAGTTTATTTAAACAGGTTGGTGTTTTACCATTGAAACTTTAATTTTAGAAATAAATATCCCCCCCCGCCTGAAACGGCTCCATTGGAATAGTTTTTTTATTTCCAGAACATAGTGACATCACTTTGGATCACTCGCGCTCCTATTGGCTAGCGCTCCAACACATTGTAAGTGATATACTGTATATATATATACATTAAAAACAACATATTTTATTTTTATTTAACCAGATAAAAAGCATTGAGAAAATCTCATTTACAATGCTGACCCGGCCCAGAATAAAAGGTATTTCAGTCACTCTGTCAGAGACATGAGTGAACTGTTTTATAATATAATAAAGTATTGAACTGACAGGTATCACATCTTCATTACTGACATTAACTACATTATCTTGATATGAAGTTTCTGTCTCTCTGTGTAAATATGATAATGAGGCATTATCGGATGCTAACTGTTGGGGAGATTCAAAGATTCAAGTCTCCATCATCATGTAGCAGCTACAGCTCTCCACAGTGTAGGTATGGAAATGAAAAACTGAAGTCCTCCAACAGAGCAACGTGAATAATAAAACACATAAAACAGATCAATAGATAAGATGAGTTCAGGAGAAGTCTGCAGACTTAAACAGACAGAAGTCCTGTTATTGAGATAAACATCGTGCAGAATAACGAGCGTTTTCCTGCCGTTTCTCGTCGACGTGACGAAACTGCTTCTGTTTTCTGTTTCTGCCGGTCGCCATGACGCCCAGCGGCTGTTCAAAACAGACAGGAAGTTGTTTCAGACTGTGAGAACAAGCCGTGTGTGTGTGTGTGTGTGTGTGTGTGTGTGTGTGTGTGTGTGTGTGTGTGTGGTGTGTGTGTGTGTGTGGGTGTGTGTGTGTGTGTGTGTGTGTGTGTGTGTGTGTGGTGTGTGTGTGTGTGTGTTGTGTGTGTGATGGACAGGTGAATAATGGACAGAGGTCATTAAATCCTCGTCCTTCAGCCGGTTGACCCTGTCCTCCTCCGTCTCTCAGAGAAACCCTGAGGCATGCTGGGAAACGGACGCAGTTACCTGAGTTTAAACACAACCCCCTCCCCCTCTCCTCTCGAGAGTTTAAAACGTTTACATCCAACGCTCAGAAATCTGGGCCTAACGTCTGAACATGAAATACTTCTGTCTTTATGCTAAGCTAGCTGTGTTCTGTCTTCACACTGAGGCCCAGCTTCTCTCACTGCAGTGAACGGAGACCCAGAGGGAGCAGCACTGAATCATGAAAAATGACTTACATTTACACATTGTACAGAATATAACTAATATATTTAATTGCATAAAACTACAACAATGTGGATATAGTTGCTTGATAAAAGTAACCTAAGATGCTAACTAAATAAACAGCCATAAATATTTATAATTGTGTGTGATCACAGCTGTTGTCATGTGCTACAGTGTGTAGCTAAACTATAGCTGTTTCCAGTCTTTATGCTAAGCTAAACTAAAGCTGTTTCCAGTCTTTATGCTAAGCTAAACTAAAGCTGTTTCCAGTCTTTATGCTAAGCTAAACTAAAGCTGTTTCCAGTCTTTATGCTAAGCTAAACTATAGCTGTTTCCAGTCTTATGCTAAGCTAAACTATAGCTGTTTCCAGTCTTTATGCTAAGCTAAACTATAGCTGTTTCCAGTCTTTATGCTAAGCTAAACTATAGCTGTTTCCAGTCTTTATGCTAAGCTAAACTATAGCTGTTTCCAGTCTTTATGCTAAGCTAAACTAAAGCTGTTTCCAGTCTTTATGCTAAGCTAAACTAAAGCTGTTTCCAGTCTTTATGCTAAGCTAAACTAAAGCTGTTTCCAGTCTTTATGCTAAGCTAAACTAAAGCTGTTTCCAGTCTTTATGCTAAGCTAAACTATAGCTGTTTCCAGTCTTTATGCTAAGCTAAACTAAAGCTGTTTCCAGTCTTTATGCTAAGCTAAACTATAGCTGTTTTCCAGTCTTTATGCTAAGCTAAACTATAGCTGTTTCCAGTCTTTATGCTAAGCTAAACTAAAGCTGTTTCCAGTCTTTATGCTAAGCTAAACTATAGCTGTTTCCAGTCCTTATGCTAAGCTAAACTATAGCTGTTTCCAGTCTTATGCTAAGCTAAACTAAAGCTGTTTCCAGTCTTTATGCTAAGCTAAACTATAGCTGTTTCCAGTCCTTATGCTAAGCTAAACTATAGCTGTTTCCAGTCCTTATGCTAAGCTAAACTAAAGCTGTTTCCAGTCTTTATGCTAAGCTAAACTAAAGCTGTTTCCAGTCTTTATGCTAAGCTAAACTAAAGCTGTTTCCAGTCTTTATGCTAAGCTAAACTAAAGCTGTTTCCAGTCTTTATGCTAAGCTAAACTATAGCTGTTTCCAGTCCTTATGCTAAGCTAAACTAAAGCTGTTTCCAGTCTTTATGCTAAGCTAAACTAAAGCTGTTTCCAGTCTTTATGCTAAGCTAAACTATAGCTGTTTCCAGTCTTTATGCTAAGCTAAACTAAAGCTGTTTCCAGTCTTTATGCTAAGCTAAACTAAAGCTGTTTCCAGTCTTTATGCTAAGCTAAACTATAGCTGTTTCCAGTCTTTATGCTAAGCTAAACTAAAGCTGTTTCCAGTCTTTATGCTAAGCTAAACTATAGCTGTTTCCAGTCTTTATGCTAAGCTAAACTAAAGCTGTTTCCAGTCTTTATGCTAAGCTAAACTATAGCTGTTTCCAGTCCTTATGCTAAGCTAAACTATAGCTGTTTCCAGTCCTTATGCTAAGCTAAACTATAGCTGTTTCCAGTCCTTATGCTAAGCTAAACTATAGCTGTTTCCAGTCCTTATGCTAAGCTAAACTATAGCTGTTTCCAGTCCTTATGCTAAGCTAAAACTATAGCTGTTTCCAGTCTTTATGCTAAGCTAAACTATAGCTGTTTCCAGTCTTTATGCTAAGCTAAACTATAGCTGTTTCCAGTCCAGTCCTTATGCTAAGCTAAACTATAGCTGTTTCCAGTCTTTATGCTAAGCTAAACTATAGCTGTTTCCAGTCTTTATGCTAAGCTAAACTATAGCTGTTTCCAGTCTTTATGCTAAGCTAAACTATAGCTGTTTCCAGTCTTTATGCTAAGCTAAACTATAGCTGTTTCCAGTATGCTAAGCTAAACTAAAGCTGTTTCCAGTCTTTATGCTAAGCTAAACTATAGCTGTTTCCAGTCCTTATGCTAAGCTAAACTATAGCTGTTTCCAGTCCTTATGCTAAGCTAAACTATAGCTGTTTCCAGTCCTTATGCTAAGCTAAACTATAGCTGTTTCCAGTCCTTATGCTAAGCTAAACTATAGCTGTTTCCAGTCCTTATGCTAAGCTAAACTATAGCTGTTTCCAGTTTATGCTAAGCTAAACTATAGCTGTTTCCAGTCTTTATGCTAAGCTAAACTATAGCTGTTTCCAGTCCTTATGCTAAGCTAAACTATAGCTGTTTCCAGTCTTTATGCTAAGCTAAACTATAGCTGTTTCCAGTCTTTATGCTAAGCTAAACTATAGCTGTTTCCAGTCTTTATGCTAAGCTAAACTATAGCTGTTTCCAGTCTTTATGCTAAGCTAAACTATAGCTGTTTCCAGTCTTTATGCTAAGCTAAACTAAAGCTGTTTCCAGTCTTTATGCTAAGCTAAACTATAGCTGTTTCCAGTCTTTATGCTAAGCTTAACTATAGCTGTTTCCAGTCTTTATGCTAAGCTAAACTATAGCTGTTTCCAGTCTTTATGCTAAGCTTAACTATAGCTGTTTCCAGTCTTTATGCTAAGCTAAACTATAGCTGTTTCCAGTCTTTATGCTAAGCTTAACTACAGCTGTTTCCAGTCTTTATGCTAAGCTAAACTATAGCTGTTTCCAGTCTTTATGCTAAGCTTAACTATAGCTGTTTCCAGTCTTTATGCTAAGCTAAACTATAGCTGTTTCCAGTCTTTATGCTAAGCTTAACTACAGCTGTTTCCAGTCTTTATGCTAAGCTAAACTATAGCTGTTTCCAGTCTTTATGCTAAGCTTAACTATAGCTGTTTCCAGTCTTTATGCTAAGCTAAACTATAGCTGTTTCCAGTCTTTATGCTAAGCTTAACTACAGCTGTTTCCAGTCTTTATGCTAAGCTTAACTATAGCTGTTTCCAGTCTTTATGCTAAGCTAAACTATATCTGTTTCTAGTCTGTATGCTAAGCTAAACTATAGCTGTTTCCAGTATGCTAAGCTAAACTATAGCTGTTCCAGTCCTTATGCTAAGCTAAACTATAGCTGTTTCCAGTCTTTATGCTAAGCTAAACTATAGCTGTTTCCAGTATGCCTAAGCTAAACTATAGCTGTTTCCAGTCCTTATGCTAAGCTAAACTATAGCTGTTTCCAGTATGCTAAGCTAAACTATAGCTGTTTCCAGTATGCTAAGCTAAACTATAGCTGTTTCCAGTATGCTAAGCTAAACTATAGCTGTTTCCAGTATGCTAAGCTAAACTATAGCTGTTTCCAGTCCTTATGCTAAGCTAAACTATAGCTGTTTCCAGTCCTTATGCTAAGCTAAACTATATCTGTTTCTAGTCTGTATGCTAAGCTTAACTAGCCCGTTACAGTCTGTATGCTAAGCTAAACTATATCTGTTTCCTGTCTTTATGCTAAGCTTAACTAGCCCGTTACAGTCTTTATGCTAAGCTAAGATAGCTGTTTTAATCATTATGCTATGCAATAGCGCTTTTCAGTCTTTATGCTAAGCTAAGATAGCTTTTTCCATTCTTAAGCTAAGCTAGCAGTTTACAGTCTTTATACGTTGTTCTGTCTCCTCAACCACAAACAGCTGTTGTGTATCTGTTGTGAATGTAGTTGTGTATCTTGTTGTGTATCGTGTTGTGTATCTTGTTGTGTATCTTGTTGTGTATCGTGTTGTGTATCTTGTTGTGTATCTTGTTGTGTATCGTGTTGTGTATCGTGTTGTGTATCTTGTTGTGTATCTTGTTGTGTATCTTGTTGTGTATCTTGTTGTCTATTTGTTGTGTATCTTGTTGTGTATCGTGTTGTGTATCTTGTTGTGTATCTTGTTGTGTATCTTGTTGTTATCGTGTTATGTATCTTGTTGTGTATCTTGTTGTGTATCGTGTTGTGTATCGTGTTGTGTATCTTGTTGTCTATTTTGTTGTGTATCGTGTTGTGTATTGTGTTATGTATGTTGTTGTGTATCTTGTTGTCTATTTTGTTGTGTATCTTGTGCGTCTGCAGTACAGGTGTGTGTCTCTCCCCCCAGGTATCGATCTGAGTTGGGGGGGTCAGTCCTGCTGCAGTGCATAATGAGAGTTCTGGCTGCGGCTCCGCTTTAATGAGTTTATTAACATTCAGCGACAAGGTGACCGCACAAACAACAACAGTGTGTGTGTGTGTGTGTGTGTGTGTGTGGTGTGTGGTGTGTGTGTGTGTGTGTGTGTGTGTGTGTGTGTGTGTGTGTGTGTGTGAGGCAGCAGCTCATTATCCTCAGATTAGTTTTTAATGAGTCAGCAGTTCTGTCTTTACGGACAGAAAATGTAAATCTATGAAGTCATTATTCAGTCTTTCTGTAATCCTAACCCTATTCCACCAAGCCCAATCAAGAACCGTTCTTGTTCTGTTCTGGAGCTGAACCGGTTCTTCTCTGTAGCTCCACTTGTTTCCACCGCTCAGAGCCCAGTGGAGGTCCAGTGAAGCTGCGTCATTGTTTGTGTGATCACGTAAACCTTACGTGCCTTCTTATGACACCCACACTGCGCGGAAATCCCTCATATCAACATAACAACAATGATCCGGTATCTTTCTTGAGTTCTTTCAGCTCGTTGCTGATTGGCTCCAGAGTCCGGTGGTATCCAGCGGGCCAGCTCCCCTGCAGCTGCTGGAGAATAGCTTTAGACCGCGTTGCGCCGTCAGCTTCCTCTGGACCTCTGGACCAAAGCAGGAGGTCCTCTGTCTCTTCAGCTTCCTCTGGACCTCTGGACCAAAGACGAGATCCTCTGTCTCTCCCTTCCTCTGGACCTCTTGGTGGACCAGAGAGGGTCCTCTGTCTCTTCAGCTTCCTCTGGACCTCTTGGTGGACCAAGCTCGAGCCCTCTGTCTCTTCAGCTTCCTCTGGACCTCTTGGTGGACCAAAGCTCGAGGAGGTCCTCTGTCTCTTCAGCGCTGCTGGTCATGCATCCATCCTGGCTCCTAGTTGTGTTGCTCAACAGAATTTGCGGCATTTTGTTGTTGTTGATCAGGTTAATCCCCCCCCCCTCCGACGTAAGAGTGAAGTATTGGTTCTTGGTTCTTGATTCTTGGTTCTTGGTTCTTGCTTCTTGGTTCTTGGTTCTTGATTCTTGGTTCTTGGTTCTTGGTTCTTGGTTTCTTGGTTCTTGCTTCTTGGTTCTTGCTTCTTGGTTCTTGGTTCTTGCTTCTCGGTTCTTGGTTCTTGCTTCTTGCTTCTTGCTTCTTGCTTCTTGCTTCTTGCCGGGCAGCCGAGTGGGGTCAGCTAAGAACCGGTTTTCGGTGCTTAGAGCCGGCTCCGCTGCGGTGGAAACAGGAGGAACCAGAGCTGAATCAGGAAGAACCAGAGCTGAAACAGGAGGAACCAGAGCTGAATCAGGAAGAACCGAGCTGAATCAGGAAGAACCAGAGTTGAATCAGGAAGAACCAGAGCTGAAACAGGAAGAACCAGAGCTGAATCAGGAAGAACCAGAGCTGAATCAGGAAGAACCAGAGCTGAAACAGGAAGAATCAAAGCTGAAACAGGAAGAACCAGAGCTGAATCAGGAAGAACCAAGCTGAAACAGGAAGAACCAGAGCTGAATCAGGAAGAATCAAGCTGAAACAGGAGAACCAGAGCTGAAACAGGAAGAACCAGAGCTGAATCAGGAAGAACCAGAGCTGAATCAGGAAGAACCAGCTGAAACAGGAAGAACCAGAGCTGAATCAGGAAGAACCAGAGCTGAACAAAGAACCAGAGCTGAATCAGGAAGAACCAAGCTGAAACAGGAAGAACCAGAGCTGAAACAGGAAGAACCAGAGCTGAATCAGGAAGAACCAGAGCTGAATCAGGAAGAACCAGAGCTGAAACAGGAAGAATCAGAGCTGAATCAGGAAGAACCAGAGCTGAATCAGGAAGAACCAGAGCTGAATCAGGAAGAACCAGAGCTGAAACAGGAAGAATCAGAGCTGAATCAGGAAGAACCAGAGCTGAAACAGGAAACCAGAGCTGAAACAGGAAGAACCAGAGCTGAATCAGGAAAACCAGAGCTGAAACAGGAAGAACCAGAGCTGAAACAGGAAGAACCAAAGCTGAAACAGGAAGAACCAGAGCTGAATCAGGAAGAACCAGAGCTGAATCAGGAAGAATCAGAGCTGAAACAGGAAGAACCAGAGCTGAAACAGGAAGAATCAAAGCTGAAACAGGAAGAACCAGAGTTGAATCAGGAAGAACCAGAGCTGAAACAGGAAGAACCAGAGCTGAATCAGGAAGAACCAGAGCTGAATCAGGAAGAATCAGAGCTGATCAGGAAGAACCAGAGCTGAAACAGGAAGAACCAGAGCTGAAACAGGAAGAACCAGAGCTGAAACAGGAAGAACCAGAGCTGAATCAGGAACCAGAGCTGAATCAGGAAGAACCAGAGCTGAATCAGGAAGAACCAGAGCTGAAACAGGAAGAACCAAAGCTGAAACAGGAAGAACCAGAGCTGAAACAGGAAGAACCAGAGCTGAAACAGGAAGAACCAGAGCTGAATCAGGAAGAACCAGAGCTGAATCAGGAAGAACCAGAGCTGAACAGGAAGAATCAGAGCTGAATCAGGAAGAACCAGAGCTGAATCAGGAAGAACCAGAGCTGAATCAGGAAGAACCAGAGCTGAATCAGGAAGAATCAGAGCTGAATCAGGAAGAACCAGAGCTGAAACAGGAAGAACCAGAGCTGAATCAGGAAGAACCAGAGCTGAAACAGGAAGAACCAGAGCTGAAACAGGAAGAACCAGAGCTGAAACAGGAAGAACCAGAGCTGAATCAGGAAGAACCAAGCTGAAACAGGAAGAACCAGAGCTGAATCAGGAAGAACCAAAGCTGAAACAGGAAGAACCAGAGCTGAATCAGGAAGAACCAAAGCTGAAACAGGAAGAACCAAAGCTGAAACAGGAAGAACCAGAGCTGAATCAGGAAGAACCAGAGCTGAATCAGGAAGAACCAGAGCTGAAACAGGAAGAACCAGAGCTGAATCAGGAAGAACCAGAGCTGAAACAGGAAGAACCAGAGCTGAAACAGGAAGAACCAAAGCTGAAACAGGAAGAACCAGAGCTGAATCAGGAAGAACCAGAGCTGAATCAGGAAGAACCAGAGCTGAAACAGGAAGAACCAAAGCTGAAACAGGAAGAACCAGAGCTGAAACAGGAAGAACCAGAGCTGAATCAGGAAGAATCAGAGCTGAATCAGGAAGAACCAGAGCTGAATCAGGAAGAACCAGAGCTGAATCAGGAAGAACCAGAGCTGAATCAGGAAGAACCAGAGCTGAATCAGGAAGAACCAGAGCTGAATCAGGAAGAACCAGAGCTGAAACAGGAAGAACCAGAGCTGAATCAGGAAGAACCAGAGCTGAATCAGGAAGAACCAGAGCTGAAACAGGAAGAACCAGAGCTGAATCAGGCATGTGTGAGGTTGAAGGGTCTGATCTGGGTCTGAAGGGTCTGATCTGGTCTGAAGGGTCTGAAGGTCTGATCTGGGTCTGAAGGGTCTGATCTGGGTCTGAAGGGTCTGAAGGGTCTGATCTGGGTCTGAAGGTCTGATCTGGGTCTGAAGGGTCTGAAGGGTCTGATCTGGGTCTGAAGGGTCTGATCTGGGTCTGAAGGGTCTGAAGGGTCTGATCTGGGTCTGAAGGGTCTGAAGGATCTGAAGGGTCTGATCTGGGTCTGCAGGGTCTGAAGGGTCTGATCTGGGTCTGCAGGGTCTGAAGGGTCTGATCTGGGTCTGAAGGGTCTGAAGGGTCTGATCTGGGTCTGCAGGGTCTGAAGGGTCTGATCTGGGTCTGCAGGGTCTGAAGGGTCTGATCTGGGTCTGAAGGGTCTGAAGGGTCTGATCTGGGTCTGAAGGGTCTGAAGGGTCTGATCTGGGTCTGCAGGGTCTGAAGGGTCTGATCTGGGTCTGAAGGGTCTGAAGGGTCTGATCTGGGTCTGCAGGGTCTGAAGGGTCTGATCTGGGTCTGCAGGGTCTGAAGGGTCTGATCTGGGTCTGCAGGGTCTGAAGGGTCTGAAGGGTCTGAAGGGTCTGATCTGGGTCTGCAGGGTCTGAAGGGTCTGATCTGGGTCTGCAGGCTCTGAAGGGTCTGATCTGGGTCTGATCTGGGTCTGAAGGGTCTGAAGGGTCTGAAGGGTCTGATCTGGGTCTGCAGGCTCTGAAGGGTCTGATCTGGGTCTGCAGGCTCTGAAGGGTCTGATCTGGGTCTGATCTGGGTCTGCAGGGTCTGCAGCTCTGAGTGTTTGCACAGATGTCGGGTCACATCTGTCCTGCAGAACATCAGCTGGAGCCACAAACAGACAGAACATGGAGACAAAGAAGTGCAGAGACCTCTGTTTCAAAGGAAAGAGATGTATTGCTCAGTGTTCACACACTTTCATTCACATTGACTTTCATTCACATTGACTTTCATTCACATTGACTTTCATTCACATTTACTCAACACATTTATAGTTTTTCTTCAACTCTATTTATGTATCTTGATTTATGTTCTTAGTCTTTTGGGCCCGAGCACGTAGCGCTAGGACCCAACGGCGTCCTAGCGCTACGTGCGAGGAACCTATTGTTATCCTAGGTATTATTATTATCCCCCCGGTATCCTGTTTTTGAGGGCCTTAGGACGCTTCAAAAGTTGTATATATTTGCACGGACGCCAGGACCGGTGAAAAATTTGACATTCTGGAGTCAATGGGTTCAAAATGTCCAACATGCTCGCTAGCGCCACCTATATGTAAATATAGGCCCTCAAAAAATGACATAGTCGCACCGTAAGTCTGTTTGACCTGAAATTTTGCAGACTGATCCAGGTGGACCTGCTCTACAAATGGTCCTCTTGAACCTCTAAGCTCCGCCTACTTTGACTTGTTTTTAATTAGCATAATGTTCAAAACCGTGAAATATTCACTTAAATTTCCATTTTTTGTTTTTCGACACCAAACTTAGTTTGCAGCATCGGTGGAGGGTCAGACACATTTTGGACTATAGGGGGCGCCAAAAACACGACAAATGTATAACTCAGGAACGGATGGACCAGATACATTTTTTTTTTAGACATACTCTGGGGGTGTAGTGAACTTATATTTAACGTGTCGCAACGAATGACGAATTTGGGCGTGGCCTGTACTTTTTTTTTTTATGACGATGTGCTAAAATGTGCTTCGGGATGCAAAACTTGGGACTCACAGGGAGGCTGTGGCTCAGTGGGATAATGCACTGAACTTAGTGCGCTGAACCTTGAATCAGGGGATAGCAAGTTCGACTCCCACTGCAGTCTGCATGTCGTTGTGTCCCTGGGCAAGACACTTTCACCCCAAATTGCTGTGGGGATTGCCCACAATACTGAATGTATGTAAGTCGCTTTGGATAAAAGCTTCTAACAAGTGACATGTAATGGAATGTAACACACGTCACAGCCCACAACCTTTTCGAGAATGTAAAAATGAACGTCATTTTTTGTTAAAACAGCTCAGTAGCACCCCTATTGTGTGGTAGTCACATATAGTTGGTCCGATCTTCACGAAGTTTGGCACAGACATTCCTCATGGAATTGCAGACATGTTTCTAATTGGCTTCCATTAGCCCCGCCCCCCAGAAAGACGGTCATTTTGAAAAATGTGCGTTTTTCATGCATTTTAAGCACATTCTTGCAAACTCCTC
>JAAKFY010000161.1:108610-141110 GCA_011823955.1 Dissostichus mawsoni
TCTATGAGGAAATGTTTCTACTTCTCTCTCTCTTTATTACCTCAGATTGTATAGAAATGTTCCTACTTCTCTCTCTCTCTTTATTACCTCAGATTGTAGAGAAGTCTATGAGGAAATGTTCCTACTTCTCTCTCTCTTTATTACCTCAGATTGTAGAGAAGTCTATGAGGAAATGTTCCTACTTCTCTCTCTCTTTATTACCTCAGATTGTATAGAAGTCTATGAGGAAATGTTTCCTACTTCTCTCTCTCTTTATTACCTCAGATTGTAGAGAAGTCTATGAGGAAATGTTCCTACTTCTCTCTCTCTTTATTACCTCAGATTGTATAGAAGTCTATGAGGAAATGTTCCTACTTCTCTCTCTCTTTATTACCTCAGATTGTGTAGAAATCTATGAGGAAATGTTCCTACTTCTCTCTCTCTTTATTACCTCAGATTGTAGAGAAGTCTATGAGGAAATGTTCCTGCTTCTCTCTCTCTTTATTACCTCAGATTGTAGAGAAGTCTATGAGGAAATGTTCCTACTTCTCTCTCTCTTTATTACCTCAGATTGTATAGAAGTCTATGAGGAAATGTTCCTACTTCTCTCTCTCTTTATTACCTCAGATTGTAGAGAAGTCTATGAGGAAATGTTCCTACTTCTCTCTCTCTTTATCACCTCAGATTGTAGAGAAGTCTATGAGGAAATGTTCCTACTTCTCTCTCTCTCTATTACCTCAGATTGTAGAGAAGTCTATGAGGAAATGTTCCTACTTCTCTCTCTCTTTATCACCTCAGATTGTAGAGAAGTCTATGAGGAAATGTTCCTACTTCTCTCTCTTTATTACCTCAGATTGTAGAGAAGTCTATGAGGAAATGTTTCTACTTCTCTCTCTCTTTATTACCTCAGATTGTAGAGAAGTCTATGAGGAAATGTTCCTACTTCTCTCTCTCTTTATTACCTCAGATTGTAGAGAAGTCTATGAGGAAATGTTTCTACTTCTCTCTCTCTTTATTACCTCAGATTGTATAGAAATGTTCCTACTTCTCTCTCTCTCTTTATTACCTCAGATTGTATAGAAGTCTATGAGGAAATGTTCCTACTTCTCTCTCTCTATTACCTCAGATTGTATAGAAGTCTATGAGGAAATGTTCCTACTTCTCTCTCTCTTTATCACCTCAGATTGTAGAGAAGTCTATGAGGAAATGTTCCTACTTCTCTCTCTCTATTACCTCAGATTGTATAGAAGTCTATGAGGAAATGTTCCTACTTCTCTCTCTCTTTATCACCTCAGATTGTAGAGAAGTCTATGAGGAAATGTTCCTACTTCTCTCTCTCTATTACCTCAGATTGTATAGAAGTCTATGAGGAAATGTTCCTACTTCTCTCTCTCTTATCACCTCAGATTTAGAGAAGTCTATGAGGAAATGCTCCTACTTCTCTCTCTCTTTATCACCTCAGATTGTAGAGAAGTCTATGAGGAAATGTTCCTACTTCTCTCTCTCTCTTTATTACCAGATTGTAGAAGTCTATGAGGAAATGTTCCTACTTCTCTCTCTCTTTATTACCTCAGATTGTTAGAATCTATGAGGAAATGTTCCTACTTCTCTCTCTCTTTACCTCAGATTGTAGAGAAGTCTATGAGGAAATGTTCCTATTCTCTCTCTCTTTATTACCTCAGATTGTATAGAAGTCTATGAGGAAATGTTCTACTTCTCTCTCTCTTTTACCTCAGATTGTAGAGAATCTATGAGAAATGTTCCTACTTCTTCTCTCTCTATTTACCTCAGATTGTAGAGAGTCTATGAGGAAATGTTCCTACTTCTCTCTCTCTTTATTACCTCAGATTGTAGAGAATTATGAGGAAATGTTCCTACTTCTTCTCTCTTTATTACCTCAGATTGTAGAAGTCTATGAGGAAATGTTCTACTTCTCTCTCTCTTTATTACCTCAGATTGTGTAGAAATCTATGAGGAAATGTTCCTACTTCTTCTCTCTCTTTATTACCTCAGATTGTAAGAGAAGTCTATGAGGAAATGTTCCTACTTCTCTCTCTCTTTATTACCTCAGATTGTATAGAAAATGTTCCTACTTCTCTCTCTCTTTTATACCTCAGATTGTATAGAAGTCTATGAGGAAATGTTCCTACTTCTCTCTCTCTATTACCTCAGATTGTTAGAGAGTCTATGAGGAAATGTTTCCTACTTCTCTCTCTCTTTATCACCTCAGATTGTAGAGAAGTCTATGAGGAAATGTTCCTACTTCTCTCTCTCTTTATTACCTCAGATTGTTAGAGAAGTCTATGAGGAAATGTTCCTACTTCTCTCTCTCTTTATCACCTCAGATTGTAGAGAAGTCTATGAGGAAATGTTCCTACTTCTCTCTCTCTTTATCACCTCAGATTGTAGAGAAGTCTATGAGGAAATGTTCCTACTTCTCTCTCTCTTTATTACCTCAGATTGTAGAGAAGTCTATGAGGAAATGTTCCTACTTCTCTCTCTCTTTACCTCAGATTGTATAGAAGTCTATGAGGAAATGTTCTCTCTCTCTCTCTTTATTACCTCAGATTGTATAGAAGTCTATGAGGAAATTTCCTGCTTCTCTCTCTCTTATTACCTCAGATTGTATAGAAGTCTATGAGGAAATGTTCCTACTTCTCTCTCTCTTTATTACCTCAGATTGTATAGAAGTCTATGAGGAAATGTTCCTACTTCTCTCTCTCTATTACCTCAGATTGTATAGAAGTCTATGAGGAAATGTTCCTACTTCTCTCTCTCTTTATTACCTCAGATTGTAGATAGAAGTCTATGAGGAAATGTTCTATTCTCTCTCTCTTTATTACCTCAGTTGTTATAGAACGTCTCTGAGGAATGTTCCTGCTTCTTTGTTCTTAGTCCTTCATACATTGAAGGATTTTGCAAAGACAGAAATTGTGTATTTATTGATCTGTATTTCCCTTTTCCTTCATTAGCCTGATTACAGTCACAGTTTAAACTCCACCTGGTTAACTTTAAATGATGAAACAGTCTCTGCTTTAACATGTTGTTGTAGTTCTGAGAGTTTAAAAGAGCAGGAAGTGGAGACAGGAAGTGGAGGATCACATGTGGCCCACGACTCACATCTGTCCTCCATCAGACGCTGCCACGAGCACAAACACTTCTTCTTCTTCTTACAAATCCAGATTCAGATCAGCAGAAGTTCTTAAAGTGCTAGTTTTAAAATACTTAGTTTAAATGTTTTTTTCAGTTTGTTTTCTGTATTTTTAGCTGGTTGAGTTTGAAGCTCTGTGATTGGATGTGTGCTGCCCAGGTGCACTCTGGGAGTTGTAGTGAACCCATCAGCAGCAGAGGAACCAGAATCAGACGCTATGCCATCAACCCTCTGGGACACAGGTGGACACACCACAACCTCACATACAGGTAACAAAGACACCTGTCTGTCTCTCTCACCTGTCTCTCACCTGTCTCTCACCTGTCTGTCTCACCTGTCTCTCACCTGTCTGTCTCTCACCTGTCTGTCTCTCACCTGTCTCTCAGTATAGTCCAGTTCCCGTCCTCTCTGTCCCCTGAAGACACCAGGATGGCTCTGAGTGTTGCCTTCACTAAGTGGAGCGACGTGTCCCCGCTGACCTTCAGAGAGGTCAACGCCTCCTCTGACATCACCATCGGTAGGAGGAGCCTGTCTGTCTCTCACCTGTCTCTCACCTGTCCTCACCTGTCTGTCTCACCTGTCTCACCTGAGGTCAACGCCTCGTTGACATCACCATCGGTAGGAGCAGCCTGTCGTCATGTAGCCCCGCCCACTTACACATGTTACGCCCCACCCTTAAAATGGGGGCTAACACAATTCCACCACTGACCCAAATACAACACAAAAGACACCTTTAAAATCATCAAATCCATAGGATTGATTATAATCAACATGTCAAATGTTCAACTATGCATCTAGGATGAGAGGAAGAGACACAGCAGAGGCCTCCTCTCCTGCTGCTGCACTGGAGCTTTAACCTCTCTCTCCTCCAGGTGCAGCTCGTCTGAACCTCACCTGGGTAGAGGAACGAGAGGGGACACATACAGCCGTAACACACATCCATGTTCAAAACAATAGATGCGTAGGGGAAAGGAAGGGGGGGGTGGATTTTCAAAATATAACATAGAAAACCAAACAGAAAGGCAGGAGCTGTCATCTGTTTTGTGTAATGTGTGTGTTGTGTGTGTGTGTGTGTGTGTGTGTGTGTGTGTGTGTGTGTGTGTGTGTAGGCTTCTTCTCCTGAACCACTCTGACTGCTGGTCTCTCTCTCTCTCTCTCTCTCTCTCTCTCGTCTCTCTCTCTCTCTCTCTTCTCTCTCTCTCTCTCTCTCTCTCTCTCTCTCCAGGCTTCTCTCCCTGAACCACTCTGACTGCTGGTCCTCTTTTTTTCATCCTTGTTTCGATGGTCTGAACGGAGAGCTGGCTCACGCCTTCCTGCCCCCCCCGGAGAGATCCACTTCGACAACCAGGAGTTCTGGATCCTGGGAAAGTCCCGGTTCAGCTGGAGGCAAGGTACTGATACAGTGTGTCTCCTGCCCTTCAGGTGTGTTTTTGTCCCTCAGGTGTGTCTTCTATGTCAGGAATGGGGAAAATCAGGACCCAAATGCAGAAGGAGGAGAAGGGGTTCAAAGTGTAACAAAAGCCAGATTTATAAAAAAAAAAGCTGTTGACGATGAACAAACAAGAACAAATCTAAAATCCATAAACCGGTAGAACGAGGAAACATCCAGACAAAAAGCTGACAGGGACAAACATGGAGCAAAGGGGAAGACAAGACTAAAGAGGCCAAAAGGGTAGGTGGAGGGGGTCTGGAGGACGGGTTTGGGCTGACGGCCCGGGGGCAAGGCAGAGGCAGAGGAGGGGCGAAGGCTGCGGCGAGCAAAGTGAGGGGGCCGGGTGTGAGGGCGGCGATGGGACCCCTCCGGAGTCAGCTGGATCGCCAGAGCAGGAGCACTGGGATCGGGAGACAGCGGGGCCCTGGACGGGATAGGAACCGCTGTCGGCGGGACAGGTTTCCCGACGGAACAAGGGCTGGTGTCGGCGGGACCCCCGACGGAACAGGAAATGGAGTTGGCGGGCCCCCGAACGGAACAGGAAATGGAGTTGGCAGGACCCCCAACGGAACAGGAAATGGAGTTGGCAGGACCCCCGACGGAACAGGTGTCGGCGGGACCCCCAACAGAACACGGGGGGCTGGAGTGGGCCGGGGAGCCGGAACTGGAGCCGAAACTGGGGCCCAAAGCATGGCTTCTGGGGCTCGGGCTGATTCCGTGGACCTCTGAAGGCCAGGAGGGATCCCAAGAATGAAACAAGGGCAGAAGCAGATGAAGGAGACAGGCCTGGAGTTGTGGAAGGTCGGCAACCAGGAGTGCTGGCAGGCCGGTAGTTAGCATGCTTCCGGCTAGCAGACTGGGAATCGCATGTCTGAAGGAAGTCCTTAGTCCAGCAGGTAAGAACTTCAACAACCCTGGTTTTTCTGTTGCCTCCTGGTGCGCCTCAGCCAGAGCAGCCCCTCTCTGCTCAGCACTGGACGCTCCCCTCCAGTTACCATAGCAGAAAGCCAACGTATAGGCAAGTGCACGTGCACTCCGCTCTGCATCGGCCAAACGGCTCGCTGCACCCGCACTGCGAGGAGGACCCAAGTTCCCATCAGCTAAAACACGTGGGTTTCTATCCTGGCTCCAAAATGGTGGAATGAGCTCCTCATGACTTCAGGACAGCAGAAAGTTTACACATCTTCCGGCGCAGACTGAAAACTCATCTCTTTCGATCCACTTCGAGCGATAGAATTACTATCAAAGCATTATATACTAACAAAGGACTGGCTTATCTAAAGCCAGTTGAGTAGCACTTGTTGTTGGCTCTATGAAACCTGATGTTCTTATGATTCTGTTTCCTTCAGTTTGTATCTTCCTGGTCGAATGCACTTATTGTAAGTCGCTCTGGATAAAAGCCTCAGCTAAATGCAATGCAATAAAAGTGAATATAACTCCACTTCAAAGTTTCTATCTGCTGGATCCATTCTTGGTTCGGTCGTTCTGTCAGGAATGGGGAAAATCCGGACCCAAATGCAGAAGGTGGAGAAGGGGTTCAAAGTGTAACAAAAAGCAAGCTTTATTTAACAAAAAGCTGTTGACGATGAACAAACAAGAAAAAACTAAAATCCATAAACAGGTTAGAACGAAACCATGACTGAACAGACACAACTAAAATCATGACATTCTCTCTCTCAGGTGTGTTTTCTGTCCCTCAGGTGTGTCTTCTGTCTCTCAGGTGTGTCTTTTTCTCTCAGGTGACCTCAGGTGTGTCCTCTGTCTCTCAGGTGTGACCTCAGGTGTGTCCTCTGTCCCTCAGGTGTGTCCTCTGTTCTCAGGTGTGTCCTCTGTCCCCAGGTGTGTGGCTGAACGACCTGGTGCAGGTAGCAGCTCATGAGATTGGTCACGCTCTGGGGCTGTGGCACTCCAGAGACCCGCAGGCTCTGATGCACCCGAACGCCACATCCACCGGGCAGAGGAACGTGGCTAAGGACGACGTGTGGGGCATCCGGAGGCTCTACGGTGACTTCCTGCTGCCTTCACAATAAAGCTCAGAGACCAGAGTGGGGTTACACATGGCAGAAGTATACTTCTGCCATGTGTAACCCCACTCTGTGTCTGAAGTGTATATATATATAAACACACTGATCTTCTCTTCTTCCTGCAGGCTGTCTGGATAAGAAGAGGGTGTGTGAGCCGTGGGCTCGGCTGGGTTTTGCGAGCGGCGGAGGACGTTCATGAAGAAGAACTGTCCTCAGCGCTGTGACCTGTGCTACGGTGAGATCCTGTTTACACAGGAAGTGACCCTCCTCACTTCCTGTCTGACCCATGGATGTAAAATAAGAACTGGATACAGCGTTGGAGGCGGGGCTTGTTCATTATTATGAGAGCTGCTCATTGGCTCATGAAGACAAAATGGCCTGAGATTTTCGAGAGCAAAACATCACAGATTACCCATCATGCCTTGCTGTCAGAGCAGAAGTACCCGTATGTAGCTCATAGAGTTGAGTTTCCCCTTAAGCCCTGACTCCTGTCATTAAGCCCCGCTCCTGCCATTAAGCCCCGCCCCGCTCCTGCTCTCGGCTCAGTAGAATGAATGAGAGAGAAAATAAATCTGGATTCGGCTTTTAGTGCATTTTACAACTCTAAGGACCGAATGATTCTAATAAGGGCTATCACAGAGTTCATACTGGGTAGTTCATTTAGTTTAAAAAAAATGATCCTCTGATTTACAGACGTCTCTTTCCCAATGTTAGTCTATCTGCAGGGATGACGTATTTACCCTGAAGGAAGCTGCTGGTTCCCTCCACTAAAGGATTTCTCCAGAGGATTTAGGAAAATTGTAAGAAATAAGATCTGTGGAAAACGACCCTGTTTGATAAATGCACTTTTTGTTCATCCGGATAATCTCCACGTGTCTACCCTACTTTTATAATGTTCGAATCAAAATCGAATGGCCAGAAGCTAAATGCTAACGTTATGCTATAAAGGAGCTACAGCCGAGTCCAGCAGCACGACTTCAACGTCACGCCAACTTCAGATCCATATTCAAACACACAGATTCTAAATGGAACGAGTTGAAGCGTTTGTTTGAACAGTCTGCAGGAGGCAGGTACTTGCTCTCAAGCAGAACAGGGCTAACTAACTTAGAGGAGTGTTTACGTGTTCGGCGTAATGACGTACAACGTTCTCCACAACTTCTGTAGTCCTATTCAGCCACTTGGTAACAACCATCGTTTTCCAGACACGTCAACTCTTCAGAAATCCCAGTGGGTCACTGCTGATGGATTTAATGTCCTAGAACAAACGTGATCCGTCTCTTCAATGTGTTCACACACAGACCTTCTTTACAGATATTTTCCAAAAACTAGTTCATAATCTCATTGGCTCTGAGGACGAGGGAACAGGAAGTGGTAAAAAGCTGACTCACTTCCAGGTTTTAGGACTCATTCCTGCACCACTCTATGGAAAAAGTCTTTCTGGGCCCAGTGACGTCACGGACTGATAACGAAATTGTAGTACTGCCGTTTGGCCACTAGGAATACATTCCTCAGAAACGGAGCACTTCCTGGGGGCTTGGTCTGACCCTCCTTACTTCCTGTCTGAACCTCCTCACTTCCTGTATGACCCTTCTCACTTCCTGTCTGACCCTCCTCATCCTGTCTGTAGAGCCAGTGGAGGAAGTTTCCACGCGGCGCCGCCCGCCAACGTGAAGATTAAAATGGTTCCCGAGGGAAGGTGGTGGGTTTCCGCTGTGGAAACAAAAACCTCCGAACTCCACCCAAAGTCAGGTAGGTCGTCTCATAGACTTCTACAATCATAGAGAGAGAGAGAATAGGAACATTTCTCATAGATTCTCTACATCTGAGGTAATAAAGAGAGAGAGAAGTAGGAACATTTCCTCATAGACTTTATACAATCTGAGGTAATAGAGAGAGAAAGTAGGAACATTTCCTCATAGACTTCTCTACAATCTGAGGTAATAAAGAGAGAGAGAAGTAGGAACATTTCCTCATAGACTTCTTACAATCTGAGGTAATAAAGAGAGAGAGAAGTAGGAACATTTCCTCATAGACTTCTATACAATCTGAGGTAATAAAGAGAGAGAGAAGTAGGAACATTTCCTCATAGACTTCTATACAATCTGAGGTAATAGAGAGAGAGAGAGAAGCAGGAACATTTCCTCATAGACTTCTATACAATCTGAGGTAATAAGAGAGAGAGAAGTAGGAACATTTCCTCATAGACTTCTACAATCTGAGGTAATAGAGAGAGAGAGAAGTAGGAACATTTCCTCATAGACTTCTCTACAATCTGAGGTATAGAGAGAGAGAGAAGTAGGAACATTTCCTCATAGACTTCTCTACAATCTGAGGTAATAGAGAGAGAGAGAAGTAGGAACATTTCCTCATAGACTTCTCTACAATCTGAGGTATAAGAGAGAGAGAAGTAGGAACATTTCCTCATAGACTTCTCTACAATCTGAGGTAATAAGAGAGAGAGAGAAGTAGGAACATTTCCTCATAGACTTCTCTACAATCTGAGGTAATAAAGAGAGAGAGAAGTAGGAACATTTCCTCATAGACTTCTATACAATCTGAGGTAATAAAGAGAGAGAGAAGTAGGAACATTTCTCATAGACTTCTCTACAATCTGAGGTAATAAAGAGAGAGAATAGGAACATTTCCTCATAGACTTCTCTACAATCTGAGGTAATAAAGAGAGAGAGAAGCAGGAACATTTCCTCATAGACTTCTCTCCAATCTGAGGTAATAAAGAGAGAGAGAGAGTAGGAAATTTCTCATAGACTTCTATACAATCTGAGGTAATAAAGAGAGAGAGAAGTAGGAACTTTCCTCATAGATTTCTTCTACAATCTGAGGTAATAAAGAGAGAGAGAAGTAGGAACATTTCCTCATAGACTTCTCTACAATCTGAGGTAATAAAGAGAGAGAGAAGTAGGAACATTTCCTCATAGACTTCTATACAATTCTGAGGTAATAAGAGAGAGAGAAGTAGGAACATTTCCTCATAGACTTCTACAATCTGAGGTAATAAAGAGAGAGAGAAGTAGGAACATTTCCTCATAGACTATCTACAATCTGAGGTAATAAAGAGAGACAGAGAAGTAGGAACTTTCCTCATAGACTCTACAATCTGAGGTAATAAAGGACAGAGAAGTAGGAACATTTCCTCATAGAATTCTCTACAATCTGAGGTAATAAAGAGAGAGAGAAGTAGGAACTTTCCTCATAGACTTCTCTACAATCTGAGGTAATAAAGAGAGAGAGAAGTAGGAACATTTCCTCATAGACTCTCTACAATCTGAGGTAAAAGAGAGAGAGAAGTAGGAACATTTCCTCATAGACTTCTCTACAATCTGAGGTAATAAAGAGAGAGAGAGAAGTAGGAACTTTCCTCATAGACTTCTATACAATCTGAGGTAATAAAGAGAGAGAGAAGTAGGAACATTTCCTCATAGACTTCTCTACAATCTGAGGTAATAGAGAGAGAGAGAAGTAGGAACATTCCTCATAGACTTCTCTACAATCTGAGGTAATAAAGAGAGAGAGAGAAGTAGGAACCTTTCCTCATAGACTTCTATACAATCTGAGGTAATAAGAGAGAGAGAAGTAGGAACATTCCTCATAGACTTCTCTACAATCTGAGGTAATAAAGAGAGAGAGAAGTAGGAAACATTTCCTCATAGACTTCTATACAATCTGAGGTAATAAAGAGAGAGAGAAGTAGGAACATTTCCTCATAGACTTCTATACAATCTGAGGTAATAAAGAGAGAGAGAAGTAGGAACATTTCCTAAGACTTCTATACAATCTGAGGTTAAAGAGAGAGAGAAGTAGGAACATTTCCTCATAGACTCTATACAATCTGAGGTAATAAGAGAGAGAGAAGTAGGAACATTTCCTCATAGACTTCTATACAATCTGAGGTAATAAAGAGAGAGAGAAGTAGAACACTCATAGACTTCTCTACAATCTGAGGTAATAAGAGGACAGAGAAGTAGGAACATTTCCTCATAGACTTCTATACAATCTGAGTAATAAAGAGAGAGAGAAGTAGGAACATTTCCTCATAGACTTCTATACAATCTGAGGTAATAAAGAGAGACAGAGAAGTAGGAACATTCCTCATAGACTCTATACAATCTGAGGTAATAAAGAGAGAGAGAAGTAGGAACATTTCCTCATAGACTTCTATCAATCTGAGGTAATAAAGAGAGAGAGAGTAGGAACATTCCTCATAGACTTCTATACAATCTGAGGTAATAAAGAGAGAGAGAAGTAGGAAATTTCGTCATAGACTTCTCTACAATCTGAGGTAATAAAGAGAGACAGAGAAGTAGGAACATTCCTCATAGACTTCTATACAATCTGAGGTAAAGGAGAGAGAAGTAGGAACATTTCCTCATAGACTTCTCTACAATCTGAGGTAATAAAGAGAGACAGAGAAGTAGGAACATTTCCTCATAGACTTCTCTACAATCTGAGGTAATAAAGAGAGACAGAGAAGTAGGAAACATTTCCTCATAGACTTCTATACAATCTGAGGTAATAAAGAGAGAGAGAAGTAGGAACATTTCCTCATAGACTTCTCTACAATCTGAGGTAATAAAGAGAGAAGTAGGAACATTTCCTCATAGACTTCTCTACAATCTGAGGTAATAAGAGAGAGAGAGAAGTAGGAACCTTTCCTCATAGACTTCTCTCAATCTGAGGTAATAAAGAGAGAGAGAAGTAGGAACATTTCCTCATAGACTTCTCTACAATCTGAGGTAATAAAGAGAGAGAGAGAAGTAGGAACCTTTCCTCATAGACTTCTATACAATCTGAGGTAATAAAGAGAGAGAGAAGTAGGAACTTTCCTCATAGACTTCTCTACAATCTGAGTAATAGAGAGAGAGAGAAGTAGGAACATTTCCTCATAGACTTCTCTACAATCTGAGGTAATAGAGAGAGAGAGAAGTAGGAACCATTTCCTCATGACTTCTATACAATCTGAGGTAATAAAGAAGAGAGAAGTAGGAACATTTCCTCATAGACTTCTCTACAATCTGAGGTAATAAGAGAGAGAGAAGTAGGAAATTTCCTCATAGACTTCTTACAATCTGAGGTAATAAAGAGAGAGAGAAGTAGGAACATTTCCTCATAGACTTCTCTACAATCTGAGGTAATAAGAGAGACAGAGAAGTAGGAACATTTCCTCATAGACTTCTATACAATCTGAGGTAATAAAGAGAGAGAGAAGTAGGAACATTTCCTCATAGACTTCTTACAATCTGAGGTAATAAAGAGAGAGAGAAGTAGGAACATTCCTCATAGACTTCTCTACAATCTGAGGTAATAAGAGAGACAGAGAAGTAGGAACATTTCCTCATAGACTTCTATACAATCTGAGGTAATAAAGAGAGACAGAGAAGTAGGAACATTTCCTCATAGACTTCTTACAATCTGAGGTAATAAAGAGAGACAGAGAAGTAGGAACATTCCTCATAGACTTCTATACAATTGAGGTAATAAAGAGAGAGAGAAGTAGGAACATTTCCTCATAGATCTATACAATCTGAGGTAATAAAGAGAGACAGAGAAGTAGGAACATTTCCTCATAGACTTCTATACAATCTGAGGTAATAAAGAGAGAGAGAAGTAGGAACATTTCCTCATAGACTTCTATACAATCTGAGGTAATAAAGAGAGAGAGAAGTAGGAACATTTCCTCATAGACTTCTATACAATCTGAGGTAATAAAGAGAGAGAGAAGTAGGAACATTCGTCATAGACTTCTCTACAATCTGAGGTAATAAAGAGAGCAGAGAAGTAGGAACATTTCCTCATAGACTTCTATACATCTAGGTAATAAAGAGAGAGAGAAGTAGGAACATTTCTCATAGACTTTCTACAATCTGAGGTAATAAAGAGAGAGAAGAGAAGTAGGAACATTTCCTCATAGACTTCTATACAATCTGAGGTAATAAAGAGAGAGAGAAGTAGGAACATTTCCTCATAGACTTCTCTACAATCTGAGGTAATAAAGAGAGAGAGAGAAGTAGGAACATTTCCTCATAGACTTCTATACAATCTGAGGTAATAAAGAGAGAGAGAAGTAGGAACATTTCCTCATAGACTTCTATACAATCTGAGGTAATAAAGAGAGAGAGAAGTGGAACATTTCCTCATAGACTTCTATACAATCTGAGGTAATAAAGAGAGAGAGAAGTACGTAGGAACATTTCCTCATAGACTTCTCTACAATCTGAGTAATAAAAGAGAGAGAGAGAAGTAGGAACTTTCCTCATCGAGACTTCTATACAGTCTGAGGTAAAAAGAGAGACAGAGAAGTAGGAACATTTCCTCATAGACTTCTCTACAATCTGAGGTAATAAAGAGAGAAGTCGGAACATTTCCTCAGAGACTATATACAATCTGAGGTAATAAAGAGAGAGAGAAGTAGGAACATTTCCTCATAGACTTCTATACAATCTGAGGTAATAAAGAGAGAGAGAAGTAGGAACATTTCTCAGAGACTTCTATACAATCTGAGGTAATAGAGAGAGAGAGAAGTAGGAACATTTCCTCATAGACTTTATCCAATCTGAGGTAATAAAGAGAGAGAGAAGTAGGAACATTTCCTCATAGACTTCTCTACAATCTGAGGTAATAAAGAGAGACAGAGAAGTAGGAACATTTCCTCATAGACTTCTATCAATCTGAGGTAATAAAGAGAGAGAGAAGTAGGAACATTTCCTCATAGACTTCTCTACAATCTGAGGAAATAAAGAGAGAGAGAGAAGTAGGAACCTTTCCTCATAGACTTTCTACAATCTGAGGTAATAAAGAGAGAGAGAAGTAGGAACATTTCCTCATAGACTTCTCTACAATCTGAGGTAATAAAGAGAGAGAGAGAAGTAGGAACTTTCCTCATAGACTTCTATACAATCTGAGGTAATAAAGAGAGAGAGAAGTAGGAACATTTCCTCATAGACTTCTCTACAATCTGAGGTAATAGAGAGAGAGAGAAGTAGGAACATTTCCTCATAGACTTCTCTACAATCTGAGGTAATAAAGAGAGAGAGAGAAGTAGGAACTTTCCTCATAGACTTCTATACAATCTGAGGTAATAAAGAGAGAGAGAAGTAGGAACATTTCCTCATAGACTTCTCTACAATCTGAGGTAATAAAGAGAGAGAGAAGTCGGACACATTTCCTCATAGACTTCTATACAATCTGAGGTAATAAAGAGAGAGAGAGAAGTAGGAACATTTCCTCATAGACTTCTATACAATCTGAGGTAATAAAGAGGACAGAGAAGTAGGAACATTTCCTCATAGACTTCTATACAATCTGAGGTAATAAAGAGAGAGAGAAGTAGAACATTTCCTCATAGACTTCTACATCTGAGGTAATAAAGAGAGAGAGAAGTAGGAACATTCCTCATAGACTTCTATACAATCTGAGGTAAAGAGAGACAGAGAAGTAGGAACATTTCCTCATAGACTTCTCTACAATCTGAGGTAATAAAGAGAGACAGAGAAGTAGGAACATTTCCTCATAGACTTCTATACAATCTGAGGTAATAAAGAGAGAGAGAAGTAGGAACATTTCCTCATAGACTTCTATACAATCTGAGGTAATAAAGAGAGACAGAGGAGTAGGACATTTCCTCAGACTTCTATACAATCTGAGGTAATAAGAGAGAGAGAAGTAGGAACATTTCCTCATAGACTTCTATACAATCTGAGGTAATAAAGAGAGAGAGAAGTAGGAACATTTCCTCATAGACTTCTATACAATCTGAGGTAATAAAGAGAGAGAGAAGTAGGAACATTTCGTCATAGACTTCTCTACAATCTGAGGTAAAAAGAGAGACAGAGAAGTAGGAACATTTCCTCATAGACTTCTATACAATCTGAGGTAATAAAGAGAGAGAGAAGTAGGAACATTTCCTCATAGACTTCTCTACAATCTGAGGTAATAAAAGAGAGAGAGAGAGTAGGAACATTCCTCATAGACTTCTATACAATCTGAGGTAATAAAGAGAGAGAGAAGTAGGAACATTTCCTCATAGAGTTCTATACAATCTGAGGTAATAAAGAGAGAGAGAAGTAGGAACATTTCCTCATAGACTTCTCTACAATCTGAGGTAATAAGAAGAGAGAGAAGTAGGAACATTTCCTCATAGACTTCTATACAATCTGAGGTAATAAAGAGAGAGAGAAGTAGGACATTTCCTCATAGACTCTATACAATCTGAGGTAATAAAGAGAGAGAGAAGTAGGAACATTTCCTCATAGACTTCTATACAATCTGAGGTAATAAAGAGAGAGAGAAGTCTGTAGGAACATTTCCTCATAGACTTCTCTACAATCTGAGGTAATAAAGAGAGAGAGAAGTAGGAACATTTCCTCATAGACTTCTATACAGTCTGAGTAATAAGAGAGACAGAGAAGTAGGAACATTTCCTCATAGACTTCTCTACAATCTGAGGTAATAAAGAGAGAAGTCGGAACATTCCTCGAGACTTCTCTACAATCTGAGGTAATAAAGAGAGAGAGAAGTAGGAACATTTCCTATAGATTCTATTACAATCTGAGGTAATAAAGAGAGAGAGAAATAGGAACATTTCCTCAGTAGACTCTATACAATCTGAGGTAATAGAGAGAGAGAGAAGTAGGAACATTTCCTCTAGACTTCTCTACAATCTGAGGTAATAAGAGAGAGAGAGAAGTAGGAACATTTCCTCATAGACTTCTCTACAATCTGAGGTAATAAAGAGAGACAGAGAAGTAGGAACATTTCCTCATAGATTCTATACAATCTGAGGTAATAACGAGAGAGAGGAAGTATGAACATTTCCTCAGAGACTTCTATACAATCTGAGGTATAAAAGAGAGAAGTAGGAACATTTCCTCATAGACTTCTCTACAATCTGAGGTAATAAAGAGAGAGAGAGAAGTAGGAACCTTTCCTCATAGACTTCTCTACAATCTGAGGTAATAAAGAGAGAGAGAAGTAGGAACATTTCCTCATAGACTTCTCTACAATCTGAGGTATATAAAGAGAGAGAGAGAAGTAGGAACCTTCCTCATAGACTTCTATACAATCTGAGGTAATAAAGAGAGAGAGAAGTAGGAAACATTTCCTCATAGACTTCTCTACAATCTGAGGTAATAGAGAGAGAGAGAAGTAGGAACTTTCCTCATAGACTTCTATACAATCTGAGGTAATAAAGAGAGACAGAGAAGTAGGAACATTTCCTCATAGACTTCTCTACAATCTGAGGTAATAAAGAGAGACAGAGAAGTAGGAACATTTCCTCATAGACTTCTATACAATCTGAGGTAATAAAGAGAGAGAGAAGTAGGAAACATTTCCTCATAGACTTCTATACAACTGAGGTAATAGAGAGACAGAGAAGTAGGAACATTTCCTCATAGACTTCTATACAATCTGAGGTAATAAAGAGAGAGAGAAGTAGGAACATTTCCTCATAGACTTCTATACAATCTGAGGTAATAAAGAGAGAGAGAAGTAGGAACATTTCCTCATAGACTTCTATACAATCTGAGGTAATAAAGAGAGACAGAGAAGTAGGAACATTTCCTCATAGACTTCTATACAATCTGAGGTAAAAAGAGAGAGAGAGAAGTAGGAACATTTCCTCATAGACTTCTCTACAATCTGAGGTAATAAAGAGAGAGAGAAGTAGGAACATTTCCTCATAGACTTCTATACAATCTGAGGTAATAAAGAGAGAGAGAAGTAGGAACATTTCCTAATAGACTCTATACAATCTGAGGTAATAAAGAGAGAGAGAAGTAGGAACATTTCCTCATAGACTTCTATACAATCTGAGGTAATAAAGAGAGAGAGAAGTAGGAACATTTCCCATAGACTTCTCTACAATCTGAGGTAATAAAGAGAGAGAGAGTAGGAACCTTTCCTCATAGACTTCTATACAATCTGAGGTAATAAGAGAGAGAGAAGTAGGAAATTTCCTCATAGACTTCTATACAATCTGAGGTAATAAAGAGAGAGAGAAGTAGGAACATTTCCTCATAGACTTCTATACAATCTGAGGTAATAAAGAGAGACAGAGAAGTAGGAACATTTCCTCATAGACTCTCTACAATCTGAGGTAATAAAGAGGACAGAGAAGTAGGAACATTTCCTCATAGACTTCTATACAATCTGAGGTAATAAAGAGAGAGAGAAGTAGGAACATTTCCTCATAGACCTCTCTACAATCTGAGGTAATAAAGAGAGAGAGAAGTAGGAACATTTCCTCATAGACTCTATACTATCTGAGGTAATAAAGAGAGAGAGAAGTAGACATTTCATCATAGACTTCTATACAATCTGAGGTAAATAAAGAGAGAGAGAAGTAGGAACATTTCCTCATAGACTTCTATACAATCTGAGGTAATAAAGAGAGAGAGAAGTAGGAACATTTCCTCATAGACTTCTATACAATCTGAGGTAATAAAGAGAGAGAGAAGTAGGAACATTTCCTCATAGACTCTATACAATCTGAGGTAATAAAGAGGACAGAGAAGTAGGAACATTTCCTCATAGACTTCTCTACAATCTGAGGTAATAAAGAGAGACAGAGAAGTAGGAACATTTCCTCATAGACTTCTATACAATCTGAGGTAATAAAGAGAGAGAGAAGTAGGAACATTTCCTCATAGACTTCTATACAATCTGAGGTAATAAAGAGAGACAGAGGAGTAGGAACATTTCCTCATAGACTTCTATACAATCTGAGGTAATAAAGAGAGAGAGAAGTAGGAACATTTCCTCATAGACTTCTATACAATCTGAGGTAATAAAGAGAGAGAGAAGTAGGAAACATTTCCTCATAGACTTCTATACAATCTGAGGTAATAAAGAGAGAGAGAAGTAGGAACATTTCGTCATAGACTTCTACAATCTGAGGTAATAAAGAGACAGAGAAGTAGGAACATTTCCTCATAGACTTCTCTACAATCTGAGGTAATAAAGAGAGAGAGAAGTAGGAACATTTCCTCATAGACTTCTATACAATCTGAGGTAATAAAGAGAGAGAGAGAAGTAGGAACATTTCCTCATAGACTTCTATACAATCTGAGGTAATAAAGAGAGAGAGAAGTGGAACATTTCCTCATAGACTTCTATACAATCTGAGGTAATAAAGAGAGAGAGAAGTAGGAACATTTCCTCATAGACTTCTCTACAATCTGAGGTAATAAGAGAGAGAGAGAAGTAGGAAATTTCCTCATAGACCTCTATACAATCTGAGGTAATAAAGAGAGAGAGAAGTAGGAACATTTCCTCATAGACTCTATACAATCTGAGGTAATAAAGAGAGAGAGAAGTAGGAACATTTCCTCATAGACTTCTATACAATCTGAGGTAATAAAGAGAGAGAGAAGTACTGTAGGAACATTTCCTCATAGATTCTTCTACAATCTGAGGTAATAAAGAGAGAGAGAAGTAGGAACCTTCCTCATAGACTTCTATACAGTCTGAGGTAATAAAGAGAGACAGGAAGTAGGAACATTTCCTCATAGACTTCTCTACAATCTGAGGTAATAAAGAGAGAAGTCGGAACATTTCCTCAGAGACTTCTCTACAATCTGAGGTAATAAAGAGAGAGAGAAGTAGGAACATTTCCTCATAGACTTCTATACAATTTTGAGGTAATAAAGAGAGAGAGAAATAGGAACATTTCCCAGAGACTTCTATACAAATCTGAAGGTAATAGAGAGAGAGAGAAGTAGGAACATTTTCCTCATAGACTTCTCTACAATCTGAGGTAATAAAGAGAGGAGAAGTAGGAACATTTCCTCATAGACTTCTCTACAATCTGAGGTAATAAAGAGAGACAGAGAAGTAGGAACATTTCCTCATAGACTTCTATACAATCTGAGGTAATAAAGAGAGAGAGAAGTAGGAACATTTCCTCATAGACTTCTATACAATCTGAGGTAATAAAGAGAGACAGAGGAAGTAGGAACATTTCCTCATAGACTTCTCTACAATCTGAGGTAATAAAGAGAGAGAGAAGTAGGAACATTTCCTCATAGACTTCTATACAATCTGAGGTAATAAAGAGAGAGAGAAGTAGGAACATTTCCTCATAGACTTCTATACAATCTGAGGTAATAAAGAGAGAAGTAGGAACATTTCTCATAGACTTCTCTACAATCTGAGGTAATAAAGAGAGAGAGAGAAGTAGGAACCTTTCCTCATAGACTTCTCTACAATCTGAGGTAATAAAGAGAGAGAGAAGTAGGAACATTTCCTCATAGACTCTCTACAATCTGAGGTAATAAAGAGAGAGAGAGAAGTAGGAACCTTTCCTCATAGACTTCTATACAATCTGAGGTAATAAAGAGAGAGAGAAGTAGGAACATTTCCTCATAGACTTCTCTACAATCTGAGGTAATAGAGAGAGAGAGAAGTAGGAACCTTTCCTCATAGACTTCTATACAATCTGAGGTAATAAAGAGAGACAGAGAAGTAGGAACATTTCTCATAGACTTCTCTACAATCTGAGGTAATAAAGAGAGACAGAGAAGTAGGAACATTTCCTCATAGACTTCTATACAATCTGAGGTAATAAAGAGAGACAGAGAAGTAGGAACATTTCCTCATAGACTTCTATACAATCTGAGGTAATAAAGAGAGAGAGAAGTAGGAACATTTCCTCATAGACTTCTATACAATCTGAGGTAATAAAGAGAGAGAGAAGTAGGAACATTTCCTCATAGACTTCTATACAATCTGAGGTAATAAAGAGAGACAGAGAAGTAGGAACATTTCCTCATAGACTTCTATACAATCTGAGGTAATAAAGAGAGAGAGAAGTAGGAACATTTCCTCATAGACTTCTCTACAATCTGAGGTAATAAAGAGAGAGAGAAGTAGGAACATTTCCTCATAGACTTCTATACAATCTGAGGTAATAAAGAGAGAGAGAAGTAGAACATTTCCTCATAGACTTATACAATCTGAGGTAATAAAGAGAGAGAGAAGTAGGAACATTTCCTCATAGACTTCTATACATCTGAGGTAATAAAGAGAGAGAGAAGTAGGAACATTTCCTCATAGACTTCTCTACAATCTGAGGTAATAAAGAGAGAGAGAAGTAGGAACCTTTCCTCATAGACTTCTATACAATCTGAGGTAATAAAGAGAGACAGAGAAGTAGGAACATTTCCTCATAGACTTCTCTACAATCTGAGGTAATAAAGAGAGAAGTCGGAACATTTCCTCAGAGACTTCTATACAATCTGAGGTAATAAAGAGAGAGAGAAGTAGGAACATTTCCTCATAGACTTCTATACAATCTGAGGTAATAAAGAGAGAGAGAAGTAGGAACATTTCCTCAGAGACTTCTATACAATCTGAGGTAATAAAGAGAGAGAGAAGTAGGAACATTCCTCATAGACTTCTCTACAATCTGAGTTAATAAAGAGAGAGAGAAGTAGGAACATTTCCTCATAGACTTCTATACATCTGAGGTAATAAAGAGAGAGAGAAGTAGGAACATTTCCTCATAGACTTCTCTACAATCTGAGGTAATAAAGAGAGAAGTACTTTTTTGTTTCTCAGAGTTGTCGTGTTTACTCAGTATTCAGTCGGTTCCTGAACGTCTCTTTCCTTCCTGTCTCAGATGGTACAAAGAACGAGCAGATCCTGTCCTCTGTCCCCGGCTACATCATGATGAAGGACCGAGACCTCCGCATCGTGGCTAACGAATTTAACGAGGGCGTGTACACGTGCCGGATCCACCGGCGCGGCGAAGTCGTCTCAGCCAACTCCTGGTTAATCCGGCTGAAACCAGGCAGCCGTCCAACAGCTGAGGACGTCCGGGGGACGGAGGACAAAACAAAGAGACGCTTTGACATCAGAAGAGCAGAAAATCACATTCTGTCCCAGAGGGGGGTTTGGACCTCTGCAGGTGTCCTCTGTGGTAACAGGACCTCATTCACCTGTAGAAAGACACGTGTGATGTCCTTATAAGCCCTGTGTCCTCTGAAGGTCCTGGTAGGACGTCATGTGTCTGCTGTCGTCTCCTCTCAGCAGTTTGTGATGGACCTTCACCGGTTGGACATCATGTCCTCTCTAACATCTCTCCGAGACATCATGTCCGAGACATCATCCTTTCAAAACATTGTGTCCTCTCTAAACATCTCGTTGAGACGTGTCCTCGCTAACATCTCGTTGAGACATATTGTCCTCGCTAACATCTCGTTGAGACGTGTCCTCTCTAACATCTCGTTGAGACATCGTGTCCTCTCTAACATCTCGTTGAGACATCGTGTCCTCGCTAACATCTCGTTGAGACATCGTTTCCTCTCTAACATCTCGTTGAGACATCGTGTCCTCTCTAACATCTCTCAGAGACATCGTGTCCTCGCTAACATCTCGTTGAGACGTGTCCTCTCTAACATCTCGTTGAGACATCGTGTCCTCGTCCTCTCTAACATCTCGTTGAGACATCGTGTCCTCTCTAACATCTCGTTGAGACATCGTGTCCTCTATAACATCTCGTTGAGACATCGTGTCCTCTCTAACATCTCGTTGAAACATCGTGTCCTCTCTAACATCTCGTTGAGACATCGTGTCCTCTCTAACATCTCTCAGAAACATCGTGTCCTCTAACATCTCGTTGAGACATCGTGTCCTCGTCCTCGCTAACATTTCTTTGAGACATCGTGTCCTCTCTAACATCTCGTTGAGACGTCGTGTCCTCTCTAACATCTCGTTGAAACATCGTGTCCTCTCTAACCTCTCGTTGAGACGTCGTGTCCTCGCTAACCTCTCGTTGAGACGTCGTGTCCTCTCTAACCTCTCGTTGAGACATCGTGTCCTCTCTAACATCTCGTTGAGACATCGTGTCCTCTCTAACTCTCGTTGAGACGTCGTGTCCTCACTAACCTCTCGTTGAGACGTCATGTCCTCACTAACCTCTCGTTGAGACATATTGTCCTCGCTAACATCTCGTTGAGACGTGTCCTCTCTAACATCTCGTTGAGACATCGTGTCCTCTCTAACATCTCGTTGAGACATCGTGTCCTCGCTAACATCTCGTTGAGACATCGTTTCCTCTCTAACATCTCGTTGAGACATCGTGTCCTCTCTAACATCTCTCAGAGACATCGTGTCCTCGCTAACATCTCGTTGAGACGTGTCCTCTCTAACATCTCGTTGAGACATCGTGTCCTCGTCCTCTCTAACATCTCGTTGAGACATCGTGTCCTCTCTAACATCTCGTTGAGACATCGTGTCCTCTCTAACATCTCGTTGAGACATCGTGTCCTCTCTAACATCTCGTTGAAACATCGTGTCCTCTCTAACATCTCGTTGAGACATCGTGTCCTCTCTAACATCTCTCAGAAACATCGTGTCCTCTCTAACATCTCATTGAGACATCGTGTCCTCTCTAACATCTCGTTGAGACATCGTGTCCTCGTCCTCGCTAACATCTCTTTGAGACATCGTGTCCTCTCTAACTTCTCGTTGAGACGTCGTGTCCTCTCAACCTCTCGTTGAGACGTCGTGTCCTCTCTAACCTCTCGTTGAGACATCGTGTCTTACTCACCATATCCTCTGGACGTCCTCGTAAACTCTTCTCCGAGACGTCTGTCCCTAAATATCTGTGGGAACTTCCTGTCCTGCTAATCCTGAGGAACGATAACTGTCCCAATGTCACAGTCTGTTAACATTAGGCCCCGCCCCCCCCCAATGAGCAGTTTGTTGACATGCATTCATGTTGTTGTTGTTTGTAGCGTTCATTGATTTATATCCAAAGGTATCTGAACGTTTTGATCCGTAAGCTTTGTTTAAATTCAACTCTTTAACCAGTTGTAATTCTACTCTACAGCCCCTCCCTTTTACCTCGAGCCAATCACAAAGCTCCTAAAGACTCCTGGTCTGAATGCAGAGCTGTGATTGGTCAGTTTATGAAACACTTCAGGTACAGATGCTGTTGAAGAAAGAAAAAGCACGTATACAAATATGTAATGATTTTACCACAATGCACTGCTTTACTTCCTCTTTAATAAACACTGAGTTTTTCTTGTTTCTCCAAAGATTTAGTTTTTTTTATCATTTTCAGAGATGACTATTTCCCACATGTTCTCTACATGTTGTCACTGAGCAACAGCGCCCCCTGAGGACGGAAATACATTCAAAACAATGAAAGACTAAAACATTACATGTTACTTGTCAGACGCTTTAATCCAAAGCGACTTACATACTCAATACTGAGGGCAATCCCCACAGGAGCACTTTGGGGTGAAGTGTCTCAGGGACACAACGACATGCTGACTGCAGTGGGGTTTGAACCTGTGCCCCTGATCCCAACACCAACGCTCTATCCACTGCGCCACACGCCTCCCTAAAAGAAATGTAAAATCCATTCCTTGATATATAATAATAATAATAATAATAATATGTAAGAATACAAATCATCCAATCATTTATCCAGAATATCATTTGGGTTGAATTAATTTGAACTCAGATTCCGACGTCAATCTAAACTGAGCTCTGGATACCTGCACGTGATTGGCCGAGGGGCGGGACATCTCTGAGCAGTGGACCAATCAGAGGACATGAGAGAGTGTGACACAAAGACATGCTTACCTGACAGGTATCTCTTCATTACTCACATTAACAGTTCTATACATCAGGTCCTCTCTAAACATGCTAATGAGCTATTATGGGATGTTCAGACACTCAGTGAAACACACTCTTGTTCAAAATGAAACTTTATTAAGTGGACAGGTGTGTGGAGGTGCCGCTGCACACGGTGCAGACACACACTCTCACACACACCTTCTGATGCAAAACACCTCCATACACACTCTCCCCCCTCCTGTTCTGATAGGGTGTCATCAGAGGGGGGGGGGCTTAAGCACAGGTAAACAGGAAGGCACATGTATGGCTGGGGGAGTAGTGTTCAGGGGAGGGGGGTTAGTTTGGTCCGGTGTGTGTGTGTGTGTGTGTGTGTGTGTGTGTGTGTGTGTGTGTGTGTGTCTGTCAGAGTTCAGGAATGTCGCGGTGGTTGGTCCAGGTGGGGGCACTCTCTGATGACATCATCACTACATGCCCATCCTGATGCTCTGGATGATCTGGAAGATGGCTGCAGAGGAAACACACGTCAAAACGTTAGAGTCTAAAGAAACTTAAAGGTCCCCTATGATCCTCTTCTTCTTCATCAATATACCACAGGTCTTAGATACATCCAGAGCCTGTCTCTGATTGGCTGAAACACCAAACAGATCATTGCAGCATTACCATAATCCCTCTGTTTCAGCCCTGTTTCCAAAGTGCTGATTCTCTGTCTGTTACTTTAGACGAAAATAAGGAGCCCCTCCCCACGCCCCTCTGAGAGAGATTTGGTTACAAAGAACTCAATGGTGCTCTAGGAGGAGATTCAGGTGATAAGGGGGGGGGGGGGGTTACCTTGGTTGCTGATTGGCTAATGGTTACACATGACAAAACATCGTGATGACATCATCAAGTGGCCAAAATCTGATCAGCTCATTTTCAGACAGGTTTTTATAGAAATGGATCAGGAGAAAAAGAGAGAGGTTCAGGTAGAGATCAGATGGTCTGAGATCAGGGTCTGAGATCAGATGGTCTGAGATCAGATGGTCTGAGATCAGCTGGTCTGAGATCAGATGGTCTGATCTCAGACAGATGGTCTGAGATCAGCTGGTCTGAGATCAGCTGGTCTGAGATCAGATGGTCTGAGATCAGATGGTCTGAGATCAGATGGTCTGATCTCAGACCAGATGGTCTGAGACCAGCTGGTCTGAGATCAGATGGTCTGAGATCAGATGGTCTGAGATCAGATGGTCTGAGATCAGATGGTCTGAGATCAGCTGGTCTGAGATCAGCTGGTCTGAGATCAGCTGGTCTGAGATCAGCTGGTCTGAGATCAGATGGTCTGATCTCAGACCAGATGGTCTCAGATCATCTGTTGGTGATCTCTGGTCTCTGGATCTGAGTGAGACCTCCTCACTCAGACGTTATCTAAGCCCGCCCCCTCACTGTGTGATTGGTTAATCAGTTGATCTGGAGTTGAACTGGTTCATTTGTTCTTCAGCTCTTATTGATTAGCTGGAGCACGGTGAAAACAGGGGGACGACTAAGGCTGCGAACACTTCATACATTATATTATTTACATTTACATTCATTTATTGATTTATTGACTTTACAACTCATCTCACTTTCTTTCTTTTAAAGTTTCTATCTCTTGGTTTTATTCTGTCTAACTCTTTGCGTCTGGATTGAAACTCGTCTCTAACTCTTTGCGTCTGGATTGAAACTCGTCTCTAACTCTGCGTCTGGATTGAAACTCGTCTCTAACTCTCTGCGTCTGGATTGAAACTCGTCTCTAACTCTCTGAGTCTGGATTGAAACTCGTCTCTAACTCTCTGAGTCTGGATTGAAACTCGTCTCTAACTCTTTGGTCTGGATTGAAACTCGTCTCTAACTTTGCGTCTGGATTGAAACTCGTCTCTAACTCTCGAGTCTGGATTGAAACTCGTCTCTAACTCTCTGCGTCTGGATTGAAACTCGTCTCTAACTCTCTGAGTCTGGATTGAAACTCGTCTCTAACTCTCTGCGTCTGGATTGAAACTCGTCTCTAACTCTCTGCGTCTGGATTGAAACTCGTCTCTAACTCTCTGCGTCTGGATTGAAACTCGTCTCTAACTCTCTGCGTCTGGATTGAAACTCGTCTCTAACTTTGAGTCTGGATTGAAACTCGTCTCTAACTCTCTGAGTCTGGATTGAAACTCGTCTCTAACTCTGAGTCTGGATTGAAACTCGTCTCTAACTCTCTGCGTCTGGATTGAAACTCGTCTCTAACTCTCTGCGTCTGGATTGAAACTCGTCTCTAACTCTCTGCGTCTGGATTGAAACTCGTCTCTAACTCTCTGAGTCTGGATTGAAACTCGTCTCTAACTCTTTGCGTCTGGATTGAAACTCGTCTCTAACTCTCTGAGTCTGGATTGAAACTCGTCTCTAACTCTCTGAGTCTGGATTGAAACTCGTCTCTAACTCTTGCGTCTGGATTGAAACTCGTCTCTAACTCTCTGAGTCTGGATTGAAACTCGTCTCTAACTCTCTGCGTCTGGATTGAAACTCGTCTCTAACTTTTGAGTCTGGATTGAAACTCGTCTCTAACTCTCTGAGTCTGGATTGAAACTCGTCTCTAACTCTCTGCGTCTGGATTGAAACTCGTCTCTAACTCTCTGCGTCTGGATTGAAACTCGTCTCTAACTCTCTGAGTCTGGATTGAAACTCGTCTCTAACTCTCTGCGTCTGGATTGAAACTCGTCTCTAACTCTCTGCGTCTGGATTGAAACTCGTCTCTAACTCTCTGAGTCTGGATTGAAACTCGTCTCTAACTCTCTGAGTCTGGATTGAAACTCGTCTCTAACTCTCTGAGTCTGGATTGAAACTCGTCTCTAACTCTCTGAGTCTGGATTGAAACTCGTCTCTAACTCTCTGCGTCTGGATTGAAACTCGTCTCTAACTCTTGAGTCTGGATTGAAACTCGTTCTAACTCTCTGAGTCTGGATTGAAACTCGTCTCTAACTCTCTGAGTCTGGATTGAAACTCGTCTCTAACTTTGAGTCTGGATTGAAACTTGTCTCTAACTCTCTGCGTCTGGATTGAAACTCGTCTCTAACTCTCTGAGTCTGGATTGAAACTCGTCTCTAACTCTCTAGTCTGGATTGAAACTCGTCTCTAACTCTCTGCGTCTGGATTGAAACTCGTCTCTAACTCTCTGAGTCTGGATTGAAACTCGTCTCTAACTCTTTGAGTCTGGATTGAAACTCGTCTCTAACTCTTTGCGTCTGGATTGAAACTCGTCTCTAACTCTCTGAGTCTGGATTGAAACTCGTCTCTAACTCTCTACGTCTGGATTGAAACTCGTCTCTAACTCTCTGCGTCTGGATTGAAACTCGTCTCTAACTCTCTGCGTCTGGATTGAAACTCGTCTCTAACTCTCTGCGTCTGGATTGAAACTCGTCTCTAACTCTCTGAGTCTGGATTGAAACTCGTCTCTAACTCTCTGCGTCTGGATTGAAACTCGTCTCTAACTCTGCGTCTGGATTGAAACTCGTCTCTAACTCTCTGCGTCTGGATTGAAACTCGTCTCTAACTCTCTGCGTCTGGATTGAAACTCGTCTCTAACTCTCTGAGTCTGGATTGAAACTCGTCTCTAACTCTCTGCGTCTGGATTGAAACTCGTCTCTAACTCTCTGCGTCTGGATTGAAACTCGTCTCTAACTCTCTGCGTCTGGATTGAAACTCGTCTCTAACTCTCTGAGTCTGGATTGAAACTCGTCTCTAACTCTCTGAGTCTGGATTGAAACTCGTCTCTAACTCTCTACGTCTGGATTGAAACTCGTCTCTAACTCTCTGAGTCTGGATTGAAACTCGTCTAACTCTCTGCGTCTGGATTGAAACTCGTCTCTAACTCTCTGCGTCTGGATTGAAACTCGTCTCTAACTCTCTGCGTCTGGATTGAAACTCGTCTCTAACTCTCTGAGTCTGGATTGAAACTCGTCTCTAACTCTTTGAGTCTGGATTGAAACTCGTCTCTAACTCTCTGCGTCTGGATTGAAACTCGTCTCTAACTCTCTGAGTCTGGATTGAAACTCGTCTCTAACTCTCTGAGTCTGGATTGAAACTCGTCTCTAACTCTTTGAGTCTGGATTGAAACTCGTCTCTAACTCTCTGAGTCTGGATTGAAACTCGTCTCTAACTCTCTGAGTCTGGATTGAAACTCGTCTCTAACTCTCTGAGTCTGGATTGAAACTCGTCTCTAACTCTCTGAGTCTGGATTGAAACTCGTCTCTAACTCTCTGAGTCTGGATTGAAACTCGTCTCTAACTGTCTGAGTCTGGATTGAAACTCGTGTCTAACTCTCTGCGTCTGGATTGAAACTCGTCTCTAACTCTCTGCGTCTGGATTGAAACTCGTCTCTAACTCTCTGCGTCTGGATTGAAACTCGTCTCTAACTCTCTGAGTCTGGATTGAAACTCGTCTCTAACTCTCTGAGTCTGGATTGAAACTCGTCTCTAACTCTCTGAGTCTGGATTGAAACTCGTCTCTAACTCTCTGAGTCTGGATTGAAACTCGTGTCTAACTCTCTGCGTCTGGATTGAAACTCGTCTCTAACTCTCTTGAGTCTGGATTGAAACTCGTCTCTAACTCTCTGAGTCTGGATTGAAACTCGTCTCTAACTCTCTGCGTCTGGATTGAAACTCGTCTCTAACTCTCTGAGTCTGGATTGAAACTCGTCTCTAACTCTCTGCTGGTCTGGATTGAAACTCGTCTCTAACTCTCTGAGTCTGGATTGAAACTCGTCTCTAACTCTCTGCGTCTGGATTGAAACTCGTCTCTAACTCTCTGAGTCTGGATTGAAACTCGTCTCTAACTCTCTGCGTCTGGATTGAAACTCGTCTCTAACTCTCTGAGTCTGGATTGAAACTCGTCTCTAACTCTCTGAGTCTGGATTGAAACTCGTCTCTAACTCTCTGAGTCTGGATTGAAACTCGTCTCTAACTCTCTGAGTCTGGATTGAAACTCGTCTCTAACTCTCTGAGTCTGGATTGAAACTCGTCTCTAACTCTCTGCGTCTGGATTGAAACTCGTCTCTAACTCTCTGCGTCTGGATTGAAACTCGTCTCTAACTCTCTGCGTCTGGATTGAAACTCGTCTCTAACTCTCTGCGTCTGGATTGAAACTCGTCTCTAACTCTCTGCGTCTGGATTGAAACTCGTCTCTAACTCTCTGCGTCTGGATTGAAACTCGTCTCTAACTCTCTGCTGGATTGAACTCGTCTCTAACTCTCTGAGTCTGGATTGAAACTCGTCTCTAACTCTCTGAGTCTGGATTGAAACTCGTCTCTAACTCTCTGAGTCTGGATTGAAACTCGTCTCTAACTCTCTGAGTCTGGATTGAAACTCGTCTCTAACTCTCTGAGTCTGGATTGAAACTCGTCTCTAACTCTCTGAGTCTGGATTGAAACTCGTCTCTAACTCTCTGAGTCTGGATTGAAACTCGTCTCTAACTCTCTGCGTCTGGATTGAAACTCGTCTCTAACTCTCTGCGTCTGGATTGAAACTCGTCTCTAACTCTCTGCGTCTGGATTGAAACTCGTCTCTAACTCTCTGAGTCTGGATTGAAACTCGTCTCTAACTCTCTGAGTCTGGATTGAAACTCGTCTCTAACTCTCTGAGTCTGGATTGAAACTCGTCTCTAACTCTCTGAGTCTGGATTGAAACTCGTCTCTAACTCTCTGAGTCTGGATTGAAACTCGTCTCTAACTCTCTGAGTCTGGATTGAAACTCGTCTCTAACTCTCTGAGTCTGGATTGAAACTCGTCTCTAACTCTCTGAGTCTGGATTGAAACTCGTCTCTAACTCTCTGAGTCTGGATTGAAACTCGTCTCTAACTCTCTGAGTCTGGATTGAAACTCGTCTCTAACTCTCTGCGTCTGGATTGAAACTCGTCTCTAACTCTCTGAGTCTGGATTGAAACTCGTCTCTAACTCTCTGAGTCTGGATTGAAACTCGTCTCTAACTCTCTGAGTCTGGATTGAAACTCGTCTCTAACTCTCTGAGTCTGGATTGAAACTCGTCTCTAACTCTCTGAGTCTGGATTGAAACTCGTCTCTAACTCTCTGCGTCTGGATTGAAACTCGTCTCTAACTCTCTGGTCTGGATTGAAACTCGTCTCTAACTCTCTGCGTCTGGATTGAAACTCGTCTCTAACTCTCTGGTCTGGATTGAAACTCGTCTCTAACTCTCTGCGTCTGGATTGAAACTCGTCTCTAACTCTCTGAGTCTGGATTGAAACTCGTCTCTAACTCTCTGAGTCTGGATTGAAACTCGTCTCTAACTCTCTGAGTCTGGATTGAAACTCGTCTCTAACTCTCTGAGTCTGGATTGAAACTCGTCTCTAACTCTCTGAGTCTGGATTGAAACTCGTCTCTAACTCTCTGAGTCTGGATTGAAACTCGTCTCTAACTCTCTGAGTCTGGATTGAAACTCGTCTCTAACTCTCTGAGTCTGGATTGAAACTCGTCTCTAACTCTCTGAGTCTGGATTGAAACTCGTCTCTAACTCTCTGAGTCTGGATTGAAACTCGTCTCTAACTCTCTGCGTCTGGATTGAAACTCGTCTCTAACTCTCTGAGTCTGGATTGAAACTCGTCTAACTCTCTGCGTCTGGATTGAAACTCGTCTCTAACTCTCTGAGTCTGGATTGAAACTCGTCTCTAACTCTCTGCGTCTGGATTGAAACTCGTCTCTAACTCTCTGAGTCTGGATTGAAACTCGTCTCTAACTCTCTGAGTCTGGATTGAAACTCGTCTCTAACTCTCTGAGTCTGGATTGAAACTCGTCTCTAACTCTCTGCGTCTGGATTGAAACTCGTCTCTAACTCTCTGCGTCTGGATTGAAACTCGTCTCTAACTCTCTGAGTCTGGATTGAAACTCGTCTCTAACTCTCTCTGTCTGGATTGAAACTCGTCTCTAACTCTCTGCGTCTGGATTGAAACTCGTCTCTAACTCTCTGAGTCTGGATTGAAACTCGTCTCTAACTCTCTGCGTCTGGATTGAAACTCGTCTCTAACTCTCTGAGTCTGGATTGAAACTCGTCTCTAACTCTCTGCGTCTGGATTGAAACTGTCTCTAACTCTCTGCGTCTGGATTGAAACTCGTCTCTAACTCTCTGAGTCTGGATTGAAACTCGTCTCTAACTCTCTGCGTCTGGATTGAAACTCGTCTAACTCTCTGCGTCTGGATTGAAACTCGTCTCTAACTCTCTGCGTCTGGATTGAAACTCGTTCTAACCTCTGAGTCTGGATTGAAACTCGTCTCTAACTCTCTGCTAACTCGTCTCTGCTCTGGATTGAAACTCGTCTAACTCTCTGCGTCTGGATTGAAACTCGTCTCATGGTTTTATTTTCAGACCTTTTTTATGTATTATTATTGATTATCTAAACTTATGAAATGTTGTTTTGATCAAACATGTTTTAAAGCTTCAGAGATCAATATCATGGCGATCAATAAATAATCTCATCTACACAGAGAGCAGTGCTAGATCTTCACTTTGACACTTCGTGTTGAAGATCTGTGTTATTGATCATCATATGAATAATAGATCAAAATGATACAAACGTTTAAATATATATAATAATCTGAATGAAGAGCCGCACCTGATCCACAGACGACGAAGATGAAGAGAGCGAGCAGCCAGGGTCCCACGCCCTTCTCCTCCAGGATGTTCCTCTGAAACAAAGAAACCTTAATATATATATATATATACACATATATATATATACTCTCTATATACATATACAACACTCTCTATATCTATATATATATATATATCTATATATATATCTATATATATATATACTCTCTATATACACACACCATTAATGTATACTCTGTCTATATATACACACAACCCTTACCCTGACCCAGTCTGAGGGTCTGAGGGTGACCCTGACCCAGTCTGAGGGTGACCCTGACCCAGTCTGACGGTCTGAGGGTGACCCTGACCCATTCCGAGGGTCTGAGGGTGACCCTGACCCAGTCCGAGGGTCTGATTGTGACCCTGACTCTGTGTATATATACACATGTATACAGAGGTCTCAGGTGAGTCTCTCAGGTGAGTCTCTCAGGTGAGACCTCTGTATATATACACATGTATACAGAGGTCTCAGGTGAGCCTCTCAGGTGAGTCTCTCAGGTGAGACCTCTGTATATATACACATGTATACAGAGGTCTCAGGTGAGCCTCTCAGGTGAGCCTCTCAGGTGAGACCTCTGTATATATACACATGTATACAGAGGTCTCAGGTGAGTCTCTCAGGTGAGTCTCTCAGGTGAGACCTCTCAGGTGAGTCTCTCAGGTGAGTCTCTCAGGTGAGTCTCTCAGGTGAGACCTCTCAGGTGAGTCTCTCAGGTGAGACCTCTCAGGTGAGACTCTCAGTGAGACTCTCAGGTGAGTCTCTCAGGTGAGTCTCTCAGGTGAGTCTCTCAGGTGAGTCTCTCAGGTGAGACCTCTCAGGTGAGACTCTCAGGTGAGACTCTCAGGTGAGTCTCTCAGGTGAGTCTCTCAGGTGAGTCTCTCAGGTGAGACCTCTCAGGTGAGCCTCTGTATACAAACAGGTACTAAACAGTCGTCTCCAGGTGTTAATAAAGCCACAAAGTCACTTGAAGTTAAAAACATTCTCTCACAAATCTCAGTCGATGTAAAGGGTCGTTATTTATATTTCATAACCAGCTTTAATGAAACCTTTAACTGAATATCATCGTGGGGTTGCTTTCAGTCATGAAAGGTGCTCCACGAATCAAATGGATTCTTGTTCTGAATCATCCTGAGGAACAGCTGTTAGCTGTTAGCTCTTTGTAGCACAGTCAATAACCTGAGAGGGTCCAAGGATCAACTTCAGTTTACATCGGATCGATCACTCATGAGCCACATGTTGGTGTGAGGTAAGGGTCAGCAGCTGGTACTAACATGCACTATTATTATTATTATTATTATTATAAAACAGCTGTTCTGCTCAGCTGGATTTGGCCACGTCTCCCATCAGAGAGGCTCCAGATGTAACTCTGAGGTCTGTGTACCCTCAGGTGAGTTAAGGGTCTCTGAGGCAAGTTAAGGGTCTCTCAGGCAAGTTAAGGGTCTCTCAGGTGAGTTAAGGTCTCTCAGGTGAGGGTCCAGGTACATTAAAGTGTATATATTGATGGTTATAGATCAGCTGTTGGACTCACGTTGGATTTGGCCACGTTCCCCCGCAGAGTGATGTTCTTGCTGTGCTTCTCGTTGGCCATGCGGATCCTCTGTTTGGCCACCATCTTCTTCTCTTGAGTGGTTTCTCACTGGTTCCCGGTGGTTCTGATGG
>JAAKFY010000161.1:146110-153610 GCA_011823955.1 Dissostichus mawsoni
AGTGTTTGAATGCGTCCATTAACAGGTTTATGATATCACTGCCCCGTCTAAGACACGATCTGACTTTCATTACATTTGACTCGAGTGTTTCCTCAACTTAATGTGTTGCTTAAAATAATCCTTCTGCATACAGTATGTGACATGTGAGTGCTGCACGGCCAGATCCGGCTCAGCTGACTCAGATAAGGAGATATATGATACATTATGATGTGATATGATGTGATATGAATGATAATGGGACACATCCACGTCTGCACTCACAGTGGACTGTACGTAATGTTACTTTGATCCGGTTACTTGTGTTGTGGCAGATATTTCAGTAAGCTTTCTTAACGCTAATGTTATAATAGTCAGATTGCTCTGAAGATGGGAGGTGATATTCTATTCATGTTCACGTTCACACAGTCGGTGATTTTTGCCGGCCGTCTTTCCTGCAACGGCAGTTTTTCTGTATTTCCTTTCTCCTGTAATATGACTTGATCGCTTTAAACTCCGCACACTGAGCTCTGATTGGTCAGCAGGCGGTGCTTTCACTGAGTTGATCTCTTAGCCTGGAACCTAACCTGCTCCGGACCAGGTTAGCCGTTCAGAGAAACCCAGAGTTTACCCTGAAGTTAACTCGCTAAGAGAAACTCCGGCTTCGTAGTACATGCCTCAGGTGAGCTCAGAGGAGATCAACAGGTGAGCTATGACAGTTGTTATAACACCTGTTATAACAACTGTAATAACAGGTGTTATAACAACTGTAATAACAGGTGTTATAACACCTGTTATAAGACTTGTGTAATAACATGTGTAATAACAGGGACTTGTTAATATTTGTTAGCGGAGGTGCTAATAGCTCTTCTGATCTGGATCAACTGGTTTTACAGAACTGTGTTTTACAGGAACATTTGAACTCATGAGAGCGTGATGATTTACTTTCAGCTAATATATAACATAATGTACGTTAATGTAACTTTCAAAAGCGTTAGCTTCTTTAGCATTAGCTCTGTTAGCTGTTAGTTCTGTTAGCATAGTTATGTTAGCTGATAGCTCTGTTAGCATTAGTTATGTTAGCTGATAGCTCTGTTAGCATTAGTTATGTTAGCTGATAGCTCTGTTAGCATTAGTTATGTTAGCTGATAGTTCTGTTAGTATTAGTTATGTTAGCTGATAGCTCTGTTAGCATTAGTTATGTTAGCTGATAGCTCTGTTAGCATTAGTTATGTTAGCTGATAACTCTGTTAGCATTAGTTATGTTAGCTGATAGCTCTGTTAGCATTAGTTATGTTAGCTGATAGTTCTGTTAGCATTAGTTATGTTAGCTGATAGCTCTGTTAGCATTAGTTATGTTAGCTGATAGCTCTGTTAGCATTAGTTATGTTAGCTGATAGCTCTGTTAGCATTAGTTATGTTAGCTGATAGCTCTGTTAGCATTAGTTATGTTAGCTGATAGCTCTGTTAGCATTAGTTATGTTAGCTGATAGCTCTGTTAGCATTAGTTCTGTCAGCTGATAGCTCTGTTAGCATTAGTTCTGTCAGCTGATAGCTCTGTTAGCATTAGTTCTGTCAGCTGATAGCTCTGTGTTTCTTATTTGCATATTAATGTATTCCAATGATATCTGCAGACACGATCGCCAACAAGCTGCACATGCAGAAGGTCTCAGACTTCACGCTCTCTCCTGGGGGGGCGCCCAGCAAGGTGAGGGGGGGGCAGGTTATTATTCATCATCATCTCAGTAAACAGTCTTATATCTAACGCCCCCCCCCCCGACAGGTGTGTGTTACGTCCCGGGCAGTAAGGGCGCCCCCTCCTTTGTGAGGCTGTATCAGTACCCTCAGCTCGGGGGGCCGGGGGCCGCACTCGCTAACAAGAGCTTCTTCAAGGCCGACAGGGTCAGCATGACGTGGAACAACAAGGGTACTTTTATTATATTACTATTATTACTATATGTATTACGATTATTACTATTGTTGTTGTGTTGTCTTGTTGTTGTATTATCATTATTATTACTATTATTGTTGTTTTGTTGTTGTTAAGATAAGATAAGAAGTACTTTATTGATCCCAATTTGGGAAATGTTTGATTGTTGTTGTTGTTGTTGTTGATGTTATATAAAGTAAACAACCCCTCCCCTCAGCGTCGGCAGTGCTGGTGACAGCGAGCACGGAGGTGGATAAGAGCGGAGCCTCGTACTACGGCGGAGCAGACGCTCCACTTCCTGTCTGTGAGCGACAGCGCTGGTGCAGCTGCGTCAGTACACCTTCTGATTATATTACACACTCACCTGAGCACTCACCTGAACACTCACCTGAGCACTCACCTGAGCACTCACCTGAACACTCACCTGAGCACTCACCTGAGCACTCACCTCTCACCTGAACTCACATCTGAGGACTCACCTGAGGACTCTCCTCTCACCTGAGGACTCACCTGAGCACTCACCTGAGGACTCACCTGGACTCCCTGAGCACTCACCTGAGGACTCACCTGAGCACTCACCTGAGCACTCACCTCTACCTGAGGCTCACACTGAGGACTCCACGTGAGGACTCACCTCTCACCTGAGCACTCACCTGAGCACTCACCTGAGCACTCACCTCTCACCGACTCACCTGAGGACTCACGTGAGGACTCACCTCTCACCGAGCACTCACCTGAGCACTCACCTGAGGACTCACCTGAGCACTCACCTGAGCACTCACCTCACCTGAGGACTCACCTGAGGACTCACCTCTCACCTGAGGACTCACCTGAGGACTCACCTCTCATCTGAGGACTCACCTGAGGACTCACCTCTCACCTGAGGACTCACCTGAGGACTCACTTCTCACCTGAGCACTCACCTGAGCACTCACCTGAGCACTCACCTGAGGACTCACCTCTCACCTGAGCACTCACCTGAGGACTCACCTGAGCACTCACCTGAGGACTCACCTGAGGACTCACCTCTCACCTGAGCACTCACCCTGAGGACTCACCTCTCACCTGAGGATTCACCTGAGCACTCACCTGAGGACTCACCTCTCACCTCAGGACTCACCTGAGGACTCACCTCTCACCTGAGCACTCACCTGAGGACTCACCTGAGCACTCACCTGAGGACTCACCTGAGGACTCACCTCTCACCGATGAGCACTCACCTGAGCACTCACCTGAGGACTCACTCTCACCTGAGGACTCACCTGAGGACTCACCTCTCACCTGAGCACTCACCTGAGGACTCACCTGAGCACTCACCTGAGGACTCACCTGAGCACTCACCTGAGGACTCACCTCTCACCTGAGGACTCACCTGAGGACTCACCTCTCACCTGAGCACTCACCTGAGGACTCACCTGAGGACTCACCTGAGCACTCACCTGAGGACTCACCTCTCACCTGAGGACTCACCTGAGCACTCACCTGAGGACTCACCTGAGCACTCACCTGAGCACTCACCTGAGCACTCACCTGAGCACTCACCTGAGCACTCACCTGAGCACTCACCTGAGGACTCACCTCTCACCTGAGGACTCACCTGAGCACTCACCTGAGGACTCACCTGAGGACTCACCTGAGGACTCACCTGAAGACTCACCTGAGGACTCACCTCTCACCTGAGCACTCACCTGAGGACTCACCTGAGGACTCACCTGAGCACTCACCTGAGGACTCACCTCTCACCTGAGGACTCACCTGAGCACTCACCTGAGGACTCACCTGAGCACTCACCTGAGCACTCACCTGAGCACTCACCTGAGCACTCACCTGAGCACTCACCTGAGGACTCACCTCTCACCTGAGGACTCACCTGAGCTCACTCACCTGAGGACTCACCTGAGGACTCACCTGAGGACTCACCTGAAGACTCACCTGAGGACTCACCTCTCACCTGAGCACTCACCTGAGGACTCACCTGAGGACTCACCTGAGCACTCACCTGAGGACTCACCTCTCACCTGAGGACTCACCTGAGCACTCACCTGAGGACTCACCTGAGGACTCACCTGAGGACTCACCTGAAGACTCACCTCTCACCTGAGCACTCACCTGAGGACTCACCTGTGGACTCACCTGAGCACTCACCTGAGGACTCACCTCTCACCTGAGGACTCACCTGAGCACTCACCTGTAGTGATGGCAGTTTGACACTGAAGCTTCGAACGGAGCTTCAACCCTGGACTTCCTTTTCCATAGAAGCAGAGATTCGAAGCTTGCTTCAAATCACGTGACATGTGACGTCCGAAGCAGCAACTGCTTCATTTCCTGAATGAATCACCTGACTGGTTCGCGGTCCAATCACGCGATTCATGCACGGCCTCGTCTCTATTCTGACAGGTGACAGGTTGAAACAGTGAGCGCTTCAACCTTTATAACCGCTCTAAACAATGAGCAATGTGTGGGTTGTTGTCGTAGTTTGTGTTGTTGCTGTTGAGTTGTTGTTGGTATTGCGTTTGAATTGGATCATTAGAGAGCAAGCAGAGGAAAGAGAGGTCGTTCTGGGAAAACACTTCCAGATGTGAGAAGTTGTGAACAAAAGACAATTATGAGTAATATAAAAACAGTTATTGTGTAAGGAATAGATAGCGCAGTGGATAGAGCCGGAGGCCTGAATGCTGCGATGTCCTCCGTGCAGCTGGTTCAAAGCCCGGAACGGATGAACTTTGAATCATTGCTATTCAACTTTAATACTTTAATAACTGATAAAAGGCCGTCTCCGCCCAAAGAAAGGTCCAGCACTCTCTAGTCTCTGCTCAATAACCCTATACACACAATTATCAATCTTTAATTGCAAATAGAACATGATATTGTGTGTGTGTGTGTGTGTGTGTGTGTGTGTGTGTGTGTGTGTGTGTGTGTGTGTGTGTGGTGTGTGTGTGTGTGTGTGTGTGTGTGTGGTGTGTGTGTGTGTGTGTGTGTGTGTTGTGTGTGTGTGTGTGTGTGTGTGTGTGTGTGTGTGTGTGTGTGTGTGTGTGTGTGTGTGTGTGTGGTGTGTGTGTGTGTGTGTGTGTGTGTGTGTGTGTGTGTGTGTGTATTGAATATGTTTCAAGGCAAAGATCCGTTAAACCCACTGCAGCCTTGCACTTCGCCAGGAGAGGTCGCTGTAACTGAAGCTTCCAGAAATCAACCTATTTCCGACACAATTGTCCAAGTGGTTCGATGCTTCATTCAAAGCTTCATTTTCCCATCACTACTCACCTGAGGACTCACCTGACACTCACCTGAGCACTCACCTGAGCACTCACATGAGCACTCACCTGAGCATTCACCTGAGGACTCACCTGAGGACTCACCTGAGGACTCACCTGAGGACTCACCTGAGCACTCACCTGAGACTCACCTGAGGACTCACCTGAGCACTCACCTGAGGACTCACCTGAACACTCACCTGAGGACTCACCTGAACACTCACCTGAGGACTCACCTGAGGACTCACCTGAGCACTCACCTGAGGACTCACCTGAGCACTCACCTGAGGACTCACCTCTCACCTGAGGACTCACCTGTCTGCTTCACTTCCTGTCCACAGAGAAGAACGGGCCCATCTACGACGTCTCGTGGTCTCCCAGCTCTTCTGAGTTCTGTGTTGTTTACGGCTTCATGCCGGCCAAAGCCACCGTCTACAACATGAAGTGTGACCCGCTGTTCGACTTCGGGACGGGACCGCGCAACGCCGCCTACTACAGGTGAGACACGCCCACTACAGGTTAGACACGCCTTCTACAGGTGAGACACGCCTCCTACAGGTGAGAAACGCCTCCTACAGGTGAGACACGCCTCCTACAGGTGAGACACGCCTCCTACAGGTGAGACACACCTCCTACAGGCGCCTCCTACAGGTGAGACACGCCTCCTACAGGTGAGACACGCCTCCTGCAGGTAAGACACGCCTCCTACAGGTAAGACAAGCCTCCTACAGGTGAGAGCCTCCTAAAGGTGAGACAGGCCTCCTACAGGTGAGACAGGCCTCCTACAGGTGAGACAGGCCCACTATGGTTGAGACACGCCCACTACGGGTGAGAAACGCCTCCTACAGGTGAAACACGCCTCCTACATGAGACAGGCCTCCTACAGGTGAGACAGGCCTCCTACAGGTGAGAAACGCCCACTATGGTTGAGACACGCCCACTACGGGTGAGAAACGCCTCCTACAGGTGAACACGCCTCCTACAGGTGAGACACACCTCCTACAGGTGAGACACGCCCACTACGGTTGAGACACGCCCACTACGGTTGAGACACGCCCACTACGGATGAGACACGCCCACTACGGGTGAGAAACACCTCCTACAGGTGAGACACGCCCACTACGGGTGAGAGACGCCTCCTACAGGTGAAACACGCCCACTATGGGTGAGACCCGCCCACCTGGTCTCACCTGGTCTCACCTGTGTTTCAGTCCTCAGCCTCTCACCTCGTCTCACCTGTGTTTGAGTCCTCAGGCTCTCACCTGGTCTCACCTGTGTTTCAGTCCTCAGGGTCACATCCTGATCCTCGCAGGCTTCGGGAACCTTCGGGGTCAGATGGAGGTCTGGGACGTGAAGAAGTACAAACAGGTGAGGAAGACCCCCCCCCCCCTCCTCTGTCTTTCATCCCCCTCAGGTGTGTTAATGGTCTACCCCTCCCCCTCAGGTGTCTAAGCCCCAGGCTCCGGACGCCACCCACTTCTCGTGGTGTCCTGACGGGGAACACGTGATCACGTCCACCTGCTCGCCCCGGCTGAGGGTCGGGAACCGGTTCCAGTGTGGCACTACGGGGGGGGCCGTGGTTCACAAACAGGAAGTGGCTGCGGGCACGGAGCTGTGGGAGGTCCGCTGGCAGAACCTTCCTCCAGGTAGCTTCCCCCAGAGGGCTGTCAGGTACCAGCAGGAGGCCGGACCCCTGGGGAGCACCCAGCCCCCCCCTACTCAGGCATACCGTCCCCCCGCACTGAGACACCTGCCCCCGCTGAGAGGGCCCGACTGGTGAGGAACCATCATGTTCTGTTCTGATCAGATCATCTTCTGGTAATAATGATGTTTCTTCTCTCAGCACGAGGAGGAACCCGCTCAGAACCTCCGACCCGGAGACAAGAGTCTCTCTAAAGCGGCTCTGAAGAACCAGAAGAAGAGGGAAAACAAGAAGGCCGCCAAACAGGTGAGCAGCCAATCACAGGAGGTCATGTGACCGTGCTGTAGTTCCTTTATAGCCCAACGTTAGCCGCCTTTAGCTTAGCGGTGGTGACGTGAAGTCATGTGACCGTGCTGTAGTTCCTTTATAGCCCAACATTAGCCACCTTTAGCTTAGCGGTGGTGACGTGAAGTCATGTGACCGTGCTGTAGTTCCTTTATATCCCAAAATTAGCCGCCTTTAGCTTAGCGGTGGTACGTGAAGTCATGTGACCGTGCTGTAGTTCCTTTATAGCCCAACATTAGCCACCTTTAGCTTAGCGGTGGTGACGTGAAGTCATGTGACCGTGCTGTAGTTCCTTTATAGCCCAACATTAGCCACCTTTAGCTTAGCATTGGTGACGTGAAGTCATGTGACCGTGCTGT
>JAAKFY010000161.1:158610-171110 GCA_011823955.1 Dissostichus mawsoni
TCACATTGTCTACTGTAGTTCAAACCGTTAGAGAACTACAACCGGGAGGCTTCATAACGCGGAGCAGCGCGTGAGAGGGACCACGTGCTCCCTGTAGGTAAGCTAACAGCTACAGCTAATAAACAACTGTAGATTCAGAAAGTACCCGGATCAGCCTACTGAGCATGCGCAGTGGAGTTCCGCTCTGTCAGTCAGTCTTTTTATATTTAAATATGAATAAATGCTACTGTTCTGAAGAACTGCTCACCTGCACGTGTTAGGCATCAGCACACCTGCCTGCTCACCTGCACGTGTTAGGCATCAGCACACCTGCCTGCTCACCTGCACGTGTTAGGCATCAGCACACCTGCCTGCTCCCAGTGGGAATCCTTCCGTCACGGAAGCAGAAGTGTGTTCAGACATTATATCAAATATAAACAACATCAAATATTCTTGAACATTTAAATAAAAAGTCAAAAATAGTACAAGAGAATGATCTGATCTTAATTAGCTTATGCAGACGATAGTTAGTGTTGTCAGATCTGGAGAGGTTTTGGAGGATATCGAGTTCAAAACATTCTCTTGCACTCTTTGATCAGTTTGATGTCCTTTCTATGTTCATGTTGCTCTGTTGGAGGAGCCTTGGTGTCTCACCTCCATCTCCTCTGTAGCTGCTACATACTGAGAGAGACTTGGTGTCTCACCTCCATCTCCTCTGTAGCTGCTACATGCTGAGAGAGACTTGGTGTCTCACCTCCATCTCCTCTGTAGCTGCTACATACTGAGAGAGACTTGGTGTCTCACCTCCATCTCCTCTGTAGCTGCTACATACTGAGAGAGACTTGGTGTCTCACCTCCATCTCCTCTGTAGCTGCTACATGCTGAGAGAGACTTGGTGTCTCACCTCCATCTCCTCTGTAGCTGCTACATGCTGAGAGAGACTTGGTGTCTCACCTCCATCTCCTCTGTAGCTGCTACATGCTGAGAGAGACTTGGTGTCTCACCTCCATCTCCTCTGTAGCTGCTACATGCTGAGAGAGACTTGGTGTCTCACCTCCATCTCCTCTGTAGCTGCTACATGCTGAGAGAGACTTGGTGTCTCACCTCCATCTCCTCTGTAGCTGCTACATGCTGAGAGAGACTTGGTGTCTCACCTCCATCTCCTCTGTAGCTGCTACATGCTGAGAGAGACTTGGTGTCTCACCTCCATCTCCTCTGTAGCTGCTACATGCTGAGAGAGACTTGGTGTCTCACCTCCATCTCCTCTGTAGCTGCTACATGCTGAGAGAGACTTGGTGTCTCACCTCCATCTCCTCTGTAGCTGCTACATGCTGAGAGAGACTTGGTGTCTCACCTCCATCTCCTCTGTAGCTGCTACATGCTGAGAGAGACTTGGTGTCTCACCTCCATCTCCTCTGTAGCTGCTACATGCTGAGAGAGACTTGGTGTCTCACCTCCATCTCCTCTGTAGCTGCTACATGCTGAGAGAGACTTGGTGTCTCACCTCCATCTCCTCTGTAGCTGCTACATGCTGAGAGAGACTTGGTGTCTCACCTCCATCTCCTCTGTAGCTGCTACATACTGAGAGAGACTTGGTGTCTCACCTCCATCTCCTCTGTAGCTGCTACATACTGAGAGAGACTTGGTGTCTCACCTCCATCTCCTCTGTAGCTGCTACATGCTGAGAGAGACTTGGTGTCTCACCTCCATCTCCTCTGTAGCTGCTACATACTGAGAGAGACTTGGTGTCTCACCTCCATCTCCTCTGTAGCTGCTACATGCTGAGAGAGACTTGGTGTCTCACCTCCATCTCCTCTGTAGCTGCTACATGCTGAGAGAGACTTGGTGTCTCACCTCCATCTCCTCTGTAGCTGCTACATACTGAGAGAGACTTGGTGTCTCACCTCCATCTCCTCTGTAGCTGCTACATACTGAGAGAGACTTGGTGTCTCACCTCCATCTCCTCTGTAGCTGCTACATGCTGAGAGAGACTTGGTGTCTCACCTCCATCTCCTCTGTAGCTGCTACATGCTGAGAGAGACTTGGTGTCTCACCTCCATCTCCTCTGTAGCTGCTACATGCTGAGAGAGACTTGGTGTCTCACCTCCATCTCCTCTGTAGCTGCTACATACTGAGAGAGACTTGAAACTTGAGTTATTGCTGATTAACCCAACTTACTCTAACTGTGTAAATGTCCCATCATCTGCAGGTGAGCTCCTCCAGGTGAGCTGGAGACTCTGCTGTACATCTCTATCACTCTGGGGTCTCAACCTCTCCGGGACCAGGACTCCATGACGGACCATAAAGCCTCCGTACCTGCACATACTGAGGGGATGGAGCAGGACCCCCTTCAGGTGCTGGGGGTCAGTGACTCCGCCCCCCCTCATGTGCTGGGGGTCAGCAGGTGTGACTCTGCCCCCCCTCAGGTGGTGGGGGTCAGCAGGTGTGACTCTGCCCCCCTCAGGTGGTGGGGGTCAGCAGGTGTGACTCCGCCGCCCTGCTGTGGAGAGATCAGGACCTGAGGGCAGTGAGGGGGTGGGGCCTGGTAGGGGCGCTATTAGGAGCCCTGCCTCGGACCCCCCGACAGAACGGGAGGCTGGGGAGACCCCTGCTGCTGCTACCAGAGGAAGAGCGGCTGCTAACAGAGCTACATGCTACAGCTAATGCTAACCAGGTGAGTACTAATGCTAACCAGGTGAGTGTACCTGCTGTTCACCAGGTGAGTGTACCTGCTGTTAACCAGGTGAGTGTACCTGCTGTTAACCAGGTGAGTGTACCTGCTGTTAACCAGGTGAGTGTACCTGCTGTTAACCAGGTGAGTTTACCTGCTGATAACCAGGTGAGTGTACCTGCTGTTAACCAGGTGAGTGTACCTGCTGTTAACCAGGTGAGTGTACCTGCTGTTAACCAGGTGAGTTTACCTGCTGATAACCAGGTGAGTGTACCTGCTGTTAACCAGGTGAGTTTACCTGCTGTTAACCAGGTGAGTGTACCTGCTGTTAACCAGGTGAGTTTACCTGCTGTTAACCAGGTGAGTGTACCTGCTGTTAACCAGGTGAGTTTAACCAGGTGTGTGTTGTGTGCAGGGTGGAGGGGGGGTGCAGCTCAGTCTGCAGGTGAAGCAGCACCTGGAGGAGCAGGAGAGGAGCTTGGAGGAGCAGAGAGTCCTCGCTCTGCAGGACAGGAAGTCAGCGCTGCTGCACGCCATGACATCATCACACACAGGTGAGAGCAGTGACATCATCACACACAGGTGAGAGCAGTGACATCATCACACACAGGTGAGAGCAGTGACATCACACACAGGTGAGAGCAGTGACATCACACACACAGGTGAGAGCAGTGACATCACACACACAGGTGAGAGCAGTGACATCACACACACAGGTGAGAGCAGTGACATCACACACACAGGTGAGAGCAGTGACATCACACACACAGGTGAGAGCAGTGACATCACACACACAGGTGAGAGCAGTGACATCATCACACACAGGTGAGAGCAGTGACATCATCACACACAGGTGAGAGCAGTGACATCATCACACACAGGTGAGAGCAGTGACATCACACACACAGGTGAGAGCAGTGACATCACACACACAGGTGAGAGCAGTGACATCACACACACAGGTGAGAGCAGTGACATCATCACACACAGGTGAGAGCACTGACATCATCACATCCTGCTCCTGGTTCTGCTCCAGGAGTGGAGTGCACCGGCTGGGCGTAATAAAGTAGTTCTTAAATCTAACGTCGGGCTGAGGTACGTCTGACTTAGTGATTCAAATTGACACCGAGTGCACCAACCCTGACTAGTCCCTCCTCCCCCTCAGGTTCTTTGGGCCCCTCAGAGGCCCTGCGCGGCCGCCTGGAGGCCCTGCACCGCAGCTTTACCTTCCCCCGGGGGGCGATGGCAGTACAGCTGAGCACGGCAAGGGCGGGGCTTCATCACTGCCACGAGGACCGGGCCTTCCTCAGGGCCCAGCAGCCAATCACAGCACAGCACGACTTCCTCAGGGCCCAGCAGCCAATCACAGCGCAGCACGACTCCAAGGCCGCCGCCAGATACCAGGTGTTCAGAGACCTGAGGGGGCGGGGCTTCTACCTGACGTCAGCCGGGAAGTTCGGAGGAGACTTCCTGGTTTACCCAGGTGAGAGGGGGCGGGAAACAACAACACCACCAGAACCACCTGAGTTCTACGCCATGTTCTTCATACCATGACCTCTTAACCAATAAAAACCCTCACAGACCACCTGACTCCTAAACATCAGAACCAAGCGGCCTGCTCAGCGCTCCAACAGTAACACATGACAGCTTCAAGTTTAACATGAATTCAACATCAAACACAAGTTCATTATTTATACTGTTTATCAACCAGGTGTTTAATAACGCCGGGTTACGTATTGTAACCCGGCGTTATATCTCTCACAGGCTCCGCCCTCTACTGGACTCTATGGGTACTACCCTCTATGCGAGCATTCTCCTACTGAGATTTCTATAGATGTAGCCGCTTGGGGCGGGCCTCCCTGAATGCGCGCGCGTCTCACCGTATAAAAGGAGGCCCCGCCTCCTGACCGTCACCCTACGCCTCTCTTCAGCGGCGCGTTACGTCCCGGCTCGTGGAAAGTGGAAAGTAACATTTAACCAGTTGTATTTGGTAAAATAGGAAGTATTTTTAATGAGTGAATACAATAAAGTTGGCAACAACAGCCACAATCAAAACAAAAGCCACAAAGGCAGCAGTTGAAACGAACACAAATGGAACTGAGGAAGACTCTTTAAGTAAGAGGTATATAAAGGTATATAAAAGGTATATAAAACACAGCCTGGGAACAAATGAACCACAGTCAATGTTGTTCCTCAATATAAACCGAGTCCACAAGATTCCACCCTTTAGCACGACTTGTTCCGTTAACAACACTAGCATGGAATGTTCAGAGAGGATACTGAGAGACGCCTGACACAGATTCAGACCTCTCTCCACTAACACGGTGCACACGGTCTTAATACCTGTCGCCGGAAAGGGTGCGCGGGATTGGAGAGTCGGGCCTGGCATGCTCCAATCTAGACCTTCGGATCTTCGGTCATGCCTACCGGGGGCAGGGACAGGAAGCCGGCATCCAATGACGTCTGAGCAACGGCACAGCTCATATACATATCACACACACACAGCTGCAAACAACCACAGACAGGTTAATGGGCAGAGAGGAAGCAGCAGCCGTAACAGAGCGCAATAGGACAGACAGTGAGTAGAGGGCGGAGCCTGTGAGAGATATAACAAGGGTTACAATACGTAACCCGGCGTTATATCTCTCACAGGCTCCGCCCTCTACTGGACTCATGGGTACAGTGGGTGGAGGCCCCGATGTATACGTGCACTGTCGTCCAACAATACCATTCCACCCCACTGCCCCTGACCGGCTTTTCTGAGACGAGACCCTCTGTCTGATGTTCCTCAGGGGGGGTTCCTGACGTCTGGTTCTCAGGTGTTTAATAACCAGGTGTTTAATAACCAGGTGTTTAACAACCAGGTGTTTAACAACCAGGTGTTTAACAACCAGGTGTTTAATAACCAGGTGTTTAATAACCAGGTGTTTAATAACCAGGTGTTTAACAACCAGGTGTTTAACAACCAGGTGTTTAATAACCATGTGTTTAATAACCAGGTGTTAATAACCAGGTGTTTAACAACCAGGTGTTTAACAACCAGGTGTGTTAATAACCAGGTGTTTAATAACCAGGTGTTTAACAACCAGGTGTTTACAACCAGGTGTTTAATAACCAGGTGTTTAATAACCAGGTGTTTAATAACCAGGTGTTTAACAACCAGGTGTTTAACAACCAGGTGTTTAATAACCAGGTGTTTAATAACAGGTGTTTAATAACCAGGTGTTTAATAACCAGTGTTTAACACCAGGTGTTTAATAACCAGGTGTTTAACAACCAGGTGTTTAAACCAGGTGTTTAATAACCAGGTGTTTAATAACCAGGTGTTTAATAACCAGGTGTTTAATAACCAGGTGTTTAATAACCAGGTGTGTTTAATAACCAGGTGTTTAATAACCAGGTGTTTAATAACCAGGTGTTTAATAACCAGGTGTTTAATAACCAGGTGTTTAATAACCAGGTGTTTAATAACCAGGTGTTTAATAACCAGGTGTGTTTAATAACCAGGTGTTTAATAACCAGGTGTTTAATAACCAGGTGTGTTTAATAACCAGGTGTTTAATAACCAGGTGTTTAAAACCAGGTGTTTAATAACCAGGTGTTTAATAACCAGGTGTTTAATAACCAGGTGTTTAACAACCAGGTGTTTTAATAACCAGGTGTTTAACAACCAGTGTTTAATAACCAGGTGTTTAATAACCAGGTGTTTAAACCAGGTGTTTAATAACCAGGTGTTTAATAACCAGGTGTTTAATAACCAGGTGTTTAATAACCAGGTGTTTAACAACCAGGTGTTTAACAACCAGGTGTTTAATAACCAGGTGTTTAACAACCAGGTGTTTAACAACCAGGTGTGTTTAATAACCAGGTGTTTAATAACCAGGTGTTTAATAACCAGGTGTTTAACAACCAGGTGTTTAACAACCAGGTGTTTAATAACCAGGTGTTTAATAACCAGGTGTGTTTAATAACCAGGTGTTTAATAACCAGGTGTTTAATAACCAGGTGTGTTTAATAACCAGGTGTTTAATAACCAGGTGTTTAATAACCAGGTGTTTAATAACCAGGTTTTTAACAACCAGTGTTTAACAACCAGGTGTTTAATAACCAGGTGTTTAATAACCAGGTGTTTAACAACCAGGTGTTTAATAACCAGGTGTTTAATAACCAGGTGTTTAACAACCAGGTGTTTAATAACCAGGTGTTTAATAACCAGGTGTTTAATAACCAGGTTTTTAACAACCAGGTGTTTAACCAGGTGTTTAATAACCAGGTGTTTAATAACCAGGTGTTTAATAACCAGGTGTTTAACAACCAGGTGTTTAACAACCAGGTGTTTAATAACCAGGTGTTTAATAACCAGGTGTTTAATAACCAGGTGTTTAATAACCAGTGTGTTTAATAACCAGGTGTTTAATAACCAGGTGTTTAATAACCAGGTGTGTTTAATAAACCAGGTGTTTAATAACCAGGTGTTTTAACAACCAGGTGTTTAACACCAGGTGTTTAATAACCAGGTGTTTAATAACCAGGTGTTTAACAACCAGGTGTTTAATAACCAGTGTTTAATAACCAGGTGTTTAATAACCAGGTGTTTAATAACCAGGTGTTTAATAACCAGGTGTGTTTAATAACCAGGTGTTTAATAACCAGGTGTTTAATAACCAGGTGTGTTTAATAACCAGGTGTTTATAACCAGGTGTTTAATAACCAGGTGTTTAATAACCAGGTGTTTAATAACCAGTGTGTTTAATAACCAGGTGTTTAATAACCAGGTGTTTAATAACCAGGTGTGTTTAACAACCAGGTGTTTAACAACCAGGTGTTTAACAACCAGGTGTTTAATAACCAGGTGTTTAATAACCAGGTGTTTAATAACCAGGTGTGTTTAATAACCAGGTTTTTAACAACCAGGTGTTTAATAACCAGGTGTGTTTAATAACCAGGTGTTTAACAACCAGGTGTGTTTAATAACCAGGTGTTTAACAACCAGGTGTTTAATAACCAGGTGTTTAATAACCAGGTGTTTAATAACCAGGTGTTTTAACAACCAGGTGTTTTAATAACCAGGTGTTTAAAACCAGGTGTTTAATAACCAGGTGTTTAATAACCAGGTGTTTAATAACCAGGTGTTTAATAACCAGGTGTTTAATAACCAGGTGTTTAATAACCAGGTGTTTAATAACCAGGTGTTTAATAACCAGGTGTTTAATAACCAGGTGTTTTAATAACCAGGTGTTTAATAACCAGGTTTTTAATAACACCAGGTGTTTAATAACCAGGTGTTTAATAACCAGGTGTTTAATAACCAGGTGTTTAACAACCAGGTGTGTTTAATAACCAGGTGTTTAATAACCAGGTGTTTAATAACCAGGTGTGTTTAATAACCAGGTGTGTTTAATAACCAGGTGTTTAATAACCAGGTGTGTTTAATAACCAGGTGTTTAATAACCAGGTGTTTAATAACCAGGTGTTTAATAACCAGGTGTGTTTAATAACCAGGTGTTTAATAACCAGGTGTGTTTTAACAACCAGGTGTGTTTAATAACCAGGTGTTTAATAACCAGGTTGTTTAATAACCAGGTGTTTAATAACCAGGTGTGTTTAATAACCAGGTGTTTAATAACCAGGTGTTTAATAACCAGGTGTTTAATAACCAGGTGTGTTTAATAACCAGGTGTTTAATAACCAGATGTTTAATAACCAGGTGTTTCCCCCCCCTACAGGTGACCCCCTGCGGTTCCACGCTCACTTCATCGCGGTTGTCCTCTCTCTGGACTCGTCTCTGTCTCTGCTCGACGTCCTGGCCATCGCTCGGCTGGGTTCCAACGTGAAGAAGACGGTTCTGCTGTGCTCCCCGGGGGGCGTCCAGTACCCGGGGGGGGCGGGGGGCGTCCAGTACACCTCGCTGCAGTGGAGCGGCATGGTGTAGACCCCACCCCTCCAAAAAAGACATTAATGTGCCTGAAACGACTCCATTGGACTCCTTTGTTTACCTCATAGTGACATCACTGTGGAACCCTCGCGCTGCTATTGGCTAGCGCTCCTACACATTGTACGTGAAAGACTAAGGGGCGGGACATCTCTAAGCAGTTGACCAATCAGAGCAGTGTAAATAAATGCAGATGTGATGAGTGACCCTGAGGAATAAATCTGACCTGATTTCATGTTTTGTTTTAAATCCACTTGTCTTTGTCCTGAAACTGAAACACACTGAGTCTCTTTGTATGTCCCCAGTGTCCCCAATGAGTCTCTTTGTATGTCCCCAGTGTCCCCAATGAGTCTCTTTGTATGTCCCCAGTGTCCCCAATGAGTCTCTTTGTATGTCCCCAGTGTCCCCAATGAGTCTCTTTGTATGTCCCCAGTGTCCCCAATGAGTCTCTTTGTATGTCCCCAGTGTCCCCAATGAGTCTCTTTGTATGTCCCCCATGTTCCCTCTGTAGCCTGAGTCGTGCTTCACAGAGAAACGAACACAGAAGAGTTTAAACATTTATTTCATAATTTTTGGAACATTTTCAACATTTGTATTTCTGTGTTTAACGTTCTGCAATTTTCGAAGCTTTTTACAACAAATGTTTTCAATATTTCTTCGGATTATTACGTTTGGATTCCTTTGACTTTTGATATTTGCTTCATCTGGATGAATCCTGAGCGAAACCCAGAGTTAATGCGCTCAGTAGAACGGCGCCGTGTCGCTCCAGGCGATGGCGGCTCCGGCCCACTTGGTGCGGAGGGTCATCTCCAGGGAGGGGAACCTCTTCTCCAGGTCGCCCTCTGACGGCCGGCAGGGCGCCTCCCAGTGGTGAGAGTGAGTATCTGCACACAGACTCATGTTAGAGTGAGGTACTCAGTTACTGCAGCAGGACGGACATTTAGTGACAGGAAGCAGGAAGTCTGGAGGGAGGAACCCCTCTGATCTGAGTCATGCTCTGTCAGGGCCTCTTTAAAGGGCTCCTATAGAGTGGAATTTTCTAATCATAAATCTATTGATCATAAATCTATCGATTAGATTTATGATCGATAGATTTATGATTAGAAAACTATAAAAGTAGGGTAGACATGTGGAGATTATCCGACTGAACAAAACGTGATCCGTCTCTTAAATGTGTCTCAACCACAGACCTGATTTAGAGCTATTTTCCAAAATCCTATGGAGAAATTGCATCGGTGTTTTGTTGAGGGAACCGGAAGGAGCTTACTTCGGGGTTTTAGGACGCGTCACTGCACCACTCTATTAGACTGTTTCTAGGCATATTTTATGGGTCTCAGATATATACAGATATATAAAGACATGTCTCTGAAGTGTCCTGCTCCAAACCCCAAACAGATCCTTGTAGCCCCCCCCCCCTCCCTTCCAGCTGTTACTAAAGAGCTGACTCTGGGTCAGTAGCTTTAGAGAGAGAGTAGATCTCATCAGGAGAACTCTCCCAGCAGAAACTCAGCTAAATGCTGCCGTGATGAAACTCCATATCATGTTCCAAACCACATCAAGGATTCTCTCTGAAACAGCATGGAGCTCAAACTCTCTCTCTCTCTCAGGTTTACCTCAAGGTGAGTTCCTTTTGATTTCCTGCTTCTTCACACATACTCTCTCCAGTACAGGTTAGCTCTGAGTGTTAGCATGCTAATGTAAACAGACCATATTACTTCCAGAACACGTCTCATTGTTTCTGACAGCAACGTTTCTGATTGGCCCGTTGGTGTAAAGCCCGCCCACATTTTAGTAATGTCGTCATGACGCAGCAAATCTGGATCAGCTCCGTTGTTCCCCGTTTTTAGAGACGTGGGTACGGAGGAGAAGAGAGAGGGGTTTATTTCCTGACACTTTGAGAGTCTCCTGACACACCGGGGACACACCGGGGACACACGGGGACACATGGTGATGTAGAGAAGACATCACTTTGAGAGTCTCCTGACACACCGGGGACACATGGTGATGTAGAGAAGACATCACTTTGTGAGTCTCCTGACACACCGGGGACACATGGTGATGTAGAGAAGACATCACTTTGTGAGTCTCCTGACACACCGGGGACACATGGTGATGTAGAGAAGACATCACTTTGTGAGTCTCCTGACACACGGGGACACATGGTGATGTAGGGAAGACATCACTTTGTGAGTCTCCTGACACACCGGGGACACATGTTGATGGAGAGAAGACATCACTGTGAGTCTCATGACACACCGGGGACACATGGTGATGTAGAGACATCACTTTGTGAGTCTCCTGACACACCGGGGACACATGGGGATGTAGAGAAGACATCACTTTGTGAGTCTCCTGACACACCGGGGACACATGGTGATGGAGAGAAGACATCACTTTGTGAGTCTCCTGACACACCGGGGACACATGGTGATGTAGAGAAGACATCACTTTGTGAGTCTCCTGACACACCGGGGACACATGGTGATGTAGAGAAGACATCAGAGAGAGCATTCTGCATGATAGGAGACCTCTAAGGGGCTGGTGTTCTGAATGGAGTTTGGTGGATCAGAATACAGACTTCTGTTGCCTTCATAACTACATCCTCCTTACCTTTCACAATAAAAGCCCCTCTGCCCCCCCCCCCCCCCCCCCTGCTCACCTACAGTTAGCCTGGCGGGGGTCTTCTGGGAGTCCTGCCCGTTGTAGTAGAACAGCGTGAACAGGTGCTCCATCTTCCAATCAGAGAGCAGCGAGCGGTGCAGACTAAAGACCACCGAGACACTGCCGTTAATACAGCAGAGCCACACTGGGACCAGGGGGGTCTTCAGCATGCTGCCCACCTGAGGATAGAGGACAGGCTCAGCCCACCTGAGGACAGAGGACAGGGTCTCAGTCCACCTGAGGTCAGAGGACAGGGTCTCAGCCCACCTGAGGACAGAGGACAGGGTCTCAGCCCACCTGAGGACAGAGGACAGGGTCTCAGCCCACCTGAGGACAGAGGACAGGGTCTCAGTCCACCTGAGGTCAGAAAGTGGTTGTCACAAGGGAAAGGCTTCATTGGTGAGCCAGTTCTCCAGATTGTGGTTCCTGTAAAAATTTGTGAGGAGGTCCTCAAGAAACCTCAAGAAAGCACATAAGCAATCGGGACATCTGGGTGTCCGTAAAACATGTAATTACATGTTATGGTATTTATTTTGGCCTGGTTTAAAGAGAGATGTGTCTCGGCATATTAAATCATGTCACACATGTCAAATGAAAAGTAAGCCAACTCGGTCAAAAGAGAAGTTGTCGTCTGCCCAGGTAAGGATGGAACATCTGTATGAACGAAAAACTGAGCAGCGCTCGTTTAGTCCTGGGGTCAGGTCCTGGTTTTGTTGCCAAGGGCTAGTTTGCCGTTTCTAGAAAAACATTCCGGCCTTTTCCGTGTGCTGGCTCAAGGGACTGACCACAATTGTCTCCTGTCCACGCCGAAGCATAGAAGAAGAGCTCCTAGTTTGTTTGGGTTGGCCTGACGGTACTGTGCTGTTGCTCTGGTCTTTTAGATCTACTCCGTTCCTCTTAAATTGCTTCTTCAGGCGCTGGAGATGCTGAGTGGGCAGGGGGAGGTTTGTTGGCTGGTACAAAAAGGAGTATAGACGTCAGTCTGGAGTTTTTGAAGGCTAATGTAGCTGTATTGTTTTGGTGGGTCCTGTTGGGTAGTTAACGGTGTTCTTAGTGGAACTCCTTTCTTTATGGGGGGAGTGTGACGACCCCTCCACACCACGTGGGGTGCCGTCTGTTCGTGTGTGTTTGTGGGTGATTGCAAGTTCCAGTGCCTGATGAGCTGCACGTGCTGGAAGCATACAAGAGGAGCCAAGCCGGATACGTCGCTCTCTCACTCCTCTGGGCACTCTCTCCGGGCCAGCCTGGGGGATCTGT
>JAAKFY010000161.1:181110-188610 GCA_011823955.1 Dissostichus mawsoni
GGCAAAACACACACTGACTGACTTCCCACGGACAATATGTTAACAGTAAGCAATGAATACCCGACTGATGCACCTCACGTCTTCGAGACGTTGCTAAAAACATTGCAGGAGAACGCCCCTAAGGCTCTCCCTCACAGAGCTGAACTGACCAATCAGAATCTGGTCCCGCCTGCTTCATTTGCATATGGCTCACTAGTGAACGTGTATGCCATACACGTTCACTAGTGAGCCATATGAACGGCGACTAGTTAACTAGTGATACATATTAAAGCTTACACGTTAACTATGAAGGCAGAATGTTCACTAGTTAACTAGTTTGCCGCCTCCTTTGACCTTACTAGTTAACTAGTGAGGCTCAAATGTGCACTAGTTAACTAGTGAGGTCCAAAGTGTCACCTACACTAGTGCAATGTTTTTACCTTACTAGTTAACTAGTTTACTACACACTTTATCTCACTAGTTTTAACTAGTGAGCCTTAGAGGAGTCACTAGTAAACTAGTGACACAGATGTTTGTCTTACTAGTTAACTATGGAGGGCAATTTTTCTCACTAGTGAGGTTCTGTTATCAACATGTTAGACTTTGACCTTACATGTTACACATTTTTCTACATGTAAGACCTTTCCTTCAACTAGTTTGCTTTTGTTGCACTAGTGAGCAACTGTACGCACTAGTTAGCTATTGATTCAACATGTATGGCTTTTTCCTAAACTAGTGGATCTTTGAGCCCACTAGTTTTGCTTTTCTTCTCACTAGTTCAACACAATGACTTACTAGTTGACGTGTACGTGCAACTAGTTTACTAGTGGTGTGTCAAAAAATGCCTAGTCAACATGTATGACTTTGAAACAATTCACTAGTTAACTAGTTTCACGTACGCGTCAACTAGTAAGTCATTGTGTTGAACTAGTGAGAAGAAGCACAACTAGTATGGCAAGCCATTTTAGTATTTATTCCACATCCTTGATATCAGACGGCAGCTGTCTACACTAGTTGGCTCTTTGATTTCACTTGTTAGAGATATGGTCAAACTAGTTTGGCATTCTGCTTTACTAGTTCAATAAAACATTACACTAGTCAGTCTTTTTCAGCGACTAGTGGCACTTTTGTCCGACTAGTTAGCACATAAGCCTTACTAGTGACGCCAGGAGCAGCACTAGTTGCACCAAAGTATCAACATGTAAGCTTTTTCATGAACTAGTGACCCTCTGACCGTACTAGTGACGCTAAAAGTCTTACATGTTAACTAGTGCGCTGCAAAAGCTCTGACATGTTAACTAGTTACACAAAATAAGCACAACTAGTTAACTAGTGGCATACATTTGTCTGCACTAGTTAACTAGTCGCACCCAGAATCACTCACTAGTTAACTAGTAAAGGCAAAAGGTTCACTAGTTAACTAGTTGACGCGTCTTTTGGCCTTACTAGTTAACTAGTGGGGCTCAAAATGTCTACACGTTAACTAGTGAACCCTTCGCCCTTTACTAGTTAACTAGTGAGATACATTGAAATTCCACTAGTGAACTAGTCGGGCTTAAAATGTTCACTAGTCGCACTAGTGGATCCCAAATGTGCACTAGTCGCACTAGTCGCACTAGTCGCACAGAATGCTAATGAGGAGGAGGGGAAATAATGCATCGAGGTCTCCTATTGGCCCTAAGATATAGAGCGCCACCCAGCCCAAATTGTTTCTTTAAGAGCTTAAATACACTGTGTTTTAAAATACAGTCATATGACCATATTTACAAAAATATAAAACAAAAGTATTGTTGTAATTATGATCATATGACTGTATATCAAATTAGGTAAGAACATTGAATACTTTGTTAAAATTAGAAAGTTGCCTTAGGACTGCAGACAGGAATATAGATCCTCTTTAAAACATTTTATTAAGCTGCAATTTGAAAGGTGCTGGATTAGAATAGAACTATGATAACAGAAGGAGGGACATTAGTGATGGATAGAAAGAGGAAGTAACCCTCTTCGGATCACAGCTTTGAGAGATCGCCGTGACTTCCGTAAATATTAGTCTAAGGCAAATATGGAGAGGTTGTTTATCATCATACGGATCTATCGTTACCCTGGTTTTAAGATCTGTCCAGTGTTTCAGCTTTATTCATTTCGTGGGCACCGCTGATAATATGTCCCACGATCATATCCGCTACTTTTGTGTCTCGAGTGCCGGTGTTCTCTCACACAAGCATACGCACACTCGCACCAACAAAAACACACACAGAAAGCGGAGCAAAGCAGAAACAGAAACATGTATTTTTCTAGGCAAAACACACACTGACTGACTTCCCACGGACAATATTTTAACAGTAGGCAATGAATACCCGACTGATGCACCTCACGTCTTCGAGACGTTGCTAAAAACATTGCAGGAGAACGCCCCCTAAGGCTCTCCCTCACAGAGCTGAACTGACCAATCAGAATCTGGGTCCCGCCTGCTTCATTTGCATATGGCTCACTAGTGAACGTGTATGCCATACACGTTCACTAGTGAGCCATATGAACGGCGACTAGTTAACTAGTGGATACATATTAAAGCTTACACGTTAACTAGTGAAGGCAGAATGTTCACTAGTTAACTAGTTGCCGCCTCCTTTGACCTTACTAGTTAACTAGTGAGGCTCAAAATGTGCACTAGTTAACTAGTGAGGTCCAAAGTGTCCACTAGCTACACTAGTGCAATGGTTTTTGCCTTACTAGTTAACTAGTTACACACACTTTATCTCACTAGTTAACTAGTGGAGCCTTAGAGGAGTCACTAGTAAACTAGTGACACAGATGTTTGTCTTACTAGTTAACTAGTGGAGGGCATTTTTTCTCACTAGTCAGGCTTTGTTATCAACATGTTAGACTTTGACCTTACATGTTACACATTTTTCTTACATGTAAGACCTTTCCTTCAACTAGTTTGGCTTTTGTTGCACTAGTGAGCAACTGTACGCGACTAGTTAGCTATTGATTCAACATGTATGGCTTTTCTTAAACTAGTGGATCTTTTGAGCCCACTAGTTGTGCTTTTCTTCTCACTAGTTCAACACAATGACTTACTAGTTGACGCGTACGTGCAACTAGTTAACTAGTGAATTGTTTCAAAGTCATACATGTTGACTAGTGCATTTTTTGACACACCACTAGTAAACTAGTTGCACGTACGTCAACTAGTAAGTCATTGTGTTGAACTAGTGAGAAGAAAAGCACAACTAGTGGGCTCAAAAGATCCACTAGTTTAGGAAAAAGCCATACATGTTGAATCAATAGCTAACTAGTCGCGTACAGTTGCTCACTAGTGCAACAAAAGCCAAACTAGTTGAAGGAAAGGTCTTACATGTAAGAAAAATGTGTAACATGTAAGGTCAAAGTCTAACATGTTGATAACAAAGCCTGACTAGTGAGAAGAAATGCCCTCCACTAGTTAACTAGTAAGACAAACATCTGTGTCACTAGTTTACTAGTGACTCCTCTAAGGCTCCACTAGTTAACTAGTGAGATAAAGTGTGTGTAACTAGTTAACTAGTAAGGCAAAAACCATTGCACTAGTGTAGCTAGTGGACACTTTGGACCTCACTAGTTAACTAGTGCACATTTTGAGCCTCACTAGTTAACTAGTAAGGTCAAAGGAGGCGGCAACTAGTTAACTAGTGAACATTCTGCCTTCACTAGTTAACGTGTAAGCTTTAATATGTATCCACTAGTTAACTAGTCGCCGTTCATATGGCTCACTAGTGAACGTGTATGGCATACACGTTCACTAGTGAGCCATATGCAAATGAAGCAGGCGGGACCCAGATTCTGATTGGTCAGTTCAGCTCTGTGAGGGAGAGCCTTAGGGGGCGTTCTCCTGCAATGTTTTTAGCAACGTCTCGAAGACGTGAGGTGCATCAGTCGGGTATTCATTGCCTACTGTTAAAATATTGTCCGTGGGAAGTCAGTCAGTGTGTGTTTTGCCTAGAAAAATACATGTTTCTGTTTCTGCTTTGCTCCGCTTTCTGTGTGTGTTTTTGTTGGTGCGAGTGTGCGTATGCTTGTGTGAGAGAACACCGGCACTCGAGACACAAAAGTAGCGGATATGATCGTGGGACATATTATCAGCGGTGCCCACGAAATGAATAAAGCTGAAACACTGGACAGATCTTAAAACCAGGGTAACGATAGATCCGTATGATGATAAACAACCTCTCCATATTTGCCTTAGACTAATATTTACGGAAGTCACGGCGATCTCTCAAAGCTGTGATCCGAAGAGGGTTACTTCCTCTTTCTATCCATCACTAATGTCCCTCCTTCTGTTATCATAGTTCTATTCTAATCCAGCACCTTTCAAATTGCAGCTTAATAAAATGTTTTAAAGAGGATCTATATTCCTGTCTGCAGTCCTAAGGCAACTTTCTAATTTTAACAAAGTATTCAATGTTCTTACCTAATTTGATATACAGTCATATGATCATAATTACAACAATACTTTTGTTTTATATTTTTGTAAATATGGTCATATGACTGTATTTTAAAACACAGTGTATTTAAGCTCTTAAAGAAACAATTTGGGCTGGGTGGCGCTCTATATCTTAGGGCCAATAGGAGACCTCGATGCATTATTTCCCCTCCTCCTCATTAGCATTCTGTGCGACTAGTGCGACTAGTGCGACTAGTGCACATTTGGGATCCACTAGTGCGACTAGTGAACATTTTAAGCCCGACTAGTTCACTAGTGGAATTTCAATGTATCTCACTAGTTAACTAGTAAAGGGCGAAGGGTTCACTAGTTAACTAGTAAAGTAAGACATTTTGAGCCCCACTAGTTAACTAGTAAGGCCAAAAGACGCGTCAACTAGTTAACTAGTGAACCTTTTGCCTTTACTAGTTAACTAGTGAGTGATTCTGGGTGCGACTAGTTAACTAGTGCAGACAAATGTATGCCACTAGTTAACTAGTTGTGCTTATTTTGTGTAACTAGTTAACATGTCAGAGCTTTTGCAGCGCACTAGTTAACATGTAAGACTTTTAGCGTCACTAGTACGGTCAGAGGGTCACTAGTTCATGAAAAAGCTTACATGTTGATACTTTGGTGCAACTAGTGCTGCTCCTGGCGTCACTAGTAAGGCTTATGTGCTAACTAGTCAGACAAAAGTGCCACTAGTCGCTGAAAAAGACTGACTAGTGTAATGTGTTATTGAACTAGTAAAGCAGAGTGCCAAACTAGTTTGACCATATCTCTAACAAGTGAAATCAAGAGCCAACTAGTGTAGACAGCTGCCGTCTGATATCAAGGATGTGGAATAAATACTAAAATGGCTTGCCATAAACTAGTGGGCTCAAAAGATCCACTAGTTTAGGAAAAGCCATACATGTTGAATCAATAGCTAACTAGTCGCGTACAGTTGCTCACTAGTGCAACAAAAGCCAAACTAGTTGAAGGAAAGGTCTTACATGTAAGAAAAATGTGCATGTAAGGTCAAAGTCTAACATGTTGATAACAAACCTGACTAGTGAGAAAAATGCCCTCCACTAGTTAACTAGTAAGACAAACATCTGTGTCACTAGTTTACTAGTGACTCCTCTAAGGCTCCACTAGTTAACTAGTGAGATAAAGTGTGTGTAACTAGTTAACTAGTAAGGCAAAAACCATTGCACTAGTGTAGCTAGTGGACACTTTGGACCTCACTAGTTAACTAGTGCACATTTTGAGCCTCACTAGTTAACTAGTAAGGTCAAAGGAGGCGGCAACTAGTTAACTAGTGAACATTCTGCCTTCACTAGTTAACGTGTAAGCTTTAATATGTATCCACTAGTTAACTAGTCGCCGTTCATATGGCTCACTAGTGAACGTGTATGGCATACACGTTCACTAGTGAGCCATATGCAAATGAAGCAGGCGGGACCCAGATTCTGATTGGTCAGTTCAGCTCTGTGAGGGAGAGCCTTAGGGGGCGTTCTCCTGCAATGTTTTTAGCAACGTCTCGAAGACGTGAGGTGCATCAGTCGGGTATTCATTGCCTACTGTTAAAATATTGTCCGTGGGAAGTCAGTCAGTGTGTGTTTTGCCTAGAAAAATACATGTTTCTGTTTCTGCTTTGCTCCGCTTTCTGTGTGTGTTTTTGTTGGTGCGAGTGTGCGTATGCTTGTGTGAGAGAACACCGGCACTCGAGACACAAAAGTAGCGGATATGATCGTGGGACATATTATCAGCGGTGCCCACGAAATGAATAAAGCTGAAACACTGGACAGATCTTAAAACCAGGGTAACGATAGATCCGTATGATGATAAACAACCTCTCCATATTTGCCTTAGACTAATATTTACGGAAGTCACGGCGATCTCTCAAAGCTGTGATCCGAAGAGGGTTACTTCCTCTTTCTATCCATCACTAATGTCCCTCCTTCTGTTATCATAGTTCTATTCTAATCCAGCACCTTTCAAATTGCAGCTTAATAAAATGTTTTAAAGAGGATCTATATTCCTGTCTGCAGTCCTAAGGCAACTTTCTAATTTTAACAAAGTATTCAATGTTCTTACCTAATTTGATATACAGTCATATGATCATAATTACAACAATACTTTTGTTTTATATTTTTGTAAATATGGTCATATGACTGTATTTTAAAACACAGTGTATTTAAGCTCTTAAAGAAACAATTTGGGCTGGGTGGCGCTCTATATCTTAGGGCCAATAGGAGACCTCGATGCATTATTTCCCCTCCTCCTCATTAGCATTCTGTGCGACTAGTGCGACTAGTGCGACTAGTGCACATTTGGGATCCACTAGTGCGACTAGTGCACATTTGGGATCCACTAGTGCGACTAGTGCACATTTGGGATCCACTAGTGCGACTAGTGAACATTTTAAACCTCACTAGTTCACTAGTGGAATTTCAATGTATCTCACTAGTTCACATAAAGTAAAGGGCGAAGGGTTCACTAGTTAACGTGTAGACATTTTGAGCCCCACTAGTTAACTAGTAAGGCCAAAAGACGCGTCAACTAGTTAACTAGGGAACCTTTTGCCTTTACTAGTTAACTAGTGAGTGATTCTGGGTGCGACTAGTTAACTAGTGCAGACAAATGTATGCCACTAGTTAACTAGTTGTGCTTATTTTGTGTAACTAGTTAACATGTCAGAGCTTTTGCAGCGCACTAGTTAACATGTAAGACTTTTAGCGTCACTAGTACGGTCAGAGGGTCACTAGTTCATGAAAAGCTTACATGTTGATACTTTGGTGCAACTAGTGCTGCTCCTGGCATCACTAGTAAGGCTTATGTGCTAACTAGTCGGACAAAAGTGCCACTAGTCGCTGAAAAAGAGTGACTAGTGTAATGTTTTTTGAACTAGTAAAGCAGAATGCCAAACTAGTTTGACCATATCTCTAACAAGTGAAATCAAAGAGCCAACTAGTGTAGACAGCTGCCGTCTGATATCAAGGATGTGGAATAAATACTAAATGGCTTGCCATAGCAGCAGCAGTAGCAGTAGTAGTAGTAGCAGTAGTAGTAGT
>JAAKFY010000161.1:201110-226110 GCA_011823955.1 Dissostichus mawsoni
GTCACCTTTACTACTCTAACATCTCACACCTGCACACAGGAAGTCACCTTTACTACTCTAACATCTCACACCTGCACACAGGAAGTCACCTTTACTACTCTAACATCTCACACCTGCCCACAGGAAGTCACCTTTACTACTCTAACATCTCACACCTGCCCACAGGAAGTCACCTTTACCACTCTAACATCACACACCTGCACACAGGAAGTCACCTTTACTACTCTAACATCTCACACCTGCACACAGGAAGTCACCTTTACTACTCTAACATCACACACCTGCACACAGGAAGTCACCTTTACCACTCTAACATCACACACCTGCACACAGGAAGTCACCTTTACTACTCTAACATCTCACACCTGCACACAGGAAGTCACCTTTACTACTCTAACATCTCACACCTGCACACAGGAAGTCACCTTTACTACTCTAACATCTCACACCTGCACACAGGAAGTCACCTTTACTACTCTAACATCTCACACCTGCACACAGGAAGTCACCTTTACTACTCTAACATCTCACACCTGCACACAGGAAGTCACCTTTTCTACCCTAACATCTCACACCTGCCCACAGGAAGTCACCTTTACTACTCTAACATCTCACACCTGCACACAGGAAGTCACCTTTACTACTCTAACATCTCACACCTGCACACAGGAAGTCACCTTTACTACTCTAACATCTCACACCTGCACACAGGAAGTCACCTTTTCTACTCTAACATCTCACACCTGCCCACAGGAAGTCACCTTTACTACTCTAACATCTCACACCTGCACACAGGAAGTCACCTTTACTACTCTAACATCTCACACCTGCACACAGGAAGTCACCTTTACTACTCTAACATCTCACACCTGCACACAGGAAGTCACCTTTTCTACTCTAACATCTCACACCTGCACACAGGAAGTCACCTTTACTACTCTAACATCTCACACCTGCCCACAGGAAGTCACCTTTACTACTCTAACATCTCACACCTGCACACAGGAAGTCACCTTTACTACTCTAACATCACACACCTGCACAGGAAGTCACATTTACTACTCTAACATCACACACCTGCACACAGGAAGTCACCTTTACTACTCTAACATCACACACCTGCACACAGGAAGTCACCTTTTCTACTCTAACATCACACACCTGCACACAGGAAGTCACCTTTGCTACTCTAACATCACACACCTGCACACAGGAAGTCACATTTACTACTCTAACATCACACACCTGCACACAGGAAGTCACCTTTACTACTCTAACATCACACACCTGCACACAGGAAGTCACCTTTTCTACTCTAACATCACACACCTGCAACAGGAAGTCACCTTTACTACTCTAACATCTCACACCTGCACACAGGAAGTCACCTTTACTACTCTAACATCTCACACCTGCACACAGGAAGTCACCTTTTCTACTCTAACATCTCACACCTGCACACAGGAAGTCACCTTTACTACTCTAACATCTCACACCTGCACACAGGAAGTCACCTTTTCTACTCTAACATCTCACACCTGCCCACAGGAAGTCACCTTTACTACTCTAACATCACACATCATCTTAAATTACACATTTTAAGCGTACAGTACACTTCAAATACATTACTGCAGGATCTCGGGTATTTGAAATGTACGGTACCGTATCTCGACGATGCATCGACTCAGGGAGCTGATACTCAGACTGTGCCATGGAGACTACCTGATGATTAATTGGTGTGAAAATGGAGACAATTGGACAATGTCAAATTTGTATCGGTCTTACAGGGCCTCCAAACTTGGTACAGGGACACGTCGGGCCTTTGGATCACACCCACACAGTTTGGAGCCATGCTCACCTGTTGACCCCTTGAACACACTTAGGAAATATACATGTCCATGTCCACTTCAAATACATAACTGCATTGTTTCAGGTATTTGAAGTGGACAGGGCCATATCAACATTGCAATGGGCCAGGAAGCTGAGACTTGAACTGTGTCATGCCTACAGCCCGTGGATTGAGTGTGTTGATTTTGGAGATGATTGGAGAACCTTTGACTTTTGGACCTTTTCAAACTCATTTCTGAAGACTTGACCTTTCCTGAAAAACAGGCCAAAAATAAAGTTGTTCCGATTTGCATGACATTTGGTGTAGTGATAGAAGAGGCCTCACAGATGACGAATTCAAAGTGACATGCATGTAGCCCCTGGCATCTTTGAAATATGACCTTGTACTTTTCAAATACCTAACTGCAGGAGCTCAGGTATTTGAAATGTCATATCTCCACAATGCAAAGGCACTGGGAGCTGTTACTTGAACTCTGTCATGCATCCAACCCACGGTTTCAGTGGTGTGAAAATTGAGACATTTGGACAATGTCAAATTTTCTCCACCCTTTTTAAGAACTATAGGTTACTTACGTAACCCCAGTTCTCAGAGTAACATGAAGTGAGATGTCTCACTATGGGATACGCGTTGAGGCGCATCCCATAGTGAGACATCGAATGGAGTGTTATGAATGAGAACACGTTCTTTCAAATAGTGTTGCTATGATTAATCCATCGTCACCTGCAGCCCCGGGCATCGTGGAGATATCACCTTGAACTTGGTACTAGGTTCCCTCACATTAAGTTCTCAGTTCCCTGGCACTATGTTCCCTCACATTATGCTTGATATCCCCTCAGACAGCAGCTTATTGTCTGGGAGTCTCAGTTCCTTCTCCCCCCCTTACTGTGTTTCTCTAATAGCGGCCATTATCAGCTTCTTTACCTCAGTAATCACTTCCTGCGCCTCACAGGGAGCAGCTGATCACTACCTGCAGATATCTGTGAACAGGAAGTGTCTAAGCAGTGATATCAGGTGATTTTAAAATGTCTCACAGCTGATGGCGGTCCACAGGTAAAGTCCCAGAGGGCCTTGCAGCGTCTCGTAGGGCCGTCCGAAGGCGTGAAGAAGAAGAAGCCGGAGGCCACGGAGGAGAAGAGGACCACCACACCACAGAAGAAGAGGACGCTGACGTGGAGGCCCACTGGGATGGCGCTCAGCAGCTCTGGGAAGACTGAGAGGACAGACACTGTGAGGAGAGACGAGTCATGGACATCCACACAGAACCCAGTTCAACTCACACAGAACCTTAACGTGAGGGAACCAATGTGTCTTTAGGGAACTCAAAACTTAACACCAGGGAACTTAAAACCTTACACGAGGACACTTGAAACTTAACGCTAGGGAACACAACATTTAATACCAGGAAAAGAGGGAAAAGGAACATAATCTTAACTTAAACTCAAACCCTAACGCTAGGGAACTCGATAGTAAACACGAGGGAACGTCAGACTTAATGTTTAAGAATTAAAAACCCAACATTATCATCCATAGAACACAAACAATGGAACAAATATAAAACCTCATACCAACCACGAGAAACTCAAAACTGAGAGCGAGGGAACTTTGAATTCATGAAATAAAATACCCCAAACATCTCAATGCAAAGCATGAGGAGTACTGTGTGTATTGTGTGTACTGTGTGTACATTGTGTACCACAGCATTCCAGATCAGAGGAAAATATTTCTGTGAGTGTGAGTGTGTGTGTGTGTGTGTGTGCAGTGGAGCAGTAACAGCAGTTATTTCCGCCGGCTGCTCTCAGTAATGAGACTCGGCGTCACAGAAACACTTCATACTGTCCCTGAAAACAAAAACGGCTATATGTATATATAATATAAAGTACTTCACTGTGTATTATACATTATGTAGAGTACTTCATCCTGTATTATATATAATAAGAACTACTTTGTGTTATGCATGATATAAAGCTGTGTGTGAGGAGGCAGCAGGAGGATCTGTTACAGATGAATTATTGAAGAGTCACTTTAAATGATTAATGAGAGACAGGTGAGCCGCACACAGGTGACAACCAACAGGGAGTCACACAATGAGACCCTCGGTTCCCAGGAGGAGATGCTCACATATACTCTGCATAGAATATAAAGTATAAGTATACATATATCAATATATTAGTACTCACAGTTTAGAGGCGCGGCCCCCCAGCCTCCTCTACATGTATATATAAAGTATATATATATTAGTACTCACAGTAGAAGGAGGAGGAGCGGCCCCCCAGCCCCACACTGCCTCACCCTCCTCCCCCCCAGCAGGCCATAGCTCAGCTCCCCCTGAACTTCTCCAGCTCGGGCCCCGAGGCGTTCACCAGCTCGGCCCCCGTGAGGCACAGCACCGACCCCCCCACCCAGAGGGGGAGACCTGAGACCACCGCTGAGAGGAGGCCTGACGAGAGGGCCAGCACCCCCGAGAGAGAGAACAGGAGCGTCTGCTGCAGGGAGGGCATCCTGAGAGAGAGAGAGAGAGAGAGAGGGAAGGGAGAGAGAGGAAGGGAGAGAGAGAGAGGAGAGAGGGGAGAGAGAGAGAGAGAGAGAGAGAGAGAGAGAGAGAGAGAGAGAGAGGAGAGAGAGAGAGAGCGAGAGAGAGAGAGAGAGAGAGAGAGAGAGAGAGAGAGAGAGAATACACTCCTTGTGTGGAGGCGCCCCCTGGTGTTTATTACATCACATTACCTTCAGCTGAGGCTTTGATCCAGAGACAAGAAGTGCATAAACCACAAAGAAACAAAGCAGGTCCACTTCATGTCTGTGCACCAACCAGAACAATGCATTAGCTTCTCTTAGAGCCAATCCTGTGTCAGTGCTAAGTTTAGTTTTAACGAGACGCAGTTTTCAGTCTGAATGTGTCTCTGATGTCCTGATATCAGGAAGAGGTTCCTGAGAGGCTCTGAAACTACAGCTCAGACTGAGAGAGATAACTACAGCTCAGACTGAGAGGCTCAGATAACTACAGCTCAGATTGAGAGGCTCTGAAACTACAGCTCAGACTGAGAGGCTCTGATAACTACAGCTCAGACTGAGAGGCTCTGATAACTACAGCTCAGATTGAGAGACTCTGATAACTACAGCTCAGACTGAGAGGCTCTGATAACTACAGCTCAGACTGAGAGGCTCTGATAACTACAGCTCAGACTGAGAGACTCTGATTACTACAGCTCAGACTGAGAGATAACTACAGCTCAGACTGAGAGGCTCTGATAACTACAGCTCAGACTGAGAGACTCTGATACTACAGCTCAGACTGAGAGAGATAACTACAGCTCAGACTGAGAGGCTCTGATAACTACAGCTCAGACTGAGAGGCTCTGATAATTACAGCTAGGACTGAGAGGCTCTGATAACTACAGCTCAGACTGAGAGGCTCTGATAACTACAGCTCAGACTGAGAGAGATAACTACAGCTCAGACTGAGAGAGATAACTACAGCTCAGACTGAGAGGCTCTGATAACTACAGCTCAGACTGAGAGGCTCTGATAACTACAGCTCAGACTGAGAGAGATAACTACAGCTCAGACTGAGAGGCTCTGATAACTACAGCTCAGACTGAGAGGCTCTGATAACTACAGCTCAGACTGAGAGGCTCTGATAACTACAGCTCAGACTGAGAGGCTCTGATAACTACAGCTCAGACTGAGAGGCTCTGATAACTACAGCTCAGACTGAGAGGCTCTGATAACTACAGTTCAGACTGAGAGATAACTACAGCTCAGACTGAGAGGCTCTGATAACTACAGTTCAGACTGAGAGATAACTACAGCTCAGACTGAGAGGCTCTGATAACTACAGTTCAGACTGAGAGATAACTACAGCTCAGACTCAGAGGAAATTACAATTGTCGGGCTGGATTCAAATCAATTCAAGATTCAAGTTCAAAAATTCAAAGCTTTTATTGTCATTGTACAGAATACAACGAGATTATAGTTACTGCTCCAGCGAGTGCTTTAAAAACAGACATATTAAAACACAGATTAAAAGGTCTGACAGTTACGACCAGCAAGTAGTGCACACAGCTTCGGAACGTCACGTAGATGACCAGGATTAATAAATAAATGAATAAAATAGAGTTATTATAAAATATATATGATAAATATTACAGTAAAACTACTGTCTCAAGTCTCTATCATTCATGTAGCAGCTACAGCTTTTTTCACTGTAGATATGGGCAGTGGCGTTTTTATATGTACAAAAGTGGTGGGGCACGAACAACTCAGATGTGTATATATAAGCTTCTGGTGCTTAACACGTAAACAAATAGCTGTAGGCTATCCATGGTTCGATAGAGGGGGGGGGGGGGGGGGTATAAGGAAAGCACAGACACTCATCAGCGAGGTCACAATATCAATCGATCCAGCAGAGCAATAGCCTATAGGCAAAACTCAGAAGATCAACAAAAGATATTGTAAGAGCCACAATGAGTCCAAGTTATTATTTAGATTCATCATTTGATAAATGAATTAATGATGGAAAAGGATTTGTGTTGCCATGGTGAAAGGATTTGTGTTGCCATGGTGAAAGGATTTGTGTTGCCATGGTGAAAGGATTTGTGTTACCATGGTGAAAGGATTGTGTTGCCATGGTGAAAGGATTTGTGTTGCCATGGTGAAAGGATTTGTGTTACCATGGTGAAAGGATTTGTGTTACCATGGTGAAAGGATTTGTGTTACCATGGTGAAAGGATTTGTGTTGCCATGGTGAAAGGATTTGTGTTTGCCATGGTGAAAGGATTTGTGTTGCCATGGTGAAAGGATTTGTGTTGCCATGGTGAAGGATTTGTGTTACCATGGTGAAAGGATTTGTGTTGCCATGGTGAAAGGATTTGTGTTACCATGGTGAAAGGATTTGTGTTGCCATGGTGAAAGGATTTGTGTTACCATGGTGAAAGGATTTGTGTTACCATGGTGAAAGGATTTGTGTTGCCATGGTGAAAGGATTTGTGTTGCCATGGTGAAAGGATTTGTGTTGCCATGGTGAAAGGATTTGTGTTGCCATGGTGAAAGGATTTGTGTTGCCAGGGTGAAAGGATTTTGTGTTGCCATGGTGAAAGGATTTATGTTGCCATGGTGAATATCTTTTGATGAAATGATTGTTCGTTTTAAATCGTAATACGATCTGTTTCCTGGTACCTTCCAGTGTTTTATTAAAGGGGACCTATCATGCTATATTTAAATAATATAAAGGTATATATATATAATAAGGTATATTAATATGTTTTAATTTTCAAAATACGAAACAGATCATGCATTTTAGCCATGCCTCATTTGCCTCACTCCAGCTCTGTCTTTGCAAGGTCTGATTCAGCTGACCACGCCCCCATGCGGAAGAGGGGGCGTGACACGGCCCGGCGCGAGCGTCATGTTATCATGCTTGCTGTGATTACGAGTGGAGAGTCAACATGCCCCAACCTCTCATTCCCCTGATGGTGGAGAGTTGACCAATCAGGCGGAGTGCACCTACATTACGTCAAAAAGGTGCAAATAAAAAATCCACCCGTATCAAATCCGTTGCAGCCCCGTTTTTAGAGATTGGGTATGGAGGAAAAGAGAGAGGGTTGTGTTTTCTGACACTTTGTGAGTTCCCTGGAACACCGGGGACACATATGGATGAAAGACATCACAAAGTGCATTTGCATGATAGGTCCCCTTTAAGTGAGGCAATTGAGGACAGCCGGGTTCTCTGAGACCTGAAGAGACCTGATGAGACCTGATGAGACCTGAAGAGACCTGAAGAGACCTGATGAGACCTGATGAGACCTGATGAACCTGAAGAGACCTGAAGAGACCTGAGAGACCTGAAGAGACCTATGAGACCTGATGAACCTGATGAGACCTGAAGAGACCTGATGAGACCTGATGAGACCTGATGAGACCTGATGAGACCTGAAGAGACCTACAGACCTGATGAGACCTGATGAGACCTGATGAGACCTGATGAGACCTGAAGAGACCTGATAGACCTGAAGAGACCTGATGAGACCTGATGAGACCTGATGAGACCTGAAGAGACCTGATAGACCTGAAGAGACCTGACGACCTGATGAGACCTGATGAGACCTGATGAGACCTGAAGAGACCTGAAGATACCTGATAGACCTGATGAGACCTGATGAGACCTGAAGAGACCTGATAGACCTGATGACCTGATGAGACCTGAAGAGACCTGAAGAGACCTGATGAGACCTGATGAGACCTGATAGACCTGATAGACCTGATGAGACCTGAGAGACCTGATGAGACCTGATTGAGACCTGAAGAGACCTGATGAGACCTGATGAGACCTGATAGACCTGATAGACCTGATGAGAACTGAGGACCTGATGAGACCTGATGAGACCTGATGAGCCTGAAGAGACCTGAAGAGACCTGATGAGACCTGATAGACCTGATGAGACCTGATGAGACCTGATGAGACCTGAAGAGACCTGAAGAGACCTGATGAGACTGATGATACCTGAAGAGACCTGATGAGACCTGAAGAGACCTGAAGAGACCTGATGAGACCTGATGAGACCTGATGAGACCTGAAGAGACCTGATGAGACCTGAAGAGACCTGAAGAGACCTGATGAGACCTGATGAGCCTGATGAGCCCTGATGAACCTGATGAGACCTGATGAGACCTGAAGAGACCTGATGAGACCTGAAGAGACCTGAAGAGACCTGATGAACCTGATGAGACCTGAAGAGACCTGATGAGACCTGATGAGACCTGATGAGACGGGAGCGGAACAGTTTTTCGACCGCAAATTGTAAACAGAAATGAGTGTTGCAAATTGGACCCAAAGTATAGTTTATATAAGAAAGTGTGTCGCCGAAATATTGATTTAGATTTGTTATTTTGAGACGATTTAAGTCAATACTTTTTTTAATAAATTACATGTTTTGACTGAAAACCTTCGGCTGCTTATTGCTTTGGATTGCGTGTCGTCACCCCGCTCTGTAGTGGCAAAAGGAAACCTTGAATGCCACTACAGATATGACATAGAATGAACTTACCAAAGCTGAAGTAGACGGTCAGCTCTCTCTCGTCTGCTCTTCACAAACTTCTACACTTTTTGCCACACACATTGAATACAAAAAGAGTCTGAGCATGCGCAGTGTGACAGCAGAGAGAGGGGCTCGCCCAACGGCGCTCAACACGGCTCAATGGGCACACTGTGGACGCTAATTGGAAGAACGCAGACTAAAACAGCAATGTACAGACGAATCAGATGACTAAACATGATCTTAAAATATATTTTAACATACATTTTTTTGCATATTTTTGGAATTATTATTGTATTACTTTCTGCTGACACTAGGTGGGGCCCACCGGCCCCTAATGACGAGTCGCCACTGAAATGGAAAAACTGAAGTCCCCTCCAACAGAGCGACATCCAGGAGCGGACTGGCCATTGGAATACAGGGAGTTTTCCCGGTGGGCCAGTACCGAAGTGGGCCGGTCGGACAATTCACTGGCAACGCCCCTTCTTGGCCAGGAAGCGTGACGGAGGAGTGAGGTCGAGTTTACCTGAGAGCACGCAGAGAGAGCACGCGGAAGACTTTGAGAGGAGACGATAACGACACTGCAGGAAGCAGCTGGTGGAATGGCGTCTTTGAGTCCTGGAGAGGAGGTTATGGAAAGTGAATCTGAAGGAGAAGGAGGATGGAATAAAGTAAGAAAAAAGACTTCAAGAAAGAAGATGGATATGTCAAGTGACAGTCTCAGTGAATCTGATTCACAGAACGAAATGAAGAGAACAAAGAAAAGGATTGAGAATGAAGAGTGGAAAGTGATTGTGGAGTTTGGTGAGCAAGCCGCAGCTAAGCTACATCCAGTGGCCCTGACTAAAGCGATTCACAAAGAACTTGGATCAATAAAGCAAGCAAGATTTCTGAGCAAAGGACGGATGTTGGTAGAAATGATAAATGCAAAACAACAGGAAAAGTTACTGAAAATGAAGACCTTGAATGAAGTTCAAATTAAATGCCATGTTCCTGGAGCAAATCGGAAAATACTTGGAGTTATCAGTGGAGTTCCGATAGAAATCAGCATTGAAGAACTCAAGAAAGAAATTAAAGGGGGAAAAGTGTCTGTAGTTAAGCGTCTTCCTACTAGGTATCAGGGTAAGCTAGTGGATAGTTTGTCAGTTCTTCTTCAGTTTGAAGAAACAATTCAACAGAAAATAATGATAGGTTGCATGAGCTTTCCAGTAAGAGAATTCATCCCTAAACCTCTGCGATGCTTTAAATGCCAAAGGTTTGGGCATGTGGCAGACAAGTGCAAAGCAACTAAGCCCAGGTGTCCAAAATGTGCGGGGGAACATGAATATGGTAGTTGTGCTGCAGGTGCTAAGGTGAAATGTTGTAATTGTGGTGGGGAACATAGTGCTGCGTATCAGGGCTGCGAAGTGCAGAAAAAGGCCAAGGAGGTGCAGAGATACAAAGTGCAAAATAAAGTCTCATATGCTGAAGCAACAGAAAAGGTATCATTAAACATAGCTAGGAAATCCCAAGTAGCAGCAAGTATATTCTCTTCAAAAGATTTTCCCAAACTCCCACAGGCAAAGGAAAGCCCCACAAAGTGTTCACATAAGTGTGTGATAGGAGAGGATGCATTGATAGTAAATAAGTACAAATTTGTGGCCTTTATTGGAAAAGTGGTGAATGTTGCTTTGCAACAAACAAAAAAGAGGTCAAGACTGAAAACAATAGTGGAAGCAGCAGGTGAATTTTTGGGGATAAAGGATATAACCGTTGAAATGATACATGATATGCTAGCCCCCAATAATGAGGAGTCACAGATAAGTGAGTAGATTAATGGTTTTTCTCATTCTGCAATGGAATGCTAGAAGCCTTATTGCAAATGGACAAGAATTCAAGACCTATATATATCAGTTAAAAGAAAAACCAGACGTTATTTGTATCCAAGAAACATGGCTGAAGACTCATTTGGACTTCATTATTGGGGGATATAGTGCTATAAGACAAGATAGAAATAATGGTCAGGGAGGGGGATGTGCAATCTTTATCAGAGAAGTAATGTCGTATAGTAGGCTAAAATTTAAGAACAGTCTTGATTTAGAAATAGTGGGGGTAGAAGTTTGGATTAATAAAAGGAAAATTAGTGTCCTGAATTTTTATAATCCATGTAATAAACTCAAAATAGAGGAATTAGACAGACTTTGTCAAGGAAGTGAAATAATATGGTGTGGTGATTTTAATGCACATAATACAATGTGGGGAGGGAGATCAACAGATTACAACGGACAGGTAGTGGAGGATTTAATGGAGGCAAAGGAATTAGTTTGTTTAAATAATGGGCAAGGTACAAGACTCAATTTTAGAGATGGAACAGAGTCTGCGATCGATCTAACTCTGGTAACAAGTCAATTAGCTTCTGGTAGCAGTTGGGAAGTATTGGCAGATAACAGTATTGGGAGTGATCATCTTCCGATTATAATCAAGTTTGATATAAGTAATGTGGTTGAGCTAGACGGTATCATGAGATGGACTTTTTCTAAATCAAATTGGGAGGTGTTTGCTAAGTTGTGTGATAATGAATTTGATAAGATTGATATGGCAGGAAGTATTGATGAAATAAATGAGCAATTTACTTCAAATATAATTAAAAGCGCTAAGCAAACTATTGGGAATAAAACTGGTAAACTTAGTAAGTGTGTTAAGATGGTACCGTGGTGGAACAAAGAATGTAATGATGCAATCCGAAACAAAATCAGGCTGTTTGGAAAGTTAAGAAAGACACATTCAGTATACAATTTATTAGAATATAAAAAGGCACAGGCTCAGGTAAGGAAAATTGTTAAAAGAGCAAAAAGGGAGTGTTGGAGAGGATTCTGTTCAAGTATTGGGAGAACTACGCCATTAGATAAAGTATGGGGAATGATTAAGAAGATGAGGGGAATTAGACAGCAGAATAACCTGCCAGTGTTAGAGAATGGAGGGGAAATTGCCACTGGTGCTATGGATGGAGAAGGCAGAAATTCTAGCTAAAATTTTGTCAAAGTTCATTCTTCTGAAAATTTGACGGAAGAAGGTAAGATCAGGAGACAGGAAGTGTTAGATGAACATCCTAATGTATATGAGGAAAGAAATTTGTCACAGAGTGTTGTAATGTACCTTTTTCTATTCAAGAGTTGAGAAGAGCACTAAGTAAGTGTAAAATGACTGCTCCTGGGAAAGATAATGTATGTTACATAATGTTGGCCAAATTAAGTGATTTTGCATTAGGAAAGCTGCTGGAGATGTACAATAAGATTTGGGAGAAAGGGAAGCTGCCAATAATATGGAAAGAGTCTGTCATTATTCCTATTAGAAAACCTGGGAAAGATCCAACCAGTCCAGGCAGTTATAGACCTATAGCTCTGACATCGCACTTGTGTAAAGTTATGGAAAGAATGATAACAGAAAGGCTGACATACTATGTTGAAAAAAATGAATTAATGACTCCTTATCAGAGTGGGTTTAGAAGAGGGCGGAGTACTTTAGATCCACTGTGTGCCTGGAATCTGAAGTCAGGAAAGCTCAAGTGAACAAGGAGTGTGTTGTAGCTGTATTCTTTGATGTGGAGAAAGCTTACGATATGATGTGGAAGGAAGGATTATTAATAAAACTGGACATTATGGGTCTGGGAGGAAACGTATATAATTGGATATGGATTTTTTGTTTGGCCGTGCCATCAGAGTCCGAGTTGGCAATTCATATTCTCGAAGGCATGAAGTTGAGAATGGAACCCCGCAGGGGAGTGTAATAGTCCTCTTTTGTTTTCTATCATGATAAATGATATATATACACAAGTAGGATCTGATATTGGTAAGTCACTTTTTGCAGATGATGGAGCTATTTGGAAAAGGGCAGAAATGTAAATATTGTAGGTAAGATTCAGGAAGCCATTACGGAAATTGAAAGCTGGTCTCTGACATGGGGTTTAGATTGTCGGTGGAAAAAACTGAAACTTTATTTTTTAGGAGGAAAAGGATAGGTGAGGAGGTTAGGTTAAAACTTTATGGACAAGAACTAAAGAAAGTGAAGACATTTAAGTTTCTGGGAATATGGTTGGATGAGAGAGTCACATGGAGTATTCACATTGATAAAGTAGTAGATAAATGTAAAAAGGTTTTAAATGTTATGAGGTGCTTGGCAGGCACTAAGTGGGGGGCTGATGAAGCTGCTTTGAGGAACGTACACAGCCTAATTAGATCAGTCATAGAATACGGACTGATAGTGTTTGGTTCAGCTGCATGCTCTTCTCTACTCAAAACTAGATAGAGTCCAGGCACAAGCACTAAGGATATGCTGTGGGGCAGTCAGATCTACACCAGTGTCGGCACTTCAGGTAGAGGTCGGAGAAATACCAATTTATTTAAGGAGAAAACAGCTAATTGTTAATTACTGGGCAAATCTACAGGGCCATGAAGATACGCACCCCACTAAACAAACTGTAAAAACGAGTTGGGAAAGTAACAAAATGAAAAAGAAAGTTTTTGTGTTTGTGTTTCGGAATTATGTAAGGAATTTAAAGTTAAAGAATGGAATATTAGTCCGACGGTGGTGTTATCAGCTGTTCCACCATGGTTGCTACCTCAACCTATAGTAGATCTATCCTTATTGAAACGGTTACATTCAATGAAAAACAAAATCAACGTGCAGGCTTACGTGAACACTGCTCTACGTGAACAATATGGGCAGTTTATACAAATATTTACAGATGGATCCAAAAATCCAGAAAATGGTCAAACTAGTTGTGCATTTATGTTCCTGAATTAAAGGTCAAAGTGGGGAAGCGAACGAGCGATCACATCGCAGTATACACAGTAGAGATGATGGCTATCTCACTAGCACTCCAGTGGATAGAGGAAGTACAGCCAATGCGAGTGGTCATTTGCTCTGACTCCAGCGCAGCTCTGGAGACTATAAACAACTTCTCTTCAGAATGTCGTCAGGATATTTTACATGAAATTTTACACATCATGTTTAGGTTACTTCATTTGGGAATTGTTGTTCAATTTGTGTGGGTTCCAGCGCATGTGGGTATTAGAGGGAATGAGGTAGTGGATCAACTGGCAAAATGTGGTTTGAAAGCAAAACAGTTGATATAATTGTACCCATCAGCAGAGCAGAAGTCAAATCTGTTACAAAAGTTGTTGTCAAGCAACAATGGCAAAAGTTGTGGGACAGTAACTCTAAAGGAAGACATTTATACCAGATACAAAGGGAAGTAGGAACGGAAAGCACTTGGGGGAGTAGTAGAAGAGAACAGAGCATTAACAGCAGGATACAATTGGGTCACTCTGGATTAAACTCATCAATGCAGCTGATTGGAAAACATCCAACTGGCAATTGTGATGGTTGCCAACAACCAGAGACAATACATCATGTATTTTTTAGCTGCCCGGAATATGCAAGGCAAAGACTCATGCTGAAAACTGCACTGGAACAACTTAACATCAAGGACATGGATTTCAAGGCAATATACGAAAGTAACTCAAGAAATGAAGTAAACAAGCTGATCTTCAAGTTTCTCAAAAACACTGGTCTGAGGACAAGGATTTAAACATGAACATTAAATAAATCAACAGTAGGTGGCGATATATGCTCCAAGTGGAAGCGATTTGCCATTAAAGAAGAAGAAGAAGAAGAAGAAGAAGAAGAAGAAGAAGAAGAAGAAGTTGCTTCTTGTCGGTTTGTGGTGTTAATAATGTATTTTCTAGAGAGTAGAAGTGATTTGAATGACCCCCCCTCCCCTGACCCTCTGGACCCCCCCCCCCCTCCTCTCCGCGTCACCCGGCCCCGCCCCCCAGCGGAGCCCCGCCCCCTCAGAGGCGTGAGGTCAGGACGCTCCCCCGCACGTCGGGAGTGAAGTGCGCGAGGCTCCGCAAGCCTCATCAGAGTGAGCGCGCGGCTGCAGCATGAGGTCAGTGTGTTTCTAATATATATCATATATCTATATATATTATTACCATCATGATTATAGTATAATTTACTCCGACTTCCTGTTACAGAAGAACTTTAGACATTTACTGCTGGAGAAATATTTAAAGTTCTGCAGGTTTTATTATTAAATATTATTATTATTATTATTGTTGATGTACAAATGTGGTGAAGGTGGAGCTCAGATTATTTAAATTAATCTATTTTTATGATAATTTATTCTGCACACTTGAATCAAACTGTATTAGTCCGTCACCTTCTGTACAACTTCCTTATTGCATTATATTTTATATTTTAATAAGTTATAATAATAATACAAGAATGAATATTATATTAATATTACCAATAATAACAGTGATATTTATAATTAAAATGATAATAGTAAAGTATAATGAAATAATAATAACAGTAATAATAATAAATAATAATTTTAATGATGATTTCAATGCTGATGTTAATGATTGTGATGCAGAGTGTTCCTGCTGCTCCTGCTGGGGGGGGTCGGGGCTCAGACCTCTCAGACCTCTCAGATCTCTCAGATCTCTCAGATGTTCGGGACCCTCGAGTCTCCTAACTTCCCGGATCAATACCCCGGGGACTCGGCGCTCCGATGGAACCTCAGCGTTCCCGACGGCTTCAGGATCCGCCTCTCCTTCAGCCACTTCGACCTCGAGCCGTCCTACCTGTGGAGTACGACTCCGTCCAGGTGAGACCGCAATGCATCATGGGAGATACTCTGTGGGTACACTGATCAGTACTAATACACTGCATCATGGGAGATACTCTGTGGGTCAATACACTGCATCATGTACTTATACACTGCATCAATACAGTGTGTGTGTGTGTGTGTGTGTTTGTGTGTGTGTTGTGTGTGTGTGTGTGTGTGCGTGCATGCATGCATGCGTGTGCGTGTGTGCATGCGTGCGTGCGTGCATGCGTGTGTGTTTGCATGCGTGCGTGCTTGTGTGTGTGTGTGCGTGCGTGCATGCGTGTGTGTGTGTGTGTGCGGCGTGCGTGTGGTGTGGTGTGTGCGTGCGTGTGTGTGTGTGTGACCTGCTGTTCATTGACTCTCAGTGTAAACTCAGTTCAGATAAACCTGCAGTCTGTCCTGAGGCCTAATGTCTGAATACACTGATAACAATAATAATACCAACAACAGTAGTAACAGCTGTTGTGTGCCCTGTGTGTGTGTGTGTGTGTGTGTGTGTGTCTGTGTGGGTATCTGTGTTTGTCCCTGTGTGTGTGTGTGTGTGTGTGTATGTGTGTGTGTTTGTCCCTGTGTGTGTGTGTGTGTGTATGTGTGTTTGTCCCTGTGTGTGTGTGTGTGTGTATGTGTGTTTGTCCCTGTGTGTGTGTGTGTGTGTGTGTGGGCGGCTGTGGCACAGTGGATAGTGCCTTGGTGTTGGGATCTGTGGGTCACAGGTTCAAACCCCACTGCAGTCAGCATGTCGTTGTGTCCCTGAGACACTTCACCCCAAAGTGCTCCTGTGGGGATTGCGAACAGTATTGAGTATGTAAGTCGCTTTGGATAAAAGTGTCTAACAAGTAACATGTTGTGTGTGTGTGTGTGTGTGTCTCCAGGTGGAGGCGGGGGGGAGGTGCTGGCTCTCTTCTGTGGCAGCGAGGGCTCGGACACTGAGGCTGTCCCCGGCTTGGAGCTCCTCTTCCCCCAGGAACTCCCTCAGCCTCTCCTTCCTCTCTGACTTCTCCAACGAGGAGAAGTTCTCTGGATTCAGAGCGCACTACAGCGCCCAGGGTGAGCAGGAACACATAGAGAACTACAGCAACACATAGAGAACTTTTCCCGTTTAGTTCCGTTAGTGCCTGGAATTTTGCGTTCACACCAAAAAGAGTATTTAGTTCAGAGAACTTTTACCCCCATTTTTAGTGCCTGCTAGAGAGGGGGTACTATCCTGGGGAGAAAAAAGTTCCAATTTCGATTGGCTGGGCGAATTGCAAACCACGCCCCGTAAAAACAAAGTTTTGTGAAGCTGCCATTGTATTTGCTGGCATTAGCATTATTAGCATTAGCATTAGCCCCGCGCACCAACGGAGAGAGAATAACTTATGAGCAAAAAAAAACATGGGAGCGGTGGAGATGAGGAGGTGTTGGTGTTCTGGCGATTTACTCGGAGGGGACTTCCGGCCGGGGACTTCGGGTGGCAGTATACGCCGTGAAGTGGTTTGCGGCCTGCCATTAAACCCAAAGCAGAAGAAGAAGAAGTGACGTCAGCGGCTTCATTTGCGTAATCTTCTCTCAGGGAACTTATTCCGGTGAGAATGCGATCTCTACTTAGTTCCATGGGGCACTAAGTACGGCAAAGTACTTGGTGTGAAAGCGGCTATAGAGAACTACAGGAACACAGAGAACTACAGGAACACTACAGGAACACATAGAGAACTACATAGAGAACTACAGGAACACATAGAGAACTACAGGAACACAGAGAGAACTACAGGAACACATAGAGAACTACAGGAACACAGAGAGAACTACAGGAACACATAGAGAACTACAGGAACACAGAGAACTACAGGAACACTACAGGAACACATAGAGAACTACATAGAGAACTACATAGAGAACTACAGGAACACATAGAGAACTACAGGAACACATAGAGAACTACAGGAACACAGAGAGAACTACAGGACACAGAGAACTACAGGAACACATAGAGAACTACATAGAGAACTACAGGAACACAGAGAACTACAGGAACACAGAGAGAACTACAGGAACACAGAGAACTACAGGAACACATAGAGAACTACAGCAACACATAGAGAACTACATAGAGAACTACAGGAACACATAGAGAACTACAGCAACACATAGAGAACTACAGGAACACAGAGAACTACAGGAACACTACAGGAACACATAGAGAACTACATAGAGAACTACAGGAACACATAGAGAACTACAGGAACACAGAGAGAACTACAGGAACACAGAGAACTACAGGAACACATAGAGAACTACATAGAGAACTACAGGAACACATAGAGAACTACAGGAACACATAGAGAACTACAGGAACACAGAGAGAACTACAGGAACACAGAGAACTACAGGAAACATAGAGAACTACACAGAGAACTACAGGAACACAGAGAACTACAGGAACACAGAGAACTACAGCAACACATAGAGAACTACAGGAACACATAGAGAACTACAGGTACACATAGAGAACTACAGCAACACATAGAGAACTACAGGAACACATAGAGAACTACAGCAACACATAGAGAACTACAGGAACACATAGAGAACTACAGGAACACATAGAGAACTACAGCAACACATAGAGAACTACAGGAACACATAGAGAACTACAGGAACACATAGAGAACTACAGCAACACATAGAGAACTACAGGAACACATAGAGAACTACAGGAACACAGAGAACTACAGCAACACATAGAGAACTACAGGAACACAGAGAACTACAGGAACACAGAGAACTACAGGAACACAGAGAGAACTACAGGAACACAGAGAACTACAGGAACACATAGAGAACTACAGGAACACATAGAGAACTACAGGAACACATAGAGAACTACAGGAACACATAGAGAACTACAGGAACACATAGAGAACTACAGCAACACATAGAGAACTACAGGAACACATAGAGAACTACAGGAACACAGAGAACTACAGGAACACAGAGAGAACTACAGGAACACATAGAGAACTACAGCAACACATAGAGAACTACAGCAACACATAGAGAACTACAGGAACACATAGAGAACTACAGGAACACATAGAGAACTACAGAACACATAGAGAACTACAGGAACACATAGAGAACTACAGCAACACATAGAGAACTACAGCAACACATAGAGAACTACAGCAACACATAGAGAACTACAGGAACACATAGAGAACTACAGAACACATAGAGAACTACAGCAACACATAGAGAACTACAGGAACACATAGAGAACTACAGGAACACATAGAGAACTACAGGAACACATAGAGAACTACAGGACACACATAGAGAACTACAGCAACACATAGAGAACTACAGGAACACATAGAGAACTACAGGAACACATAGAGAACTACAGCAACACATAGAGAACTACAGGAACACATAGAGAACTACAGGAACACATAGAGAACTACAGCAACACATAGAGAACTACAGGAACACATAGAGAACTACAGGAACACAGAGAACTACAGCAACACATAGAGAACTACAGGAACACAGAGAACTACAGGAACACAGAGAACTACAGGAACACAGAGAGAACTACAGGAACACAGAGAACTACAGGAACACATAGAGAACTACAGGAACACATAGAGAACTACAGGAACACATAGAGAACTACAGGAACACATAGAGAACTACAGGAACACATAGAGAACTACAGCAACACATAGAGAACTACAGGAACACATAGAGAACTACAGGAACACATAGAGAACTACAGGAACACATAGAGAACTACAGGAACACATAGAGAACTACAGGAACACATAGAGAACTACAGGAACACATAGAGAACTACAGCAACACATAGAGAACTACAGGAACACATAGAGAACTACAGGAACACATAGAGAACTACAGCAACACATAGAGAACTACAGGAACACATAGAGAACTACAGGAACAGATAGAGAACTACAGGAACACATAGAGAACTACAGCAACACATAGAGAACTACAGCAACACATAGAGAACTACAGCAACACATAGAGAACTACAGGAACACATAGAGAACTACAGGAACACATAGAGAACTACAGGAACACATAGAGAACTACAGCAACACATAGAGAACTACAGGAACACATAGAGAACTACAGGAACACATAGAGAACTACAGCAACACATAGAGAACTACAGCAACAGATAGAGAACTATAGGAACACATAGAGAACTACAGCAACACATAGAGAACTACAGCAACACATAGAGAACTACAGGAACACATAGAGAACTACAGGAACACATAGAGAACTACAGCAACACATAGAGAACTACAGGAACACATAGAGAACTACAGCAACAGATAGAGAACTACAGGAACACATAGAGAACTACAGCAACAGATAGAGAACTACAGGAACACAGAGAACTACAGGAACACAGAGAGAACTACAGGAACACATAGAGAACTACAGGAACACATAGAGAACTACAGGAACACAGAGAACTACAGGAACTACTGTGTGAGCTGAATTAGTATTGATACTGCAAGGAGACGTGTTGTGTGAAGAGAACTGAAAGATGTTATATATATATATAATATTTATGATCCACATCACGTATTCGGTTTCGTTGTCAGAGGTCTTCCAGTTTGTCCAAAGGTCTTCTCATCAGGGCTCTGCGAATAAAGAACTATGGCAGATGTGTAATATTTATAAGTTATCCCCATGTAATCCATTACTCCCCAAGTTCACAATATATATCAATGATAGAGTCAACTTTAAATAATAAGCACTGATCACTCCTGTGGAGTAACATTTAGAACAGACTTCTGATAACGTTAGCCCTGAAACATGTGTGTGTATAGAGCTGCTGATAACAGATAGAGAGAGGTCAGAGGACCCTCATTAGTCTCTCTCTGTTCATCACTTTGTTTACTCTTCAGGAGACCCTCATTGGTCTCTCTCTGTTTATCACTTTGTTTACTCTTCAGGAGACCTCATTAGTCTCTCTCTGTTCATCACTTTGTTTACTCTTCAGGAGACCCTCATTGTCTCTCTCTGTTTATCACTTTGTTTACTCTTCAGAGACCCCAGACCTTCTCTGACTGCATTTTGCACAGCCCTCCACTTTAAATATAAGTCACTGTAGTTTATTATTATTAATAATGTTTGTTGTTAATATGAATGTGTTGTTGTTGTTATTATTATGAATGTGTTGTTGTTATTATAATGGGTTGTTGTTGTTATTAAAGTGTTGTTGTTGTTGTTGTTTACCTGTCTCCCTGCAGATGTGGATGAGTGCGTTGCTGCTGACGAGGATCTCCTCTGCGATCATTTCTGTCACAACTTCATCGGGGGTTCTACTGCTCCTGTCGCTACGGTTACCAGCTGCACGCCGACAACCGCACATGCACAGGTGAGACCAACCTGAGACCAACCTGAGACTCACCTGAGACTAACCGGAGACTAACCTGAGACTCACCTGAGACCAACCGGAGACTAACCTGAGACTCACCTGAGACCAACCGGAGACTAACCTGAGACTCACCTGAGACTAACCGGAGACTAACCTGAGACTCACCTGAGACCAACCGGAGACTAACCTGAGACTCACCTGAGACCAACCGGAGACTAACCTGAGACTCACCTGAGACCAACCTGAGACTAACCTGAGACTAACCTGAGACCAACCTGAGACTAACCTGAGACTCACCTGAGACCAACCGGAGACTAACCTGAGACTAACCTGAGACCAACCGGAGACTAACCTGAGACTCACCTGAGACCAACCGGAGACTAACCTGAGACTCACCTGAGACCAACCTGAGACTAACCTGAGACTAACCTGAGACCAACCTGAGACTAACCTGAGACTCACCTGAGACTAACCTGAGACTAACCTCACACCAACCTGAGACTAACCTGAGACCAACCTGAGACTAACCTGAGACCAACCTGAGACTAACCTGAGACTAACCTCACACCAACCTGAGACTAACCTGAGACTAACCTGAGACTCACCTGAGACTCACCTGAGACTAACCTGAGACTAACCTCACACCAACCTGAGACTAACCTGAGACCAACCTGAGACTAACCTGAGACTAACCTGAGACCAACCTGAGACTAACCTGAGACTCACCTGAGACTAACCTGAGACTAACCTCACACCAACCTGAGACTAACCTGAGACCAACCTGAGACTAACCTGAGACCAACCTGAGACTAACCTGAGACTAACCTCACACCAACCTGAGACTAACCTGAGACTAACCTGAGACTCACTGAGACTCACCTGAGACTAACCTGAGACTAACCTCACACCAACCTGAGACTAACCTGAGACCAACCTGAGACTAACCTGAGACCAACCTGAGACTCACCTGAGACTAACCTGAGACTAACCTGAGACTAACCTGAGACTAACCTGAGACTAACCTGAGACCAACCTGAGACCAACCTGAGACTAACCTGAGACTCACCTGAGACTAACCTGAGACTAACCTGAGACTAACCTGAGACCAACCTGAGACTAACCTGAGACCAACCTGAGACTAACCTGAGACCAACCTGAGACTAACCTGAGACTAACCTCACACCAACCTGAGACTAACCTGAGACTAACCTGAGACTCACCTGAGACCAACCTGAGACTAACCTGAGACCAACCTGAGACTAACCTGAGACTAACCTGAGACTCACCTGAGACTCACCTGAGACTAACCTCACACCACCTGAGACTAACCTGAGACCAACCTGAGACTAACCTGAGACTAACCTGAGACTCACCTGAGACTAACCTCACACCAACCTGAGACTAACCTGAGACCAACCTGAGACTAACCTGAGACCAACCTGAGACTAACCTGAGACTAACCTCACACCAACCTGAGACTAACCTGAGACCAACCTGAGACTAACCTGAGACCAACCTGAGACTCACCTGAGACTAACCTGAGACTAACCTGAGACTAACCTCACACCAACCTGAGACTAACCTGAGACCAACCTGAGACTAACCTGAGACCAACCTGAGACTCACCTGAGACTAACCTGAGACTAACCTGAGACCAACCTGAGACTCACCTGAGACTAACCTCACACCAACCTGAGACTAACCTGAGACTAACCTGAGACTAACCTGAGACTAACCTGAGACTCACTCTTTAGTGTCCTCTGGTCTCCCAGCTGTGTGCGTCACTCTTTACTGTCCCCTGTTCTCCCAGCTATGTGCATCACTCTTTGGTGTCCCCTTGTCTCCCAGCTGTGTGCGTCACTCTTTAGTGTCCCCTGGTCTCCCAGCTGTGTGTGTCACTCTTTAGTGTCCCCTGGTCTCCCAGCTGTGTGCGTCACTCTTTAGTGTCCCTGTTCCCCAGCTGTGTGCGTCACTCTTTAGTGTCCCCTGGTCTCCCAGCTGTGTGCGTCACTCTTTAGTGTCCCCTGTTCTCCCAGCTGTGTGCGTCACTCTTTAGTGTCCCCTGGTCTCCGTTTGTTTTGAGCTTCTTCAGCGTTTTGTATCTGCAGCTTTTAGTAAACGCTGCATGTGTTGTTGCTGAATGTTCTCTAAAGGCTGCACGTGTTGTCAAGTTGCTGAATGTTCTCTAAACGCTGCATGTGTTGCTGAATGTTCTCTAAAGGCTGCACGTGTTGTCAAGTTGCTGAATGTTCTCTAAACGCTGCATGTGTTGTCAAGTTGCTGAATGTTCTCTAAACGCTGCATGTGTTGCTGAATGTTCTCTAAAGGCTGCACGTGTTGTCAAGTTGCTGAATGTTCTCTAAAGGCTGCACGTGTTGTCAAGTTGCTGAATGTTCTCTAAACGCTGCACGTGTTGTTGCTGAATGTTCTCTAAACGCTGCACGTGTTGTTCCTGAATGTTCTCTAAACGCTGCATGTGTTGTTGCTGAATGTTCTCTAAACGCTGCACGTGTTGTTGCTGAATGTTCTCTAAACGCTGCACGTGTTGTTCCTGAATGTTCTCTAAACGCTGCATGTGTTGTTGCTGAATGTTCTCTAAACGCTGCACGTGTTGTTGCTGAATGTTCTCTAAACGCTGCATGTGTTGTTGCTGAATGTTCTCTAAACGCTGCACGTGTTGTTGCTGAATGTTCTCTAAACGCTGCATGTGTTGTTGCTGAATGTTCTCTAAATGCTGCATGTGTTGTTGCTGAATGTTCTCTAAACGCTGCATGTGTTGTTGCTGAATGTTCTCTAAACGCTGCACGTGTTGTTGCTGAATGTTCTCTAAACGCTGCATGTGTTGTTGCTGAAGTTCTCTAAACGCTGCATGTGTTGTTGCTGAATGTTCTCTAAACGCTGCATGTGTTGCTGAATGTTCTCTAAACGCTGCATGTGTTGTTGAATGTTCTCTAAACGCTGCATGTGTTGTTGCTGAATGTTCTCTAAACACTGCATGTGTTGTTGCTGAATGTTCTCTAAACGCTGCATGTGTTGTTGCTGAATGTTCTCTAAACGCTGCATGTGTTGTTGCTGAATGTTCTCTAAACGCTGCATGTGTTGTTGCTGAATGTTCTCTAAACGCTGCACGTGTTGTTCCTGAATGTTCTCTAAACGCTGCATGTGTTGCTGAATGTTCTCTAAACGCTGCATGTGTTGCTGAATGTTCTCTAAAGGCTGCACGTGTTGTCAAGTTGCTGAATGTTCTCTAAACGCTGCATGTGTTGCTGAATGTTCTCTAAAGGCTGCACGTGTTGTCAAGTTGCTGAATGTTCTCTAAACGCTGCATGTGTTGTTGCTGAATGTTCTCTAAACGCTGCACGTGTTGTTCCTGAATGTTCTCTAAACGCTGCATGTGTTGTTGCTGAATGTTCTCTAAACGCTGCATGTGTTGTTGCTGAATGTTCTCTAAACGCTGCACGTGTTGTTCCTGAATGTTCTCTAAATGCTGCACGTGTTGTCAAGTTGCTGAATGTTCTCTAAACGCTGCATGTGTTGTTGCTGAATGTTCTCTAAACGCTGCATGTGTTGTTGCTGAATGTTCTCTAAATGCTGCATGTGTTGTTGCTGAATGTTCTCTAAACGCTGCATGTGTTGCTGAATGTTCTCTAAACGCTGCATGTGTTGTTGCTGAATGTTCTCTAAACGCTGCACGTGTTGTTCCTGAATGTTCTCTAAATGCTGCATGTGTTGTTGCTGAATGTTCTCTAAACGCTGCATGTGTTGCTGAATGTTCTCTAAACGCTGCATGTGTTGTTGCTGAATGTTCTCTAAACGCTGCACGTGTTGTTCCTGAATGTTCTCTAAACGCTGCATGTGTTGTTGCTGAATGTTCTCTAAACGCTGCATGTGTTGCTGAATGTTCTCTAAATGCTGCACGTGTTGTTCCTGAATGTTCTCTAAACGCTGCATGTGTTGTTGCTGAATGTTCTCTAAACGCTGCATGTGTTGCTGAATGTTCTCTAAACGCTGCATGTGTTGCTGAATGTTCTCTAAACGCTGCATGTGTTGCTGAATGTTCTCTAAACGCT
>JAAKFY010000161.1:233610-240018 GCA_011823955.1 Dissostichus mawsoni
TGGGACACCAGAGCCCTGTGGGACACCAGAGTCCTGTGGGACACCAGAGTCTGGACACTGTACTATACACTAATACCCGTATATAGGTAGAAGTACACACTGTACACACAGCAGTGAGCTGCCGCTTTCATTTAGGGCTTTTATTTTGTTGTGACAGGAAGTACGTGTGCGGCACCTGAAGCCCCGCCCCATGCCCTGCTGACCCCCGTCCAATCAGAATACTTGTTCAAAGACCACATCCTGTTCACCTGCTCAACTGGATTCACTCTGCTGCAGGTACTGCGTCTTATCGAAAAACCAGGAAGTCACTTCCTGCCATCTCAGAGCTGTGATTTAATGAGTGTGGTGTGTGTGTGTGTGTGGTGTGTTGTGTGTGTGTGTGTGTGTGGTGGTGTGTGTGTGTGTGTGTGTGTGTGTGTGTGTGTGTGTGGTGTTGTGTGTGTGTGTGTGTGTGTGTGTGTGTGTGTGTGTAGGATGGAGAGGCTCTGGATCATCTTCAGATCGTCTGTCAGTCTGACGGCTCGTGGAGCAGCAGCCCCCCCGCTGCCAGAGTGAGTATTCAGTATATAGAAATGTTATTTATTGGGATAAACCCCTTGAGATGCACCATCTCGTTTTCACGGGGGTCCCGACAATAGCAACAACTCACTGACATACATAACCAAAAAGACAAAAAGCAAAACATGACACACAAGACAAACCACGTACAGTCTGTTAAGTAATACATACAATCATTACAATTTGAGAGACAGTCGAGCAAATCAGTTTCATCAATAACAGTATATATTACTATCATATAGTATGTAGTGTAAAGTATGTAGTATGTATAGTATAAATCAGGGGTCGGCAACCCTGGCACGCGTGCCAATGGTGGCACGCGAATAAGTGTGCAAAATATTTAAATTGTGTTTTCGGATCCTAAACGAGACCCCCGCCAGAGCGCGTCTCCCTGTTACCTGCAGAATGAAGCCATGCACGCAACACAGCCCCGCTCTCTTTAACTCCAGGCGACTTTCTGCTGCTTTCCTCCGTGGTGAAACGATCAGGGGTGAAGTGCTGCTGGAGCGCGCCCACACTTCACAAATTGCAGTACCCATAAGGAGCTGTACAAATCCATCCATCCATCTTCTCCCGCTTATCCGTGGTCGGGTCGCGGGGGTAGCAGTTCCAGCAGAGAGCCCCAAACTTTCTTTTCCCTGGCCACATCAACCAGCTCTGACTGGGGGATCCCAAGGCGCTCCCAGGCCAGCGAAGAGATATAATCCCTCCACCTGGTCCTAGGTCTACCCCTTGGTCTCTTCCCAGCTGGACGTGCCTGGAACACCTCCCTAGGGAGGCGCCCAGGTGGCATCCTTACTAGGTGCCCGAACCACCTCAACTGGCTCCTTTCGACGCGAAGGAGGAGCGGTTCAACTCCGAGTCCCTCCCGGATGACTGAACTTCTCACCTTATCCCTAAGGGAGACGCCAGCCACCCTGCGGAGAAAACCCATCTCGGCCGCTTGTATCCGCGATCTCGTTCTTTCGGTCATGACCCATCCTTCATGACCATAGGTGAGGGTAGGAACGAAAATGGCCCGGTAGACAGAGAGCTTTGCCTTCTGGCTCAGCTCTCTTTTCGTCACAACGGTGCGGTAAAGCGACTGCAGTACCGCTCCCGCTGCTCCGATTCTCCGGCCCATCTCACGCTCCATTGTTCCCTCACTCGAGAACAAGACCCCGAGATACTTGAACTCCTTCACTTGGGGTAAGGACTCATTCCCTACTTGGAGTGGACAGTCCATCGGTTTCCTGCTGAGAACCATGGCCTCAGATTTGGAGGTGCTGATCCTCATCCCAGCCGCTTCACACTCGGTTGCGAACCGATCCAGTGAGTGCTGAGGTCGCAGACCGATGAAGCCATTAGAACCACATCATCTGCAAAAAGCAGTGGTGCAATCCTTAGTCCACCGAACTGCAGACCCCCCCCCCCACGACTACGCCTCGAAATCCTATCCATGTATATTACAAACAGGATCGGTGACAAAGCGCAGCCCTGGCGGAGGCCAACCCTCACCGGAAATGGGTCCGACTTACTGCCGAGGACCCGGACACAGCTCTCGCTTTGGGAGTACAGAGATTGGATGGCCCTGAGTAGAGACCCCCTCACCCCATACTCCTGCAGCACCTCCCACAGTAACTCCCTGGGAACTCGGTCATACGCCTTCTCCAAGTCTACAAAACACATGTAGACCGGATAAGCATACTCCCAGGCCCCCTCCAGGATCCTTGCGAGAGTAAAAAGCTGATCCGTCGTTCCACGACCAGGACGGAATCCGCATTGTTCCTCCTCAATCTGAGGTTCGACAATCGGCCTGACCCTCCTTTCAAGTACCTTAGAGTAAACTTTCCCGGGGAGGCTGAGTAGTGTGATGCCTCTGTAATTGGCACACACCCTCTGATCCCCCTTTTTGAAAAGGGGAACCACCACCCCGGTCTGCCACTCCTTCGGTACTGTTTCCGACTTCCACGCAACGTTGATGAGACGTGTCAACCATGACAGTCCCTCAACACCCAGAGCCTTCAGCATTTCTGGGCGGATCTCATCCACCCCCGGGGCTTTGCCACTGTGGAGTCGTTTGACGACCTCAGTGACCTCCCCCCGGGAGATTGGTGTTGATCCCCCGTCATACTCCAGCTCTGCCTCTAACATAGAGGGCGGAGTTGTCGGGTTCAGGAGTTCCTCAAAGTGTTCCTTCCAACGCCCTAACACTCCATCAGTTGAGGTCAACAACGTCCCATCCTTACTGTACACAGCTTGGATGGTTCCCTGCTTCCCCCTCCTGAGGTGTCGGACAGTTTTCCAGAACAACTTTGGTGCCGCCCGAAAGTCCTTTTCCATGGCTTCTCCGAACTTCTCCCACACCCGCTGCTTTGCCTCGGCCACGGCTGAGGCTGCTGCCCTTCGGGCCCGTCGGTACCTTGCAACTGCCTCGGGAGTCCCCCGGGATAACAAATCCCTGAAGGCCTCCTTCTTCAGTCGGACGGCTTCCCTGACCACCGGTGTCCACCAGGAGGTTCGAGGGTTACCGCCCCTTGAGGCACCTAAGACCTTGAGACCACAGCTCCCCGCCGCGGCTTCGGCAATAGAGGCTTTGAACACCGCCCACTCTGGTTCAATGTCCCCAACCTCCACAGGAATGCCCGAAAAGCTCCGCCGGAGGTGTGCGTTGAAGGCCTCCTGAACTTGGGCCTCCTCCAGACGTTCCCAGTTCACCCGAACTACACGTTTGGGCTTACCAGGTCTGTCCAGAGGCTTCCCCCGCCACTCGACCCAACTCACCACCAGATGGTGATCAGTTGACAACTCCGCCCCTCTCTTTACCCGAGTGTCCAAAACATACGGCCTCAGGTCCGATGATACGATAACGAAATCGATCATGGACCTTCTGCCTAGGGTGCTCTGGTACCACGTACACTTATGAGCATCCTTATGTTTGAACATGGTGTTTGTTATGGCCAATCCATGACTAGCACAGAAGTCCAGTAACAAACCACCACTCCGGTTCAGATCAGGGGGGCCGTTCCTCCCAATCACGCCCCTCCAAGTGTCTCCATCATTGCCCACATGTGCGTTGAAGTCTCCCAGCAAGATTAAAGAGTCCCCTTCAGGAGCCCCATACAGGACTCTTTCCAGGGTCTCCAAGAAGGCATACACACACACAGTCAGAGTTTTCCCCCCCATAACCCGCAGGCGTAGGGAGGCGACCCTCTCGTCCACTGGGGTAAACTCCAACAACGAAGCACCCAACCGGGGGCTTGTGAGTATCCCCACACCCGCCCGGCGCCTCACACCTTGAGCAACTCCGGAGAAGAATAGAGTCCAACCCCTATCCAGAAGTAAGGTTCCAGAGCCGACGCTGTGCGTAGAGGTGAGCCCAACCAGATCCAACTGGTAACGCTCCACCTCCCGCACAAGCTCCGGCTCCTTCCCCCCCAGAGAGGTGACGTTCCACGTCCCCAAAGCCAGCTTCTGTCGCCCGGGTCTGGTCCGTCGAGACCCTCTGCTTTCACTGCCACCCTTCTGGCAGTGCACCCGACCCCATCGCTGTTTCCTGTAGGTGGTGGGCCCGCGGGACGGAGAAGCGGAGGTGTTGCCCATGTTGCCTTTTCGGGCTGTGCCCGGCCGGGCTCCATGGCAAGCCCGGCCACCAGACGCTCGCCGACGAGTCCTCCTCCTGGGCCTGGCTCCAGAAGGGGACCCCGGGCTTCCTCCGGGCCGGGTATCCTCACTTCTGTGTCTTTCATGAGGTCTTTGAACCAATCTTAGTCTGGCCCCTTGCCTGAGACCAATTTGCCATGGGAGACCCTACCAGGAACACAAGGTTCCAGACAACACAGCCCCCAGGTTCATCAGGGCACACAAACCTCTCTACCACTGTAAGGTGCTGGTTCTTCAGAGAGGCTGTACAAATGCCGCAGTTTTTGCGTGGCTGTGTCTTTAGTTGAAAGCCCAGTGGCGATCTGCTCATCTCTCATCGAACATAATATTCTACACAGGGGCGGACTGGCCATCTGTGTGTTCTGGAGACTCACAGAACAGACGGTCGTCATTATTATTATGCCGTTTAAACCAATTATTTAAATTTGTTTAAACGGCATCATGTAAGTTGCACTGACAGGTGAAAGAGGTCCACACACTGCTTACCCGCAGCGAGGCTCCCCCCTCCTGCCGACAGTTCACGATCGTCGAGCTCTTCCCCCCCCCCCCTGTTGACAGTTCCCAAGCGTCGAGCTCTTCCCCCCCCCCCTTTTGACAGTTTACGAGCGTCAAGGTCTTTCCCCCCCTGTTGACAGTTCACGAGCGTCAAGCTCTTTCCCCCCCCTGTTGACAGTTCCCGAGCCTCAAGCTCTTCCCCCCCCCCGTTGACAGTTTACGAGCGTCAAGGTCTTTCCCCCCCCTGTTGACAGTTTACGAGCGTCAAGCTCTTCCCCCCCCTGTTGACAGTTCACGAGCCTCAAGCTCTTCCCCCCCCTGTTGACAGTTTACGAGCGTCAAGGTCTTTCCCCCCCCTGTTGACAGTTCACGAGCGTCAAGCTCTTTCCCCCCCCTGTTGACAGTTCACGAGCGTCAAGCTCTTTCCCCCCACTGTGACAGTTTACGAGCGTCAAGGTCTTTCCCCCCCCTGTTGACAGTTCACGAGCCTCAAGCTCTTCCCCCCGCCCTGTTGACAGTTTACGAGCGTCAAGGTCTTTCCCCCCCCTGTTGACAGTTCACGAGCCTCAAGCTCTTCCCCCCCCTGTTGACAGTTTACGAGCGTCAAGGTCTTTCCCCCCTGTTGACAGTTCACGAGCGTCAAGCTCTTTCCCCCCCTGTTGACAGTTCACGAGCGTCAAGCTCTTTCCCCCCCCTGTTGACAGTTCCCGAGCGTCAAGGTCTTTCCCCCCCTGTTGACAGTTCACGAGCCTCAAGCTCTTCCCCCCCCTGTTGACAGTTCACGAGCGTCAAGCTCTTTCCCCCCCCTGTTGACAGTTCACGAGCGTCAAGGTCTTTCCCCCCCCTGTTGACAGTTCACGAGCGTCAAGGTCTTCCCCCCCCTGTTGACAGTTCACGAGCGTCAAGCTCTTTCCCCCCCCTGCTGACAGTTCACGAGCGTCAAGCTCTTCCCCCCCCTGTTGACAGTTCACGAGCGTCAAGCTCTTTCCCCCCCTGCTGACAGTTCACAAGCGTCAAGCTCTTCCCCCCCCCTGTTGACAGTTCACGAGCGTCAAGCTCTTTCCCCCCCCTGCTGACAGTTCACGAGCGTCGAGCTCTTTCCCCCCCCTGTTGACAGTTCATGAGCGTCGAGCTCTTTCCCCCCTGCTGACAGTTCACGAGCGTCAAGCTCTTCCCCCCCTGTTGACAGTTCACGAGCGTCAAGCTCTTTCCCCCCCTGCTGACAGTTCACGAGCGTCAAGCTCTTCCCCCCCTGTTGACAGTTCACGAGCGTCAAGCTCTTTCCCCCCCTGCTGACAGTTCACGAGCGTCAAGCTCTTCCCCCCCCCCTGTTGACAGTTCACGAGCGTCAAGCTCTTTCCCCCCCTGCTGACAGTTCACGAGCGTCAAGCTCTTTCCCCCCCTGTTGACAGTTCCCGAGCGTCGAGCTCTTCCCCCCCTGTCGACAGTTCACGAGCGTCGAGCTCTTCCCCCCCCTGTTGACAGTTCACGAGTGTCGAGCTCTTCCCCCCCCTGTTGACAGTTCACGAGCGTCGAGCTCTTTCCCCCCCCTGTTGACAGTTCACGAGTGTCGAGCTCTTCCCCCCCCTGTTGACAGTTCACGAGCGTCGAGCTCTTTCCCCCCCCTGTTGACAGTTCACGAGTGTCGAGCTCTTTCCCCCCCCCCTGTTGACAGTTCCCGAGCGTCGAGCTCTTTCCCCCCCTGTTGACAGT
>JAAKFY010000161.1:241018-281018 GCA_011823955.1 Dissostichus mawsoni
TGACCAACATGTGACCAACTAAAAGTGAAACCCCTAACCATGATAAAGAAAAACGCCTCGTATTTCAATTATTATTATTTTAATAAAACGAAAATTAAATATCCACTCGTTTTTTTTTTGAATTCCTTTGTGAAAAACCAAAACATTCACTGACCGTTAACCTACCTGGGTAATAACCCTGATTCTGATCTTAGCATCGTTAGCAAAGCTGCTGCTAGCATAGCAGTGGGTAGCTATTCGTCCCACAAAGGGGACATGTACATTGTCAGCAGAAAGAGCACAGACAGCTTAATGTTAACTAAGAAGCATGCATACACAACATATTAGAGATAAACAATAAAACAATTACACAATTACAAAATACACATCCTGTAACAGTTCTGATGATTTAGCAGCAGGTATATTGATCAGTTATTAACGGTATATATATATATATTGATCAGTTATTAACGGCATATATATATATATGGCACATACTTGGTATTTAAAGGTTAAACAGAACTCCCATTAAACTGCTGAGCTCAGAGTGCATTAGCTGTGTGTCCTTGATAATAACGATGATGAAGAAGATGATGCTGACCATGTCGATGGTCAGGTGGTCCAGACAGGAAGTGATGTAATGCCTGTAGTAGTCCACCTGCTCACAGTGATGGCTGCTCTTCAGCTGCAGGCTGCTCAGAGTCTGACGCAGTTTCTGCAGCTCGCCGCCGCGCCGCTGACGGTGCAGACGCTGCTGACGGACGTCCTGCAGGGGTTATACACATATATATAATATATATATACACACACTATACACAGATACACTATATACACTAATACACTATAAACAGATACACTATATACACTATACACAGATACACTATATACAACTATACACAGATCATCCCAAAGGAGTCCAGTGGGTTCAGGTCAGACCCTGATGCTGGACGAGAGGCTCTAGTTCATCTCAAAGGAGTTCAGTGGGTTCAGGTCAGACCCTGATGCTGGACGAGAGGCTCTAGTTCATCCCAAAGGAGTCAGTGGGTTCAGGTCAGACCCTGATGCTGGACGAGAGGCTCCAGTTCATCCCAAAGGAGTCAGTGGGTTCAGGTCAGACCCTGATGCTGGACGAGAGGCTCTAGTTCTCCCAAAGGAGTTCAGTGGGTTCAGGTCAGACCCTGATGCTGGACGAGAGGCTCTAGTTCATCCCAAAGGAGTCAGTGGGTTCAGGTCAGACCCTGATGCTGGACGAGAGGCTCTAGTTCCTCCTCAAAGGAGTTCAGTGGGTTCAGGTCAGACCCTGATGCTGGACGAGAGGCTCTAGTTCATCTCAAAGGAGTCAGTGGGTTCAGGTCAGACCCTGATGCTGGACGAGAGGCTCTAGTTCCATCCCAAAGGAGTCGTGGGTTCAGGTCAGACCCTGATGCTGGACGAGAGGCTCTAGTTCTCCCAAAGGAGTCGTGGGTTCAGGTCGGACCCTGATGCTGGACGAGAGGCTCTAGTTCATCCCAAAGGAGTCAGTGGGTTCAGGTCAGACCCTGATGCTGGACGAGAGGCTCTAGTTCTCCCAAAGGAGTTCGTGGGTTCAGGTCGGACCCTGATGCTGGACGAGAGGCTCTAGTTCATCCCAAAGGAGTCGTGGGTTCAGGTCGGACCCTGATGCTGGACGAGAGGCTCTAGTTCATCCCAAAGGAGTCCCGTGGGTTCAGGTCGGACCCTGATGCTGGACGAGAGGCTCTAGTTCATCCCAAAGGAGTCCCGTGGGTTCAGGTCGACCCTGATGCTGGACGAGAGGCTCTAGTTCATCCCAAAGGAGTCCAGTGGGTTCAGGTCGGACCCTGATGCTGGACGAGAGGCTCTAGTTCATCCCAAAGGAGTCCCGTGGGTTCAGGTTGGACCCTGATGCTGGACGAGAGGCTCTAGTTCATCCCAAAGGAGTCCCGTGGGTTCAGGTCAGACCCTGATGCTGGACGAGAGGCTCTAGTTCATCCCAAAGGAGTCCCGTGGGTTCAGGTAGGTTGGACCCTGATGCTGGACGAGAGGCTCTAGTTCATCCCAAAGGAGTCCCGTGGGCTCAGGTCAGACCCTGATGCTGGACGAGAGGCTCTAGTTCATCCCAAAGGAGTTCAGTGGGTTCAGGTCAGACCCTGATGCTGGACGAGAGGCTCTAGTTCATCCCAAAGGAGTCCCGTGGGTTCAGGTCAGACCCTGATGCTGGACGAGAGGCTCTAGTTCATCCCAAAGGAGTCCCGTGGGTTCAGGTCAGACCCTGATGCTGGACGAGAGGCTCTAGTTCATCCCAAAGGAGTTCGGGGTTCAGGTTGGACCCTGATGCTGGACGAGAGGCTCTAGTTCATCCCAAAGGAGTCCCGTGGGTTCAGGTCAGACCCTGATGCTGGACGAGAGGCTCTAGTTCTCCCAAAGGAGTTCAGTGGGTTCAGGTCAGACCCTGATGCTGGACGAGAGGCTCTAGTTCATCCCAAAGGAGTTCTTCTTCCCCAAACTGTCTCCACAGAGTTAGAAGCAGAGAACTTTCCAACATGACTTGGTGAAGCTTTAAGAATCCTCTTCACCGGAGCTAAGGGGCCGAGGCCGACCCCAGAAGAACCACCCTAGCATTATCTCGAGTGGAGTGTCCCAATACTTTTGTCTATTGATGCAATATCTGTCTTTTTATTACTGCACATATTTTATTCCATTTTATTTCAAAGCTATATTTACTATATTTTTTTATGTTATTATAGTTTTCTTAAAATAGTTCTCTATCTGTGTTTTTAATGTTTGTTTTACTTTTATGTATGCACCACGACACCAAGTCAAATTCCTGGTACGTGTCAACCTACCTGGTGATAAACCTGATTCTGATAGTGTGTGTGTGTGTGTGTGTGTGTGTGGTCACCTTGGCGATGATCTGCAGCATGTGGTCCTCGCCCCCCCCCCCCAGGACCCCCTGCAGCCTGCGCAGGTTCCTCAGAATCTTCTTCTTCTTCTCGTGCAGACGCAGCCGCCCATTGGCAGCCAGAGACTCGTTCCTCTGCAGCTGCCGAGGCCGCAGAGCATCCTGCTGAGCCCGCCTCTGCAGCAGCCAATCATGGCTCAGCTCCTGGGGGGGGGGGGCCAGAGTCAGCTGGGGCTCAACGGTGTGTGTGTGTGGCTCTGTGTGTGTGTGTTGCTGTGTGTCTGTGTGGGTTTCTGTGTGTGTACACAATCTGAAGTCTCCTCCAACAATGCTACATAAATATATATAAGACATAAAACAATAACACGACTGAGTTGCTCCCGATGGCCAACGGTGTGTGAGTGTGTGTTGCTGTGTGTGTGTGTGTGTGTGTGTGTGAGTGAGTGTGTGAGTGCGAGTATATGTGGTGTGTGTGTGTGTGAGTCTGTGTGAGTGCGAGTGTATGTGTGAGTAAGTGTGTGCGTGGTTGTGTGTGTGAGTAAGTGTGTGTGTTGCTGTACGGGTGTGTTGCTGTGTGTGTGAGTGAGTGTGTGTGTGTGTGTGTGCGAGTGTGTGTGAGTAAGTGTGTGCGTGGTTGTGTGTGTGAGTGAGTATGTGTGTGTGTTGCTGTAGGGTGTGTTGCTGTGTGTGTGAGTGTGTGTGAGTGTGAGTAAGTGTGTGCGTGGTTGTGTGTGTGAGTGAGTATGTGTGTGTGTGTGTTGCTGTACGGGTGTGTTGCTGTGTGTGTGTGTGTGTGTGTTGCTGTGTGTGTGTGTGTGTGAGTGTGTGAGTGCGAGTGTGTGTGTGTGTGTGTGTGTGTGTGTGTGTGTGAGTAAGTGTGTGTGCGTGTGTGTGAGTAAGTGTGTGCATGTGTACCTGGTCCTGTGACACGCCCCTCTCAGGATTTCTCTCAGCGAGTCGCCCGGCTGCGTCCTGATGACATCAATGATCAGCTGTTTCGTGCTGACATTCAAAATAAAACGTGATGAGTGAGAGGCTGAAGCTAACATGCTAAGCTACCAGAGCAGCTAAAGCTAACATGCTAAGCTACCTGAGCAGCTAAAGCTAACATGCTAAGCTACCTGAGCAGCAGGCCTCTGGTGTCTGGTTGGTCGTTGGACTCGTTGAAAATGTCGAACTTGTTGGTGAGCGTCAAAGAAACTTCAGAGTCAGCTGACGCATCGCCTGAGGAACACATTGATTATTATTCATCAAATGATGTTACACACGATGCAGTGTTCGTGGGGGTAGTATCAGTATTACAAAGTAGTATAAGTAGTATTAGCTGTAGTATTTATTGCAGTATTGTTAGTATTAGTGTAGTACCGCTGAGCTCCTGTAGGCCTGGCACTGATCCCAGGTCCTTCAGCAGCTGCCTGAGGGGGTCAGAGGGGTCGGGAGACAAAACCTCCTGGTGCTCCAACAACAGCTGCAACACACACACAACATCTGTGCTTTTATTGTGAAAGGGAAGCAGGAAGTGATGCAATGTCTCAGAGTCAGTGTAGCTGCTGTGTATGTGTTTACCTGGTGTGTGTGTGTGTAGTGTACCTGTGTGTGTGTGTGTGTGTGTATGTGTGTGTACCTGAGGCCTGTACGATGAAGCCAGATGTTCTCTTAGCTAACTTAAGGGAAAACTCTGGGTTTCCGGTCCTACGACGCTGGTTCTCTTCTTAGCGGGCTAGATCTCCATGGTAACTGATGCTGAGCGGCTAACCTGGTCCGGAGCAGGTTAGGTTGCAGGCTAAGAGATCAACTCAGTGAAAGCACCGCCTGCTGACCAATCAGAGCTCAGTGTGCGGAGTTTAAAGTGATCAAGTCATATTACAGGAGAAAGGAAATACAGAGAAACTGCCGTTGCAGGAAAGACGGCCGGCAAAAATCACCGACTGTGTGAACGTGAACATGAATAGAATATCACCTCCCATCTTCAGAGCAATCTGACTATTATAACATTAGCGTTAAGAAAGCTTACTGAAATATCTGCCACAACACAAGTAACGGATCAAAGTAACATCACGTACAGTCCACTGTGAGTGCAGACGTGGATGTGTCCCATTATCATTCATATCACATCACATCATAATGTATCCTATATCTCCTTATCTGAGTCAGCTGAGCCGGATCTGGCCGTGCAACACTCACAGTGTCACATACTGTATGCAGAAGGATTATTTTAAGCAACACATTAAGTTGAGGAAACACTCGAGTCAAATGTAATGAAAGTCAGATCGTGTCTTAGACGGGGCAGTGATATCATAAACCTGTTAATGGACGCATTCAAACACTTGTTCTGTTACCAGCTGTATTCACCTGCAGGTGCAGCTATGTGGCTTTGATCCTGGATCAAGTGTTTAAGTCATGGATGTTTAAAGTTAACTTCTTCATATTTGTCTAATATTATAGTTTATTTTCATTCAGGAAGTCTGACGCTGCACTGTCAGTGCGCTTCTCCATGTTTGTGATTGGTCAAATGTTGCTAACCCCGCCCCTTTCATGTGAACGCGCACCTAACTAGATAGGACACGGCTGGCTTGAGCGATCCACTTGATAACCAGCGTCGTAGGACCGTTTAGTGAGAGCGCGTATGTTTTGGATTAGGCCAACCGGCTAACTCCAAACATATCCAGGTTATGTTGAACCGGCTTCGTTGTACAGGCCTCTGGTGTGTGTATGTGTGTGTACCTGTGTGTATGTGTGTGTACCTGGTGTACTGTGTGTGTGTGTGTGTGTACCTGGTGTATGTGTGTGTACCTGGTGTGTGTGTACCTGGTGTGTGTGTACCTGGTGTGTGTGTACCTGGTGTATGTGTGTGTACCTGGTGTGTGTGTATGTGTGTGTACCTGGTGTATGTGTGTGTACCTGGTGTGTGTGTGTGTACCTGGTGTATGTGTGTGTACCTGGTGTGTGTGTACCTGGTGTGTGTGTGTACCTGGTGTGTGTGTACCTGGTGTATGTGTGTGTACCTGGTGTGTGTGTACCTGATGTGTGTGTACCTGGTGTGTGTGTATGTGTGTGTACCTGGTGTGTGTGTATGTGTGTGTACCTGGTGTATGTGTGTGTACCTGGTGTGTGTGTATGTGTGTGTACCTGGTGTATGTGTGTGTACCTGGTGTGTATGTGTACCTGGTGTGTGTGTGTACCTGGTGTATGTGTGTGTACCTGATGTGTGTGTACCTGGTGGTGTGTATGTGTGTGTACCTGGTGTATGTGTGTGTACCTGGTGTGTGTGTATGTGTGTGTACCTGGTGTGTGTGTGTACCTGGTGTGTGTGTACCTGGTGTATGTGTATGTGTGTGTACCTGGTGTGTGTGTGTACCTGGTGTGTGTGTATGTGTGTGTACCTGGTGTATGTGTATGTGTGTACCTGGTGTGTGTGTATGTGTGTGTACCTGGTGTATGTGTGTGTACCTGGTGTGTGTGTATGTGTGTGTACCTGGTGTATGTGTGTGTACCTGGTGTGTGTGTATGTGTGTGTACCTGGTGTATGTGTGTGTACCGGTGTGTGTGTATGTGTGTGTACCTGGTGTATGTGTGTGTACCTGGTGTGTGTTGTGTTGTGGTGTACCTGCTGGTGTGTGTGTGTACCTGGTGTGTGTGTGTGTACCTGGTGTGTGTGTGTGTACCTGGTGTGTGTGGTGTGTGTACCTGGTGTGTGTGTGTGTGTACCTGGTGTGTGTGTGTGTGTGTGTACCTGGTGTGTGTGTGTGTACCTGGTGTGTGTGTGTGTACCTGGTGTTGTGTGTGTGGTGTACCTGGTGTGTGTGTGTGTACCTGTGTGTGTGTGTGTGTGTGTGTACCTGGTGTGTGTGTGTGTGTGTGTACCTGGTGTGTGTGTACCTGGTGTGTGTGTGTACCTGGTGTGTGTGTACCTGGTGTGTGTGTGTACCTGGTGTGTGTGTACCTGGGGTGTGGTGTTACCTGGTGTGTGTACCTGGTGTGTGTTGCGCAACTCGCAGACAGAGATGTAAACAACGGGTTTGTTGACGATGAGCAGCTCAGAGAACTCATCCATGTTGAACCTGTCCTCGGGTTCAGGGACGTCACACACACCATGCAGAAACTTCCTGTAACACACAACACACACACACACACACACACACACACACACACACACCACACACACACCACACACACCACACACACACACACACACAACACACACACACACACACACACACACCACACCCACACACACACACACACACACACACACACACACACACACCACACACACACACACACACACCACACACACACACACACACACACACACACACACACACACACACACACACACAGTCAGATGTTGTGTACCCTAACCCTGTACACGATTACTCTCTGAATGTATTAGTATTTTATTCAGTTTTTAAGAAATCTTGTAACTGGTGAACATTGAGTGTCAAAATGCTAGCTCTACCAGAGTGAGCCCCCCACCTGAACCTGAGGAGACTCTCTCTACCAGAGTGACGGCCCCCACCTGAACCTGAGGAGACTAAAGATCTCTCTACCAGAGTGACGGCCCCCCACTGAACCTGAGGAGACTAAAGATCTCTACACAGAGTGACGGCCCCCCACCTGAACCTGAGGAGACTAAAGATCTCTCTACCAGAGTGACGGCCCCCCCACCTGAAACCTGAGGAGACTAAAGATCTCTCTACCAGAGTGACGGCCCCCACCTGAACCTGAGGAGACTAAAGATCTCTCTACCAGAGTGACGGCCCCCCACCTGAACCTGAGGAGACTAAAGATCTCTCTACCAGAGTGACGGCCCCCCACCTGAACCTGAGGAGACTAAAGATCTCTCTACCAGAGTGACGGCCCCCACTGAACCTGAGGAGACTAAAGATCTCTACCAGAGTGACGGCCCCCACCTGAAACTGAGGAGACTAAAGATCTCTCTACCAGAGTGACGGCCCCCCACCTGAACCTGAGGAGACTAAAGATCTCTCTACCAGAGTGACGGCCCCCCACATGAACCTGAGGAGACTAAAGATCTCTCTACCAGAGTGACGGCCCCCCACCTGAACCTGAGGAGACTAAAGATCTCTCTACCAGAGTGACGGCCCCCCACCTGAACCTGAGGAGACTAAAGATCTCTCTACCAGAGTGACGGCCCCCCACCTGAACCTGAGGAGACTAAAGATCTCTCTACCAGAGTGACGGCCCCCCACCTGAACCTGAGGAGACTAAAGATCTCTCTACCAGAGTGACGGCCCCCACCTGAACCTGAGGGAGACTAAAGATCTCTCTACCAGAGTGACGGCCCCCCACCTGAACTGAGGAGACTAAAGATCTCTCTACCAGAGTGACAGCCCCCACCTGAACTGAGGAGACTAAAGATCTCTCTACCAGAGTGACGGCCCCCCACCTGAACCTGAGGAGACTAAAGATCTCTCTACCAGAGTGAGCCCCCCACCTGAACCTGAGGAGACTAAAGATCTCTCTACCAGAGTGACGGCCCCCCACCTGAACCTGAGGAGACTAAAGATCTCTCTACCAGAGTGACGGCCCCCCACCTGAACCTGAGGAACTAAAGATCTCTCTACCAGAGTGACGGCCCCCACCTGAACACTGAGGAGACTAAAGATATCTCTACCAGAGTGACGGCCCCCCAACCTGAACCTGAGGAGACTAAAGATCACTCTACCAGAGTGACGGACCCCCCCACCTGAACCTGAGGAGACTAAAGATCTCTACCAGAGTGACGGCCCCCACCTGAACTGAGGAGACTAAAGATCTCTCTACCAGAGTGACGGCCCCCACCTGAACCTGAGAGACTAAAGATCTCTCTACCAGAGTGACGGCCCCCCACCTGAACCTGAGGAGACTAAAGATCTCTCTACCAGAGTGACGGCCCCCCACCTGAACATGAGGAGACTAAAGATCTCTCTACCAGAGTGACGGCCCCACCTGAACCTGAGGAGACTAAAGATCTCTCTACCAGAGTGACGGCCCCCACCTGAACCTGGGAGACTAAAGATCTCTCTACCAGAGTGACGGCCCCCACCTGAACCTGAGGAGACTAAAGATCTCTCTACCAGAGTGACGGCCCCCCACCTGAACCTGAGGAGACTAAAGATCTCTACCAGAGTGACGGCCCACCTGAACCGGAGGACTAAAGATCTCTCTACCAGAGTGACGGCCCCCACCTGAAACCTGAGGAAACTAAAGATCTCTCTACCAGAGTGACGGCCCCCCACCTGAACCTGAGGAGACTAAAGATCTCTCTACCAGAGTGACGGCCCCCCACCTGAACCTGAGGAGACTAAAGATATCTCTACCAGAGTGACGGCCCCCCACCTGAACCTGAGGAGATAAAGATCTCTCTACCAGAGTGACGGCCCCCCACCTGAACCTGAGGAGACTAAAGATCTCTACCAGAGTGACGGCCCCCCACCTGAACCTGAGGAGACTAAAGATCTCTCTACCAGAGTGACGGCCCCCACTGAACCTGAGGAGACTAAAGATCTCTCTACCAGAGTGACGGCCCCCCACCTGAACCTGAGGACAGACTAAAGATCTCTCTACCAGAGTGACGGCCCCCCACCTGAACCTGAGAGACTAAAGATCTCTCTACCAGAGTGACGGCCCCCCACCTGAACCTGAGGAACTAAAGATCTCTCTACCAGAGTGACGGCCCCCACCTGAACCTGAGGAGACTAAAGATCTCTCTACAGAGTGACGGCCCCCCCACTGAACCTGAGGAGACTAAAGATCTCTCTACCAGAGTGACGGCCCCCCACCTGAACTTGAGGAGACTAAAGATCTCTTACCAGAGTGACGGCCCCCCACCTGAACTTGAGGAGACTAAAGATCTCTCTACCAGAGTGACGGCCCCACCTGAACTGAGGAGACTAAAGATCTCTACCAGAGTGACGGCCCCCCACTGAACCTGAGGAGACTAAAGATCTCTCTAACCAGAGTGACGGCCCCCCACCCTGAACCTGAGGAGACTAAAGATCTCTCTACCAGAGTGACGGCCCCCCACCTGAACCTGAGGAGACTAAAGATCTCTCTACCAGAGTGACGGCCCCCCACCTGAACCTGAGGAGACTAAAGATCTCTCTACCAGAGTGACGGCCCCACCTGAACCTGAGTAGACTAAAGATCTCTACCAGAGTGACGGCCCCCCACCTGAACCTTGAGGAGACTAAAGATCTCTCTACCAGAGTGACGGCCCCCACCTGAACCTGAGGAGACTAAAGATCTCTCTACCAGAGTGACGGCCCCCCACCTGAACCTGAGGAGACTAAAGATCTCTCTACCAGAGTGACGGCCCCCCACCTGAACCTGAGGAGACTAAAGATCTCTCTACCAGAGTGACGGCCCCCCCACCTGAACCTGAGGAGACTAAAGATCTCTCTACCAGAGTGACGGCCCCCCACCTGAACTTGAGGAGACTAAAGATCTCTCTACCAGAGTGACGGCCCCCCACCTGAACCTGAGGAGACTAAAGATCTCTCTACCAGAGTGACGGCCCCCCACCTGAACCTGAGGAGACTAAAGATCTCTCTACCAGTGTGACGGCCTCCCACCTGAACTTGAGGTGGGTCTGGCTGATGAACCGGTTCAGGGTCTGCAGGTGGTCTCCCTCCCCGGGGAACAGCTTGTTGGCGGCGGCGTGCTGCAGCATGCGGGCGATGCAGCCCAGCAGATGGCGCTGTTCGGGCTGCAGGCTGCTCCCTGCGCTGCGCTGCAACACCTCGAAGCCGTCCGGAGCCACGATGGCTGGGTTCATGTATCGATAGTAGACCAGGTTCCCCACGATCTGACGAGGAGGAGGCAAGATTCAGAACAGAATATATCTGTATTGTCATCATACAAAGTACAACGACATTTCTTTGGCAACTCTCACTGCCGTAAAAAAGAACACAATAAATAAATAAGAGTGGTAAAGCAGAGCGATGAAACTCAATGTGCATATTTACACTTACAGTCTAAAAACGCTCAATGCAACCCTAACCAAAGGATGCAGGTCACATAGCCATACATATTTCTAAATAGTAGTGGTTGCAGTCTTTGAGGGGCGGAGGTGTGTATGAATGTTCTCTGAGGTTTCAAGGCTTTTATTGTCCTGTGTACATCAGCTACAGTTAATGAACATCTGAGGTCACAGAGAAACACAACACATCAGATCGTTCAAATAGTGCAAGGAGAGTGTTAGAGCCATTTTCATTTTGTTATTATTGTCTGAATGTTAGGCTTGATAATAATATAAAGTAGATTAAATTCTTAATTAATCAGGTATTTTTGTGAGTCACACTATAGTTTAAAATATATTAATTTAAGGCTCACTTATTTGTTATGAAAGGTGCGTCAGTATCACGTGCATGGCTAAATGCCTGTAAGTTGCAGACAGATGAATGTTATGGATGTTGTTTCAAAAGTTCAGGTGTTGAACAGTCTGATGGGGATGAAACTGTCCCTGAGTCTGGTGGTTTGAGTCCTGATGTTATATCTTCAGGACCGGTCTATACTCTGGATTCTGCTCTCAGGGCTCAGTCTAACTCCTGGAGAGGAGCAACACGCCTCCTCCTCAGGACCGGTCTATACTCTGGATTCTGCTCTCAGGGCTCAGTCTAACTCCTGGAGAGGAGCAACACACCTCCTCCTCAGGACCGGTCTATACTCTGGATTCTGCTCTCAGGGCTCAGTCTAACTCCTGGAGAGGAGCAACACGCCTCCTCCTCAGGACCGGTCTATACTCTGGATTCTGCTCTCATGGCTCAGTCTAACTCCTGGAGAGGAGCAACACGCCTCCTCCTCAGGACCGGTCTATACTCTGGATTCCGCTCTCATGGCTCAGTCTAACTCCTGGAGAGGAGCAACACGCCTCCTCCTCAGGACCGGTCTATACTCTGGATTCTGCTCTCATGGCTCAGTCTAACTCCTGGAGAGGAGCAACACACCTCCTCCTCAGGACCGGTCTATACTCTGGATTCTGCTCTCAGGGCTCAGTCTAACTCCTAGAGAGGAGCAACACACCTCCTCCTCAGGACCAGTCTATACTCTGGATTCTGTTCTCATGGCTCAGTCTAACTCCTGGAGCTCACCTTGTACAGCTCGTCCTCGCTGGCTTCAGGAAACTTCTCCAGCAGAGAGTCTCTCAGAACCTTCGCTGTGTAGCGCAGACCATACCTGCAACACACACACACACACACACACACACCCACACATTACACACACACTACACACACATTACACACACAGACCATACCTGCAACACACATTACACACACACTACACAGTACACACACAGACCATACCTGCAACACAGTACAAGACAAGGTACACAACTGCAACGGTTCAGACTTACGGTAGTTTGTGCAGGTTGGAGGACAGACTTACGGTAGTTTGTGCAGGTTTGGGGGGCAGACTTACGGTAGTTTGTGCAGGTTGGGGGCAGACTTACGGTAGTTTGTGCAGGTTGGGGGGGCAGACTTACGGTAGTTTGTGCAGGTTGGGGGGCAGACTTACGGTAGTTTGTGCAGGTTGGGGGGCAGACTTACGGTACTTTGTGCAGGTTGGGGGGCAGACTCACGGTAGTTTGTGCAGGTTGGTGGGGCAGACTCACGGTAGTTTGTGCAGGTTGGGGGGGCAGACTCACGGTAGTTTGTGCAGGTTGGGGGGGCAGACTCACGGTAGTTTGTGCAGGTTGGGGGGGCAGACTTACGGTAGTTTGTGCAGGTTGGGGGGGCAGACTCACGGTAGTTTGTGCAGGTTGGGGGGGCAGACTCACGGTAGTTTGTGCAGGTTGGGGGCAGACTCACGGTAGTTTGTGCAGGTTGGGGAGGCAGACTTACGGTAGTTTGTGCAGGTTGGGGGGGCAGACTCACGGTAGTTTGTGCAGGTTGGGGGGCAGACTTACGGTAGTTTGTGCAGGTTGGGGGGCAGACTTACGGTAGTTTGTGCAGGTTGGGGGGGCAGACTCACGGTAGTTTGTGCAGGTTGGGGGGGCAGACTTACGGTAGTTTGTGCAGGTTGGGGGGCAGACTTACGGTAGTTTGTGCAGGTTGGGGGGGCAGACTTACGGTAGTTTGTGCAGGTTGGGTGGCAGACTTACGGTAGTTTGTGCAGGTTGGAGGACAGACTCACGGTAGTTTGTGCAGATTGGGGGGGCAGACTCACGGTAGTTTGTGCAGGTTGGGGGGGCAGACTCACGGTAGTTTGTGCAGGTTGGAGGGCAGAGTTACGGTAGTTTGTGCAGGTTGGGGGGGCAGACTCACGGTAGTTTGTGCAGGTTGGGGGGGCAGACTTACGGTAGTTTGTGCAGGTTGGGGGGCAGACTTACGGTAGTTTGTGCAGGTTGGAGGACAGACTTACGGTAGTTTGTGCAGGTTGGGGGGCAGACTTACGGTAGTTTGTGCAGGTTGGGGGGCAGACTCACGGTAGTTTGTGCAGGTTGGAGGGCAGACTTACGGTAGTTTGTGCAGGTTGGAGGTGATGGCCTTGAACACGCGCTCCGTCAGGTTCTTTAAGTTGATGATGGCGATGTCGATGCGTCTCTGAACCTCCGGGTGGAGCAGAGCGTCGGCAGCAGAGACCTCGTACGGCAGAGAGCTGCAACAAGAGAGGGTTACTGCACCTGTGGTAGTGAGTGAGTGTGTGTGTGTGAGTGTGAGTGTGTGTGTGTGTGTGTTTTCTCCACCTCCTGGTCCCTGTGTTGCTCTCCGTCTGGTTGATCCAGGTCTTATAGACGTCCACAGGGTCGGTCCTGATGCTGGGTGCCGGCTCCTGCAGCAGGTCGTGCAGCGCGGGGCCCAGAGTCTCCTTCAGGGCGCTTTGCCCACGGGCCGAACGGTAGAAGTTCACCAGCATCTTGATGACGGTGGGGTTCCCGGTGACCACTTCCTGAGGCTGCTCCACCTTCAGCCTGCCTCGTCACAGCAGACACACACACTCAGTTCATTATGATCCTCCATCACACACACACTCAGTTCATTATGATCCTCCATCACAGCAGACACACACACTCAGTTCATTATGATCCTCCATCACAGCAGACACACACACTCAGTTCATTATGATCCTCCATCACAGCAGACACACACAATCAGTTCATTATGATCCTCCATCACAGCAGACACACACACTCAGTTCATTATGATCCTCCATCACAGCAGACACACACACTCAGTTCATTATGATCCTCCATCACACACACTCAGTTCATTATGATCCTCCATCACACACTCAGTTCATTATGATCCTCCATCACACACACTCAGTTCATTATGATCCTCCATCACACACACTCAGTTCATTATGATCCTCCATCACACACACTCAGTTCATTATGACCCTCACACACACACTCAGTTCAGGGTGTAGGGTGGAGGTCAGGTGGTGTAGGGTAATGTAAGGTGTGGTAGGGTGGTGTAGGGTAATGTAAGGTGGTGTAGGGTAATGTAGGGTGATGTAAGGTGGTGTTAGGGTGGAGCAGGTGGTGTTAGGGTGGTGTAAGGTGGTGTAGGTGGTGTTAGGGTAATTTAGGGTGGTGTTAGGGTGATGTAGGTGGTGTTAGGGTAATGTAGGGTGGTGTAGGTGGTGTTAGGGTGATGTAGGTGGTGTTAGGGTGGAGCAGGTGGTTTTAGGGTGGAGCAGGTGGTGTTAGGGTGGAGCAGGTGGTGTTAGGGTGGAGCAGGTGGTGTAAGGGTAGTGTAGGGTGGTGTAAGGTGGTGTTAGGGTGGAGCAGGTGGTGTTAGGGTGATGTAGGGTGGTGTAGGTGGTGTTAGGGTAATGTAGGGTGGTGTAGGTGGTGTTAGGGTGATGTAGGTGGTGTTAGGGTGATGTAGGGTGGAGCAGGTCGTGTTAGGGTGATGTAGGTGGTGTTAGGGTGGAGCAGGTGGTGTTAGGGTGATGTAGGTGGTGTAAGGGTAGTGTAGGGGTAGTGTAGGGTGGTGTAGGTGGTGTTAGGGTGATGTAGGTGGTGTTAGGGTGATGTAGGGTGTGTAGGTGGTGTTAGGGTAATGTAGGGTGGAGCAGGTGGTGTTAGGGTGATGTAGGGAGGAGCAGGTGGTGTTAGGGTGATGTAGGGTGGAGCAGGTGGAGCACCTGATCTCGTAGCGCAGAGCCTCAGTGAACAGCTGCAGCAGCAGGAAGGCAGCTCTGCAGTCGGAGCCGTAGTTGAACAGGCTGAACACCACATCTCCATGAAGCAGGTGGAGCGGCTCTGAGGCATCAGGAAGATCAGCTGGGCCAGGTAGAGGGGCTGAGTCTGAAACACAGGTAGATCATGTGTTACCTGCAGCAGGTGGAACAGGTGTTACCTGCAGCAGGTGGAACAGGTGTTACCTGCAGCAGGTAGAACAGGTGAGTGTTACCTGCAGCAGGAACAGGTGTTACCTGCAGCAGGTAGAACAGGTGTTACCTGCAGCAGGTGGAACAGGTGAGTGTTACCTGCAGCAGGTAGAACAGGTGTTACCTGCAGCAGGTGGAACAGGTGAGTGTTACCTGCAGCAGGTAGAACAGGTGTTACCTGCAGCAGGTGGAACAGGTGAGTGTTACCTGCAGCAGTAGAACAGGTGCTGGTAGGCCTCCAGTCTCTCCCTCCTCTCGCGGCTCAGAGCCTTCAGACCTTTACTCCTCTCAACGTCCATCATGTCCGACAGCTGCTCCTTGTTCTTCCTCGTCAGCTTCTTACAGTGAGACACCACTTCCTGTTCACACAGAGAGACAGGTGAGAGAGAAACACCTTTTCAGGTACATTAGCAACCTCAATCTGAACAGCTTTATTTACCTGAGCAGCTGTTGTTACCTGTATTTACCTGCAGTATGTACCTCAACACCTGTATTTACCTGCAGTATGTACCTCACACCTGTATTTACCTGCAGTATGTACCTCAACACCTGTATTTACCTGCAGTATGTACCTCAACACCTGTATTTACCTTATTTTTAGAGTGTCTATGTATGCGGAGTCTCTATGTATGCGGATGTATGCGGAGTCTCTATGTATGCGGAGTCTATGTATGAGCGGAGTGTCTATGTATGCGGAGTGTCTATGTATGCGGAGTGTCTATGTATGCGGAGTGTCATATGTCTGCGGAGTGTCTATGTATGCGCGGAGTGTCTATGTATGCGGAGTGTCTATGTATGCGGAGTGTCTATGTATGCGGAGTGTCTATGTATGCGGAGTGTCTATGTATGCGGAGTGTCTATGTATGCGGAGTGTCTATGTATGCGGAGTGTCTATGTATGCGGGTGTCTATGTATGCGGAGTGTCTATGTATGCGGAGTGTCTATGTATGCGGAGTGTCTATGTATGCGGAGTGTCTATGTATGCGGAGTGTCTATGTATGCGGGGTGTCTATGTATGCGGAGTGTCTATGTATGCGGAGTGTCTATGTATGCGGAGTGTCTATGTATGCGGAGTGTCTATGTATGCGGAGTGTCTATGTATGCGGAGTGTCTATGTATGCGGAGTGTCTATGTATGCGGAGTGTCTATGTATGCGGAGTGTCTATGTATGCGGAGTGTCTATGTATGCGGAGTGTCTATGTATGCGGAGTGTCTATGTATGCGGGGTGTCTATGTATGCGGGGGTGTCTATGTATGCGGGGGTGTCTATGTATGCGGAGTGTCTATGTATGGGGGTGTCTATGTATGCGGAGTGTCTATGTATGCGGAGTGTCTATGTATGCGGAGTGTCGATGTATGCGGAGTGTCTATGTATGTGGAGTGTCTATGTATGCGGGGTGTCTATGTATGCGGGGGTGTCTATGTATGCGGGGTGTGTCTATGTATGCGGAGTGTCTATGTATGCGGGGTGTCTATGTAGGCGGAGTGTCTATGTATGCGGAGTCTCTATGTATGCGGGGTGTCTATGTATGCGGAGTCTCTATGTATGCGGAGTCTCTATGTATGCGGAGTGTCTATGTATGCGGAGTGTCTATGTATGCGGGGGTGTCTATGTATGCGGAGTGTCTATGTATGCGGAGTGTCTATGTATGCGGAGTCTCTATGTATGCGGAGTGTCTATGTATGCGGAGTGTCTATGTATGCGGAGTGTCTATGTATGCGGAGTGTCTATGTATGCGGGGGTGTCTATGTATGCGGAGTGTCTATGTATGCGGAGTGTCTATGTATGCGGAGTGTCTATGTATGCGGAGTGTCTATGTATGCGGGGGTGTCTATGTATGCGGAGTGTCTATGTATGCGGAGTGTCTATGTATGCGGAGTGTCTATGTATGCGGAGTCTCTATGTATGCGGAGTGTCTATGTATGCGGAGTGTCATGTATGCGGAGTGTCTATGTATGCGGAGTGTCGATGTATGCGGGGTGTCTATGTATGCGGAGTGTCGATGTATGCGGAGTGTCTATGTATGCGGGGGTGTCTATGTATGCGGGGGTATGTGGGGCCGATCTACAAACCCATCTGCAGGAAACAAGTGTGCACAAAAACTGTGAAATGTTGGACAGAGGAAAGCATTGCCACCTCACAGGCATGTTTGGACTGTTGTCAAGATGTGTTCTATAGCTCATGCTCTGATCTCAATGAACTGACGTCAACTGTCTCATCTTACATATCATTTTGTGTGGAGTCTAACATCCCTTGTAAAGACATTACCGTCTTCCCTAATAATAAGCCGTGGGTCACGAAGGAACTAAAGAGTGTTATAAATAGAAAGAAACTTATCTTTTATACTGGAAACAGTCAGGACAAAAAATAAATGAACAGAGAATTAAGAAATGAGATAAGAGACCGAGAGACTTCTCTCCCGGTCAAACAAACGGTCCCACATTACCCAATACTCAGATCACTTCACTGGCTCCCTGTAGCTTATAGGATTGAGTTCAAAATCCTCACTCTCACCTACAGAGCTTTGCTCGGTCAGACTCCTGCTTATGTGGCCGACTTAATTCATCCTTATACATCAGCCCGCCCACTCAGGTCTCACAGGCAAAATGTACTGTCTGTCCCACGTACCCACCTTAAGACCCGCGGTGATCGAGCGTTCGCAGCTGTGGCTCCTAAACTGTGGAACGCTCTGCCTGCTCATCTACGGTCTGCGGACTCTGTTGACTCTTTTAAAAACTATTTAAAGACATTCCTGTTTGGGTAACCGGTGTGCCTGATTTTATACTAGGTTTTTATTTTGTTTGTAAGTTTTGTTTTATTGTGTTTTTATTGTGTCTTAATTACGCTCTGGTGCTTTTATGACTTCTTAACATGTGGCTTGTGTGTTCATTGATCATTGTACGCCTCCTATGTTGATGTCTTATTGTTTTGTCAAGCACTTTGTGACTTTGTCTGTGAAAAGCGCTTTATAAATAAACTTTACTTACTTACTTATAAGAAAAGCTAAAATAGCTTAAGGTGGAACTCAAATACAGCAGTGGAGATCTTCGGGAAGCCTGGAGGGTAATCCAATCAATGCCCTCCATCTCCCAGGCAGTGGCGTAGCTGTGGGCCCACCCACATGCACGTCTGGCCCACCCACAGCCAATCAGCGCGTTATAGCGATGATTGTTCCTGACAAGTTCCTGATGAGCGGCAAACTCTGGGGCAGAGCCGGGAAGCCCGGAAGGAAGTGCCACAAACTGCAGTTCCTCTAGTGGCCGACAGGGGATGGATGCAGAAAGGAGCCATTCCCATAGACCCCCATGTTAAAATGCCCAACAGCAGAAATAAACATGTTTCTAGCCTGGATCCAATCAAACTTATTCTGGATAGAGTTACATTCCACCTTCATGACAATGGAATAGGGAGTGCATTTTCTTACCGTGAGTGAATGAGTAAAGTAAGTTTTGCCGTGAGTGAATGAGTAAAGCAAGTTTTGCCGTGAGTGAATGAGTAAAGTAAGTTTTGCCGTGAGTGAATGAGGAAGTAAAGCAAGTTTTGCCGTGAGTGAATGAGGAAGTAAAGCAAGTTTTGCCGTGAGTGAATGAGGAAAGTAAGTTTTGCCGTGAGTGAATGAGGAAGTAAAGCAAGTTTTGCCGTGAGTGAATGAGTAAAGTAAGTTTTGCCGTGAGTGAATGAGGAAGTAAAGCAAGTTTTGCCGTGAGTGAATGAGGAAGTAAAGTAAGTTTTGCCGTGAGTGAATGAGTAAAGCAAGTTTTGCCGTGAGTGAATGAGTAAAGCAAGTTTTGCCGTGAGTGAATGAGGAAGTAAGTTTTGCCGTGAGTGAATGAGGAAGTAAGTTTTGCCGTGAGTGAATGAGGAAGTAAAGTAAGTTTTGCCGTGAGTGAATGAGGAAGTAAAGCAAGTTTGCCGTGAGTGAATGAAAGTCTTATTTCTTCTTGAGGTCTGCAGTGAAGCGTGTACACATGTGCTGAATATGAAAACACTCAGTGTGTGCCCACTGTGCGACTGTCAAGGATAAACAACCTGTGGCCGCCGAGCCAGTCAGGTGGAAGTCAGTTTTACATTCTGAGGCCTATGGTTTTGTGTTCACTGCTAGTTTAGGCTTATGTTTAATTAGTGCATTAAAAAATAAATAAATCATGAATGAAGTTTCAGCTCAGACCCCACGCTTAATAAGTCTCCCCCTGGCCCACCTACATTTCTCCAGGCCCACCCACACAATCATTCCTGGCTACGCCACTGCTCCCAGGGTAACAACAATGACAGGGGTAGGAATCCCATTAACATTGAGGGAACAAATGAGGGTGTCGTATTGTCGACTGATATTCTGTACAAACTGTGAAGTCCACTGAGACAGATGTAGAATTTGTGATATTGGGCTATATAAATAAACATTGATTGATTGATTGAACTCCCCAATGCTTTGAACATTTTTTATTCTCGATTCGAGAAAAAGGATTTCTCCATAAACACCTCAACCCTTAGAGAGTCTCTCTCCCCTATCTCAGACAGTCATTGAACAGGATGATGGTAGGAATCTCTTCAAACGAGTCAATATTAGGAAGGCCCCAGGTCCAGACCATATTTGTGGGCGTACCCTCCAGTATTGTGCCAGCGAACTCGGTGGTGTTTTCCAGCATATCTTCCAAATGTCACTTGAGAATAACCAAATTCCTGATATGTGGAAATCCTCAACTGCAATTCCCATCCCTAAGAAACCTCATCCTAAAGTCCTGAATGACTTCAGACCGGTGGCTTTAACGTCATTGGTAATGAACATTTTAGAGAAGATTGTGAAAGGCCTTGTGAGGTGGTGAACTTGATCCACTCCAATGTGCGTATGAGGCAGGGAGAGGCGTAGAGGAGGCAAAGCTTCTTATACTGCACACCCTCCACAAACACCTTGAAAAGCCACAAGCCCACGCTAGGCTTTGGTTGGCTGACCTTTCTTCAGCATTGAACACAATGCAGCCGCATCTCCTGGTGGAGCCTATCATGTCATTTTAAACTGCCCGATCAACTTGTTTTATGGATTTTAAACTTTCTAACTAATAGAGAGCAGAAGGTCTCTGTCAACGGACGCCTCTCTGACTCTGTCCTCACTTCCACGGGCTCGCCTCAAGGATGCGTTCTTTCGCCCCTACTTTGTATAATGTACACTGATAAATGCAGGAGCATGCAAGACAACAGCTACCTGGTTCAATTCTCTGATGATACCGCCCTCTTGTCCGTCCTTAGCGGCTCAGAATCAGGCCACGAGTGTGCTCTTACTGATTTTATTTCCCGGTGTGATGAAAGTTTTCTGGATTTAAATGTCTCTAAAACGCAGGAATTGATCATTGACTTTAGACGTCACCAGGATGTTCCTAAGGAGTGCATCATACACCATGACAAGGTAGAAATTTCACATCATATAAATACTTGGGCACCATTTTCGATGACCACCTCAAATTGATGTGAATACTGAGTGTATTGTGAAGCGGGGTCCTCCGAGAATTCCCCTTCTTCACAAACTGAACTCTTTCTGTGTCAGGCTTTCATTCTTTGATGTTTTTACCAAGCATTCATTGAGAGCCTTGTTTGTTGTTCTTTTATCTGCTGGTTCCATAGCCTTACACTGAGAGACAGGAACAGCCTGAACCCTGAACAGCCTGAACAGCCTGAACAGCCCGAAGCAGCCCGAACAGCATGAACAGCCTGAACAGCCTGAACAGCATGAACAGCCCGAACAGCCCGAACAGCCGAACAGCATGAACAGCCCGAACAGCCCGAACAGCATGAACAGCCCGAACAGCCCGAACAGCCCGAACAGCATGAACAGCCCGAACAGCCGAACAGCCGAACAGCCGAACAGCCCGAACAGCCCGAACAGCATGAACAGCCTGAACAGCCTGAACAGCCCGAACAGCATGAACAGCCTGAACAGCCCGAACAGCATGAACAGCCTGAACAGCCCGAACAGCATGAACAGCCTGAACAGCCCGAACAGCATGAACAGCCCGAACAGCATGAACAGCCCGAACAGCATGAACAGCCCGAACAGCCCGAACAGCCCGAACAGCATGAACAGCATGAACAGCCCGAACAGCCCGAACAGCATGAACAGCCCGAACAGCCCGAACAGCATGAACAGCCCGAACAGCCCGAACAGCCCGAACAGCATGAACAGCCTGAACAGCATGAACAGCCTGAACAGCATGAACAGCATGAACAGCCTGAACAGCATGAACAGCCTGAACAGCCTGAACAGCCCGAACAGCATGAACAGCCCGAACAGCATGAACAGCCCGAACAGCATGAACAGCCTGAACAGCATGAACAGCCCGAACAGCATGAACAGCCCGAACAGCATGAACAGCCCGAACAGCATGAACAGCCTGAACAGCATGAACAGCCCGAACAGCCCGAACAGCATGAACAGCCTGAACAGCCCGAACAGCATGAACAGCCTGAACAGCATGAACAGCCTGAACAGCCCGAACAGCCCGAACAGCATGAACAGCCTGAACAGCCCGAACAGCATGAACAGCCCGAACAGCCCGAACAGCCCGAACAGCCCGAACAGCCCGAACAGCCCGAACAGCCCGAACAGCCTGAACAGCATGAACAGCCCGAACAGCCCGAACAGCATGAACAGCCCGAACAGCCCGAACAGCCCGAACAGCCCGAACAGCATGAACAGCCCGAACAGCATGAACAGCCTGAACAGCCCGAACAGCCCGAACAGCATGAACAGCCCGAACAGCCCGAACAGCATGAACAGCCCGAACAGCCCGAACAGCATGAACAGCCCGAACAGCATGAACAGCCCGAACAGCCCGAACAGCATGAACAGCCCGAACAGCCCGAACAGCCCGAACAGCCTGAACAGCCCGAACAGCCTGAACAGCCCGAACAGCATGAACAGCCCGAACAGCATGAACAGCCCGAACAGCATGAACAGCCTGAACAGCCCGAACAGCATGAACAGCCCGAACAGCATGAACAGCCTGAACAGCCTGTTAAACCTGCTCTGAGGTCATGGGCGTGAAACAGAGGGACTGAGACTCCTTCTGTAACCAGCAGATTCTGCAGAAAGCTCAGAGCAAACTGAACTCTCCAGCTCGTGTTCTTCAGATGGATCTCGTCTGTTGCCATCAGAGCGTAGATATGCTCTACCTGCTCTAAAGACTAATCGCTTTGCAAAATCATTCATCCCTTCTGCACTCAAACTTTTACATTCTTGAAAGGCTTTGAACTTGATTATTTATTTATTATTGGAATGATCCACATCTCTGCTCCCGGGTGTATCTGTGTTTTCTTCCTGTATCTCTTCCTGCCTGTGTTCATGACAGAAGCTGCTGCTCATAACCAATTGCCCCTTGCGGGATTAATAAAGTTGTTGATTGATTGATTGATTGATTATGTACCTCAACACCTGTATTTACCTGCAGCGTAGCCCTGTTTCGCACCAGCAGGCCGATCTTCAGGTCCATCAGGTGCAGGTCGGCCTCCAGCTGCCGATTGGACCGGATGCTCCTCACCACCTCCTCCCTCAGACGCAGAAGCTCCGCCTCCTCTCTGATGTCACCGTCCCCCAGGTCCAACAGGTGAAGGAACTTCCTGACCACCGACAGGGGGGCGTGGCCGAGTGCACTGTGACAGGTGATGGGAGGAGGGGCTTAATAAGTCTGCCAACAAGTGGGCTTGGCTTAATCAGACTGACAGCATGTGAGAGAGGGGCTTAATAAGATTGACAATCGATTAGGGGGGGCATAATAGGACTGACAACAGGTGGGGAGGGGCTTAATGGTCTCACCCAGCATCCTGTACTCCCCCGCGCCCGGCTGGCCCTGAAGAAGGCCTGGATCTTCACCACAGCGCCCACCTGTGGACACACACACACACACACACACACAAACACACACACAACACACACACACCACACACACACACACAACACACACACCACACCACACACACACACACACCACACACACACACACACACACACACACACACACAACACACACACACCACACACACACACACACACACACACACACAACACACACACACACACCACACACACACACACACACACACACACACACACACACACACACACACACAACACACCACACACACACACACCACACACACACACACACACACACACACACACACACACACACACACACCATCAGAGGGGGGGTCTACAGACACAGGTTCTGCAGGGGAGGTTAAAACAAACTGTTTTTTCACCTGACGCCTGAAGAAGCTGAGCCGAGCTCGGTACTTCCTGCGGGCCGACCACATCCTCACCATCGCCTGGATCTGTAACACACAACACACACTCTGATAACACACACTCTGATGGTGACTGATAACACACACTCTGATGGTGACTGATAACACACACTCTGATAACACACACTCTGATAACACACACTCTGATGGTGACTGATAACACACACTCTGATGGTGACTGATATCACACACTCTGATGGTGACTGATAACACACACTCTGATAACACACACTCTGATGGTGACTGATAACCCACACTCTGATAACACACACTCTGATGGTGACTGATAACACACACTCTGATAACACACACTCTGATAACACACACTCTGATGGTGACTGATAACACACACTCTGATAACACACACTCTGATGGTGACTGAACACACACTCTGATAACACACACTCTGATAACACACACTCTGATGGTGACTGATAACACACACTCTGATAACACACACTCTGATGGCGACTGATAATTAGGGCTGCAACAACGACTAATTTGATAATCGATTAATGAAACGATTAATCGATTATTCGGATCGTTAAGGTTTTAACGGTACTATACTTTTATCGATACTGCTTATCGATCCGGTCCTTTAACGATAGTCTTATCGGTTCTTTTGAAAATAAATAAGGTAAATTAACTAAACAAATTGTGAACAAAATTAACATTGCTTTTTATTTAAATTAAATAAATATTTCACATCAAAAGAAACAAGTGTTTTAACAAATCATATTAAATAATGTGATGACAGAACTGTAAACAGAATAGCTGAAACTTTAACAAAATAAATGACTCAGTTACCTCTAATCATGAACCCATGTTTGAATCATTGAGTTAGCTCTGTGTGTTGCTGCTAGCATACAGAACACCTGACGTGGAAACGTTACTCGTGGATGTGGCTACAGAGCTGCTAGAGAGACAGTGGAACCCGGTGCATCTCTCCGTCTGAACGTGGAGCACTTTGGCTAAATGTTTAGACAAATTGCTCGTGTTCCCGCCCTGACATGCTGAACTCTTATTGCACTTTAGGTAACGAGCATTGTCCACATCGAGACCGGTAAAGTGTAACCACACCTCGGAGCGCTTCTCTCCGCCATCTCCTCCGTGTGTGTGTGTGTGGTGTGTGTGTGTATGTGTGTGTGTTGCATGCATGTAGCAGCTGTGTGTAAACTGCCCGCCCCCTCGCACACAGACAGGGGAGAGAGAGAGATCTCTCCCCCGCCCCCTCGCACACAGACGGGGGAGAGAGAGAGATCTCTCCCCCGCCCCCTCGCACACAGACAGGGGAGAGAGAGAGATCTCTCCCCCGCCCCCTCGCACACAGACAGGGGAGAGAGAGAGATCTCTCCCCCGCCCCCTCGCACACAGACAGGGGAGAGAGAGAGATCTCTCCCCCGCCCCCTCGCACACAGACAGGGGAGAGAGAGAGATCTCTCCCCCGCCCCCTCGCACACAGACAGGGGAGAGAAAGAGATCTCTCGTCTGGATTGGAAAGATCGAAAATACATCATAGACGCATTTTGTAGTCTCATTGCGTATTAGAAACGGAGTTGGCGACACTGAGACTGCGATATAATGTTTATGTAGCAATAATACATAAGACATATATGTTTTAAATGTCTCCTGTACCGATAAAAAGACCGATAACGTTGGAGCTGAACTGCCTGTGAAACACACGTGGTGACGTCACCAACGAATCGACGACTGAATTAGTTGGCAACTAATTTGGTCATCGATTTTAATCGATTAAGTCGATTAGTTGTTGCACCCCTACTGATAACACACACTCTGATGGTGACTGATAACACACACTCTGATGGTGACTGATAACACACACTCTGATAACACACACTCTGATGGTGACTGATAACAGACACTCTGATAACACACACTCTGCTGGTGATTCAGGTCTTACCTTGACCACGGCTCTCCAGTTCAGGTAGAGCACCTGCAGCCTCCGCCGGTACACCCTCTGCTTCAGAACCCTCCTCCAGTGAGCCTGAACCAGAGACAGGAACCAGTGAATATAATGAAACCAGTAGGACCAGCAGGGGGCAGCAGAGTGGAGGAGCTCGCCTGTATGAGGAGCTCACCTGTATGAGGAGCTCGCCTGTATGAGGACCTCACCTGTATGATGACCACAGAGGCTGTGTTGTTGCCCAGGTAACGGTGGCGCGCCTGCAGCTGCTGTCTGAGCAGGAAACCTCGACTCAGCGCCTGCAGGCGAGTGATCAGTTCTTCACTTCCCCTCCAGAGGGCACCGCGGCGAAAAGAGGCCGAGACGCTGCTCACCACTTCCTGTGGAGAGGAGGGGGGAATGACATCACTGCTGCTGACCAATCACAGGCCGGGGACAGTGTGTGAGGGGGGCTCACCTGTATCTGATACTGAGGGGGGGCTCACCTGTATCTGACACTGAGGGGGGACTCACCTGTATCTGATACTGAGGGGGGGCTCACCTGTATCTGATACTGAGGGGGGATCACCTGTATCTGATACTGAGGGGGGCTCACCTGTATCTGATACTGAGGGGGGCTCACCTGTATCTGATACTGAGGGGGGCTCACCTGTATCTGATACTGAGGGGGGGCTCACCTGTATCTGATACTGAGGGGGGGCTCACCTGTATCTGATACTGAGGGGGGGGATCACCTGTATCTGATACTGAGGGGGGGCTCACCTGTATCTGATACTGAGGGGGGGCTCACCTGTATCTGATACTGAGGGGAGGCTCACCTGTATCTGACACTGAGGGGGGGCTCACCTGTATCTGACACTGAGGGGAGGCTCACCTGTATCTGACACTGAGGGGGGACTCACCTGTATCTGATACTGAGGGGGGGACTCACCTGTATCTGACACTGAGGGGGGGCTCACCTGTATCTGATACTATGGGGGGATCACCTGTATCTGACACTGAGGGGGGGATCACCTGTATCTGAAACTGAGGCGGGGCTCACCTGTATCTGATACTGAGGGGGGGATCACCTGTATCTGCTCCCGGTCCAGGAACACCTGGTTCTGCCTGAAGCCTGCAGGCTGCTCCCAGATACCCTCCAGCCGCGTCAGGTGCAGGTAATACCAAGACCCGTCCTCACCTGTATCTGATACTGAGGGGGGGCTCACCTGTATCTGATACTGAGGGGAGGCTCACCTGTATCTGACACTGAGGGGGGGGCTCACCTGTATCTGACACTGAGGGGGGGCTCACCTGTATCTGACACTGAGGGGGGGCTCACCTGTATCTGACACTGAGAGGGGACTCACCTGTATCTGATACTGAGGGGGGGCTCACCTGTATCTGACACTGAGGGGGGGCTCACCTGTATCTGACACTGAGGGGGGGCTCACCTGTATCTGACACTGAGAGGGGACTCACCTGTATCTGATACTGAGGGGGGGCTCACCTGTATCTGATACTATGGGGGGATCACCTGTATCTGAAACTGAGGGGGGGCTCACCTGTATCTGATACTGAGGGGGGGCTCACCTGTATCTGCTCCCGGTCCAGGAACACCTGGTTCTGCTTGAAGCCTGCAGGCTGCTCCCAGACGCCCTCCAGCCGCGTCAGGTGCAGGTAATACCAAGACCCGTCCTCCAGCCGGACCCGAACCCACGGACTCCTGCTGTCACCTGGAGACAGGTGAGGCGTCCATTAGTACAGGTAATACTCTCTCGGTATCTCAGGTGTTACCCCTCAGTGTCTCAGGTGTACCCTCAGTGTCTCAGGTGTTACCCCTCAGTGTCTCAGGTGTTACCCCTCAGTGTCTCAGGTGTTACCCCTCAGTGTCTCAGGTGTTACCCCTCAGTGTCTCAGGTGTTACCCCTCAGTGTCTCAGGTGTTACCCCTCAGTGTCTCAGGGTTACCCCTCAGTGTCTCATGTGTTACTCTCAGTGTCTCAGGTGTTACCCTCAGTGTGTCAGGTGTTACCCTCAGTGTCTCAGGTGTACCCTCAGTGTCTCAGGTGTTGCCCTCAGGTGTTACTCTCAGATATTATCATCAGTATCTCAGGTGTTACCCTCAGTTGCTCAGGTGTAGGTCCTGCAGGTGTATATCTGCAGGTGTAGTTCCTGCAGGTGTATATCTGCAGGTGTATATCTGCAGGTGTAGCGTACCTGAGAGGCTCCTGGCTCCACCCTGCAGTGCAGCTCTCTCTGGTACTGCGCGGCGCAGCAGGTGAGAACGTCCTGCAGGTGCAGCTCAGGTAACATCAAGACACGCAGCGTCTGCTTCACCTTGTCCTCCTTCACCGCCTGGTTCACTGCAGCCAGCGACAGGCCCACTGACACACAGCAGCGTTATTAATACACAGGTAAATAATAACATTAAACCACATCATACATTGATTATAATCCAATCACACTCACACTTCAGGGCTCTCTGACTCTCCTGATTGGCTGTCTTTACAGCTTCCTGGATGTCAGCCAACCACAGCTCAGCGCCTGGCTCCCTGCTCACCTGATTGGACAACAAGAGGACACATGACTTTGGCTTAAAAACTTTGAATAACCTGAATGTTTAAAATTAATATCAGAGTTGTGCTCTTTGACATCTGCAACACAACTACCTGTGTGTGTGTGTGTGTACGTGTGCGTGTGCGTGTGTGTGTGTGTGTGTGTTACCTGGGTTCGGTGCTGCCGGGCTCTGGTCAGCAGGCTCAGGTATCTGCAGGTGTACATGTGTTACCTGTGTGTGTGTGTGTGTGTGTGTGTGTGTGTGTGTGTGTGTGTGTACCTGGGCTCGGTGCTGCTGGGCTCTGGTCAGCAGGCTCAGGTATCTGCAGGTGTACATGTGTTACCTGTGTGTGTGTGTGTGTGTGTGTGTGTGTTACCTGGGCTCGGTGCTGCTTGGCTCTGGTCAGCAGGCTCAGGTATCTGCAGGTGTACATGCGTTACCTGTGTGTGTGTGTGTGTCTGTGTGTGTGTGTGTGTGTGTGTTACCTGGGCTCGGTGCTGCTGGGCTCTGGTCAGCAGGCTCAGGTATCTGCAGGTGTTGGCAGGTAGAACCTCCTCCAGGCCACAGGAGGGCAGCAGCAGAGCAGAGAGCAGCTTCTGAGCGTCTCCTCTGAGCACGGCCGAGTTTATCAGCCCCACACACTGCAGCTCTGAGGGGCAGAGGGCACAGGGGTCAGTGTGTGTGTGTGTATGTGAGAGTGTGTATGTGAGAGTGTGTATGTGAGAGTGTGTGTGTGTGTGTGAGTGAGTGGGTGTGTGGCTCACGTTGGTGCTCGTCCTGCACCGACTCGTTGATGGCGTTGATTCCTTCCTGCAGCTGATTCCAGGTCAGCAGCTCTCTGCTCTGCTGCTGCTGCTTCACCTGCAGACTCTCAAAGTACCTGAAGAACAAATCACCACACCTTCATCATCATCTTCACCTTCATCACCACCATCATCATTCCACCACACCTTCATCATCACCATTCCACCACACCTTCATCATCATCTTCACCACACCTTCATCCTCTTCAAACTGTAGGGTGTTTGTGTGTACCAGTGCAGCAGTGGTGTGTGTGTGTGTGGGTGTGTACCAGTGCAGCAGGTGTGTGTGTGTGTGTGTGTGTGTGGGGTGTGTACCAGTGCAGCAGGGTGTGTGTGTGTGTGTGTGTGGGGTGTGTACCAGTGCAGCAGGGGTGTGTGTGTGTGGTGGGGGGTGTGTACAGTGCAGCAGTGGTGTGTGTGTGTGTGGGTGTGTGTGTGTATGTGTGGGGGTGTGTGTACCTTGCAGCGGGGTGTGTACCTGTGCAGCAGGGTGTGTGTGTGTGTGGGGTGTATCTGTGCAGCAGGGAGGGTGTGTGTGTGTGTGTACCTGTGCAGCAGGGTGTGTGTGTGTACCTGTGCAGCAGGGTGTGTTGTGTGTGTGTGTGTGTGTACCTGTGCAGCAGGGTGTGTGTATGTGTGTGTGTGTGTGTGGGGTGTGTACCTGTGCAGCGGGGTGTGTACCTGTGCAGCAGGGTGTGTGTGTGTGGGGTGTGTACCTGTGCAGCAGGGAGGGTGTGTGTGTGTGTGTACCTGTGCAGCAGGGTGTGTGTGTGTGGGTGTACCTGTGCAGCAGGGTGTGTGTGTGTGTGTGTACCTGTGCAGCAAGGTGGGCTCCACCTCAGAGAGGCCTGCAGACGGACTGACCAATGAGAAGCTGAACTCCTGCATATGTCCCGCCTCCAGCGCCTGATTGATGAGAGCGACAGCTGACAGCATCTCCACGGCAACAAACAGCTCCTCCTGCTGCAGCGCCCCCTGTGGAGACAGGGAGTACATATAACATTATACTCAGGTAGTCCTCAGGTGTGTCCTCAGGTGTGTCCTCAGGTGTGTCCTCAGGTGTGTGTGCTCAGGTGTGATATCTCAGGTGTGTGTGTTCAGGTGTGTGTTCAGGTGTGATATCTCAGGAGTGTGTGTTCAGGTGTGATATCTCAGGTGTGTGTTCAGGTGTGTCCTCAGGTGTGATATCTCAGGAGGTGTGTTCAGGTGTGATATCTCAGGTGTGTGTTCAGGTGTGTCCTCAGGTGTGATATCTCAGGAGTGTGTGTTCAGGTGTGATATCTCAGGTGTGTGTTCAGGTGTGTCCTCAGGTGTGATATCTCAGGAGTGTGTGTTCAGGTGTGATATCTCAGGAGTGTGTGTTCAGGTGTGATATCTCAGGAGTGTGTGTTCAGGTGTGATATCTCAGGAGTGTGCGTTCAGGTGTGATATCTCAGGTGTGTGTTCAGGTGTGTCCTCAGGTGTGATATCTCAGGAGTGTGTCCTCAGGTGTGATATCTCAGGGTGTGTGTTCAGGTGTGTGTTCAGGTGTGATATCTCAGGTGTGTGTCCTCAGGTGTGATATCTCAGGTGTGATATATCAGGTGTGTGCTCAGGTGTGTGTCAAGGTGTGATATCTCAGGTGTGTGTGCTCAGGTGTGATATATCAGGTGTGTGCTCAGGTGTGTGTCAAGGTGTGATATCTCAGGTGTGTGTGCTCAGGTGTGATATATCAGGTGTGTGCTCAGGTGTGTGTCAAGGTGTGATATCTCAGGTGTGTGTTCAGGTGTGATATCTCAGGTGTATGTCCTCACGTGTGATATCTCAGGTGTGATATCTCAGGTGTGTGCTCAGGTGTGATATCTCAGGTGTGTGTGTTCAGGTGTGTGTTCAGGTGTGATATCTCAGGTGTGTGTTCAGGTGTGATATCTCAGGTGTGCTATCTCAGGTGTGATATATCAGGTGTGTGCTCAGGTGTGTGTCAAGGTGTGATATCTCAGGTGTATGTCCTCAGTGTGATATCTCAGGTGTGATATCTCAGGTGTGTGCTCAGGTGTGATATCTCAGGTGTGATATCTCAGGTGTGATATCTCAGGTGTGTGTCCAGGTGTACCTGTGCAGTGCGTCTCTGCAGCAGCTGCAGCTCTCGATGGTACAGGGCGGCGGCGAAGGGGAAGACCTCCGGCAGCTGGAGGTCAGAGGTCATCAGAGCACTGAGGGTCCTCCGGGGGTCACTGAGACCCAGACAGGTGTTCACACTCTGCAGAGCGGCATGCACTACACACACACACACACACACACACACACACACACACACACACACACACACACACACACACACACACACACACACACACACACACACACACACACACACACACACACACACACACACACACACACACACACACACACACACACACACCACACACACACACACACCACACACACACACACACACACACAACACACACACAACACACACACACACACACACACACACACACACACACACACACACACACACACACACACACACACACATTAGCATGTCTCCTGAAGGTGTCTAACAGGTGTGATCAGAGAGGACTCACTGCTCTGGTTCCTCTGGACCTCCTTGTTGGAGAAACTGATTCCTTCCTGAAGCTCCTCCGGCTCCAGAGGGTCCACACAGCCTTCAGCCTGAAGGAGAGGACTCTTTAAAGTAGAGACACCATACTGATATACACCTGAACATCAGCAGGAGAGGACTCTTTAAAGTAGAGACACTACATACTGATATACACCTGAACATCAGCAGGAGAGGATCTTTTAAAGTAGAGACGCTACATACTGATATACACCTGAACATCAGCAGGAGAGGACTCTTTAAAGTAGAGACACTACACACTGATATACACTGAACATCAGCAGGAGAGGACTCTTTAAAGTAGAGACACTACATACTGATATACACCTGAACATCAGCAGGAGAGGACTCTTTAAAGTAGAGACGCTACATACTGATATACACCTGAACATCAGCAGGAGAGGACTCTTTAAAGTAGAGACACTACATACTGATATACACCTGAACATCAGCAGGAGAGGACTCTTTAAAGTAGAGACACTACATACTGATATACACCTGAACATCAGCAGGAGAGGACTCTTTAAAGTAGAGACACTACATACTGATATACACCTGAACATCAGCAGGAGAGGACTCTTTAAAGTAGAGACACTACATACTGATATACCCTGAACATCAGCAGGAGAGGACTCTTTAAAGAAGAGACACTACATACTGATATACACCTGAACATCAGCAGGAGAGGACTCTTTAAAGTAGAGACACTACATACTGATATACACCTGAACATCAGAGGAGAGGACTCTTTAAAGTAGAGACACTACATACTGATATACACCTGAACATCAGCAGGAGAGGACTCTTTAAAGTAGAGACGCTACATACTGATATACACCTGAACATCAGCAGGAGAGGACTCTTTAAAGTAGAGACACTACATACTGATATACACCTGAACATCAGCAGGAGAGCACTCTTTAAAGTAGAGACACTACATACTGATATACACCTGAACATCAGCAGGAGAGGACTCTTTAAAGTAGAGACACTACATACGATATACACCTGAACATCAGCAGGAGAGGACTCTTTAAAGTAGAGACACTACACACTGATACACTGAACATCAGCAGGAGAGGACTCTTTAAAGTAAGACACTACATACTGATATAACCTGAACATCAGCAGGAGAGGACTCTTTAAAGTAGAGACACTACATACTGATATACACCTGAACATCAGCAGGAGAGGACTCTTTAAAGTATTACCAGGGCCTTCTGCTGGCGGTCAGCTGACAGCTGCTCCAGGTACCAGGGCTGTTCTCAGTACGGAGGCCCTGAGGGCCAAACATGGCATTTTCAGAGCGGAGAGCAGAGAGAGTTCATCTGCAGCGTCGAGGGCCTCGTCCACCTGCTCCACCGCCCAGCGCACTGAGAGTAAACAACAACAACAACAAAACACACACAGGTCATCCCACATTTAGGACAAAGAGGACATGTTACTGCGTTGCTAAGAGCTAGTTCAGATGAATATAAATCTAACCCTTAAGAAAAAAATGTTCTATGAAACTGTTAGCTTAAAATATAAATAACAACGATGTACTTTGGTTCATTGCAAGTGAAGGAATTAAATATATTATTTTGAATGGATTTAACATAAACTATTATGACCAGAAAGAAATGACGGAGCTCACAGTCTGCTGCCCTGTGTGTTAAACCTTTATTAAATCAGCTGCTGGTACTCTTTGCTTTCAGGAGATCCATCCTCTCTTTATGAGCCAGGCGTTGCTTCAAGACATATTCACCAATAACTCTCTCTCTGTGATGGAGAGGGGGGGTTACTGTGAGGTGTGACGGAGAGGGGGGGTTACTGTGCTGTGTGATGGAGAGGGGGGGTTACTGTGAGGTGTGACGGAGAGGGGGGGGTTACTGTGCTGTGTGATGGAGGGGTTACTGTGATGTGTGATGGAGAGGGGGGGTTACTGTGAGGTGTGACGGAGAGGGGGGGGTTACTGTGAGGTGTGACGGAGAGGGGGGGGTTACTGTGAGGTGTGACGGAGAGGGGGGGGTTACTGTGAGGTGTGACGGAGAGGGGGGGGTTACTGTGAGGTGTCACGGAGAGGGGGGGTTACTGTGCTGTGTGATGGAGGTTACTGTGATGTGTGATGGAGGCGTGTCGCTCACCATTCACCAGGTCGAGGCTGTCCTGGATCTCTCTGTGAGTCAGAAACTCCTCGTAGATATCTTTCTCCTCCGATCCTCCACGCTGAGACACACAGAGAGATAGACACACAGAGAGATAGACACACGGTGAGATAGACACACACGGTGAGATAGACACACGTCAGATAGACACACGGTCAGATAGACACACAGTGAGATAGACACACGGTGACACACGGTGAGATAGACACACGGTGAGATAGACACACGGTCAGATAGACACACGGTCAGATAGACACACAGAGAGATAGACACAGAGAGATAGACACACGGTGAGATAGACACACACGGTCAGATAGACCACACGGTCAGATAGACACACAGTGAGATAGACACACGGTGACACACGGTAGATAGACACACGGTGAGATAGACACACGGTGAGATAGACACACGGGACACACGGTGAGATAGACACCGGTGACACACGGTGAGATAGACACACGGTGAGATAGACACACGGTGAGATAGACACACGGTGACACACGGTGAGATAGACACACGGTGACACACGGTGAGATAGACACACGGAGAGATAGACACACAGTGAGTAAACACGGTGAGATAGACACACGGTGAGATAGACACACGGTGACACACGGTGAGATAGACACACGTGAGATAGACACACGGTGAGTTAGACACACGGTGAGATATAGACACACGGTGAGATAGACACACGGTGACACACGGTGACACACAGTGAGATAGACACACGGTGAGATAAAACACGGTGAGTTAGACACACGTGAGTTAGACACACGGTGAGTTAGAAACACGGTGAGATAGACACACGGTGAGATAGACACACGGTGAGTTAGAAACACGGTGAGATAGACACACGGTGAGATAGACACACGGTGAGTTTAGAAACACGGTGAGATAGACACACGGTGAGATAGACACACGGTGAGATAGACACACGGTGAGATAGACACACGGTGAGTTAGACACACGGTGAGATAGACACACGGTGACACACGGTGAGATAGACACACGGTGACACACGGTGAGATAGACACACGGTGACACACGGTGAGTTAGACACACGGTGAGTTAGACACACGGTGAGATAGACACACGGTGACACACGGTGAGATAGACACACGGTGAGATAGACACACGGTGACACACGGTGAGATAGACACACGGTGACACACGGTGAGTTAGACACACGGTGAGTTAGACACACGGTGAGATAGACACACGGTGGACACACGGTGAGTTAGACACACGGTGAGATAGACACACGGTGACACACGGTGAGATAGACCACGGTGACACGGTGAGTTAGACACACGGTGAGATAGACACACGGTGACACACGTGAGTTAGACACACGGTGAGTTAGACACACGGTGATATAGACACACGGTGACACACGGTGAGTTAGACACACGGTGAGATAGACACACGGTGACACACGGTGAGATAGACACACGGTGACACACGGTGAGTTAGACACACGGTGAGATAGACACACGGTGACACACGGTGAGTTAGACACACGGTGAGTTAGACACCGGTGAGTTAGACACACGGTGAGATAGACACACGGTGAGATAGACACACGGTGACACACGGTGAGATAGCACACGGTGAGTTAGACACGCGGTGAGATAGACACACGGTGATAGACACACGGTGAGTTAGACCACGGTGACACACGGTGAGATAGACACACGGTGAGTTAGGACACACGGTGACACACGGTGAGATAGACACACGGTGAGTTAGACACGCGGTGAGATAGACACACGGTGAGATAGACACACGGTGACACACGGTGAGATAGACACACGGTGAGTTAGACACGCGGTGAGTTAGACACGCGGTGAGTTAGACACACGGTGAGATAGACACACGGTGAGATAGACACACGGTGAGATAGACACGCGGTGAGTTAGACACGCGGTGAGATAGACACACGGTGAGATAGACACACGGTGAGATAGACACACGGTGATTAGACACACGGTGAGTTAGACACACAGTGAGATGTTTAGACTCCTTCCTGCAGCTCTGTATAATCATGAGATGATCCTCTCATGTGATTGGCTCGTCCTGCCCTCACCCCATTGGCCGTCCTCTCCTCTTGCTGGCCCTGCCCTGCAGCAGCAGCTCTCTGTAGAGGCTTGTCAGCGCTCCCTGCAGGCCGCTCAGCTGAGCGTTCGGGTTCCTCAGCGCCGCCGCCAGCACCTCCAACTGCGAGTCCAACGCCTCGTTAACGGCAATCACCGCCGCATGGCCTGATGGGAAACACAGTGTGAGATCCCGGTCAATCAGCTGTCAGTGTGTGTCAGTGTGTGTCACATTAGGCTTGTTTGAGATGAGCTGCGGCTCGCCTCGAAAGTAGACGAGAATAGCCGAGGGAGGTCGCCTGAAGTCGGACAGCTCGGAGTCGGCTTCTTCTTCTTCTTCTCTCAGTTTTTTGGCGGATTGCAAACTTTAAGGTGCATACCACCACCTCCGGACTCGGTTTGCATTTATAAAGAATGCTCAAATGTGTTTAATCGTAATGTCAGATGTACCAAGTAAATACATTTGTTCCTGCTCAAGATTAGATTCAACTTTATTGTTATTGCACAGATTACGGAGACAACGAAATGCAGTTTAGCTTCTAACCAGGAGTGCAACAAGCAGTAGAGTGAAAAGTAATGTACACAATCTACAGAATACAATATAGAATGAATTGAATGATGAATAAACAGTGAGGGGTATGAATACACTAGATACACACAGCAGCCTGTGAGCAGTATGAGCAGTGTGTATGAATACACTAGATACACACAGTAGCCTGTGAGCAGTGTGAGCAGTGTGTATGAATACACTAGATACACACAGCAGCCTGTGAGCAGTATGAGCAGTGTGTATGAATACACTAGATACACACAGTAGCCTGTGAGCAGTATGAGCAGTGTGTATGAATACACTAGATACACACAGCAGCCTGTGAGCAGTATGAACAGTGTGTATGAATACACTAGATACACACAGCAGCCTGTGAGCAGTATGAGCAGTGTGTATGAATACACTAGATACACACAGCAGCCTGTGAGCAGTGTGTATGAATACACTAGATACACACAGCAGCCTGTGAGCAGTATGAACAGTGTGTATGAATACACTAGATACACACAGTAGCCTGTGAGCAGGTGTATAAATACACTAGATACACACAGTACCTGTGAGCAGTATGAGCAGTGTGTATGAATACACTAGATGCACACAGCAGCCTGTGAGCAGTATGAGCAGTGTGTATGAATACACTAGATACACACAAGCAGCCTGTGAGCAGTATGAGCAGTGTGTATGAATACACTAGATACACACAGCAGCCTGTGAGCAGTATGAGCAGTGTGTATGAATACACTAGATACACACAGCAGCCTGTGAGCAGTATGAACAGTGTGTATGAATACACTGATACACACAGCAGCCTGTGAGCAGTATGAACAGTGTGTATGAATACACTAGATACACACAGCAGCCTGTGAGCAGTGTGAACAGTGTGTATGAATACACTAGATACACACAGCAGCCTGTGAGCAGTATGAACAGTGTGTATGAATACACTAGATACACACAGCAGCCTGTGAGCAGTATGAACAGTGTGTATGAATACACTAGATACACACAGCAGCCTGTGAGCAGTATGAACAGGTGTATGAATACACTAGATATACACAGCAGCCTGTGAGCAGTATGAGCAGTGTGTATGAATACACTAGATACACACAGCAGCCTGTGAGCAGTGTGTATGAATACACTAGATACACACAGCAGCCTGTGAGCAGTATGAGCAGTGTGTATGAATACACTAGATACACACAGCAGCCTGTGAGCAGTATGAGCAGTGTGAATGAATACACTAGATATACACAGCAGCCTGTGAGCAGTATGAGCAGTGTGTATGAATACACTAGATACACACAGCAGCCTGTGAGCAGTGTGTATGAATACACTAGATACACACAGCAGCCTGTGCGAAGTATGAGCAGTGTGTATGAATACACTAGATACACACAGCAGCCTGTGAGCAGTGTGAGCAGTGTGTATGAATACACTAGATATACACAGCAGCCTGTGAGAAGTATGAGCAGTGTGTATGAATACACTAGATACACACAGCAGCCTGTGAGCAGTGTGTATGAATACACTAGATACCACAGCAGCCTGTGAGCAGTGTGTATGAATACACTAGATACACACAGCAGCCTGTGAGCAGTGTGTATGAATACACTAGATACACAGCAGCCTGTGAGCAGTGTGTATGAATACACTAGATACACACGGCAGCCTGTGAGCAGTGTGTATGAATACACTAGATACACACAGCAGCCTGTGCGAAGTATGAGCAGTGTGTATGAATACACTAGATACACACAGCAGCCTGTGAGCAGTGTGAGCAGTGTGTATGAATACACTAGATATACACAGCAGCCTGTGAGCAGTATGAGCAGTGTGTATGATACACTAGATACACACAGCAGCCTGTGAGCAGTATGAGCAGTGTGTATGAATACACTAGATACACACAGCAGCCTGTGAGCAGTATGAGCAGTGTGAATGAATACACTAGATATACACAGCAGCCTGTGAGCAGTATGAGCAGTGTGTATGAATACACTAGATATACACAGCAGCCTGTGAGCAGTATGAGCAGTGTGTATGAATACACTAGATACACACAGCAGCCTGTGAGCAGTATGAAAGTGTGTATGAATACACTAGATATACACAGCAGCCTGTGAGCAGTATGAACAGTGTGTATGAATACACTAGATATACACAGCAGCCTGTGAGCAGTGTGTATGAATACACTAGATGCACAAGCAGCCTGTGAGCAGTATGAGCAGTGTGTATGAATACACTAGATATACACAGCAGCCTGTGAGCAGTGTGTATGAATACACTAGATGCACACAGCAGCCTGTGAGCAGTATGAGCAGTGTGTATGAATACACTAGATATACACAGCAGCCTGTGAGCAGTATGAGCAGTGTGTATGAATACACTAGATATACACAGCAGCCTGTGAGCAGTGTGTATGAATACACTAGATGCACACAGCAGCCTGTGAGCAGTATGAGCAGTGTGTATGAATACACTAGATGCACACAGCAGCCTGTGAGCAGTATGAGCAGTGTGTATGAATACACTAGATGCACACAGCAGCCTGTGAGCAGTATGAGCAGTGTGTATGAATACACTAGATACACACAGCAGCCTGTGAGCAGTATGAGCAGTGTGTATGAATACACTAGATGCACACTGCAGCCTGTGAGCAGTATGAGCAGTGTGTATGAATACACTAGATGCACACTGCAGCCTGTGAGCAGTATGAGCAGTGTGTATGAATACACTAGATGCACACTGCAGCCTGTGAGCAGTATGAACAGTGTGTATGAATACACTAGATGCACACTGCAGCCTGTGAGCAGTATGAGCAGTGTGTATGAATACACTAGATACACACAGCAGCCTGTGAGCAGTATGAACAGTGTGTATGAATACACTAGATACACACTGCAGCCTGTGAGCAGTATGAACAGTGTGTATGAATACACTAGATATACACAGCAGCCTGTGAGCAGTATGAGCAGTGTGTATGAATACACTAGATATACACAGCAGCCTGTGAGCAGTGTGTATGAATACACTAGATACACACAGCAGCCTGTGAGCAGTATGAACAGTGTGTATGAATACACTAGATACACACAGCAGCCTGTGAGCAGTATGAACAGTGTGTATGAATACACTAGATACACACAGCAGCCTGTGAGCAGTATGAACAGTGTGTATGAATAAGATATATAAAGTATGAAAACGGTAAGCAGTGCAAGTATATATAAAATATATAGATATTAACTTCATGATGATGAACAATGTGAATGGAAGTGGCGACGTGAAACTGACACAAAACAACAACAAACTTTTGCCGAGCCAATCGGAGAGCTTCCTCCCAGCACGGGGTGAAAGCCACCAATGAGCGCTCAACTCGATGTACCAGCGAGTCGTTTCTCATCAAGCATTTCGCTTCTGCAGCTCGTGGAGAGAAACTGCTCCGCCTCGCTCTCAAGGCTGTCTTTGTCCCGTGAGATTTCAACGTCTCATGCAGTCGAGCCTCCAGAGCAAGTCGGACAAAATGACTAACCATCATGCAACGCACGAGCAAGACGGCGGTCGCAATTGCGCAGGTCTGCGTCGGTCTCGCTCATCTCAAACAAGCCTACTGTGAGCTCCCGGCCAATTTAATATTCCATCCCTCACATTTTAATGTATATATAATAACTTGCTTTATATTTTGTTACTGTACATTTGTAATTCAACGTGTATATTTTCTACTTTCTTGTTCATTTCCAGTCTTTTAATTGTTATTGTACGATGCCATGTTTTTTTATGCTGTCAGTGTGTGAGCCAATCAGCTGTCAGTGTGTGTG
>JAAKFY010000161.1:286018-295954 GCA_011823955.1 Dissostichus mawsoni
CTCAGCTCCGGCCCCACTGCATCCACCAACTGCTGAAGGCACAGGGTCTTGGATCGGCACAGCGCCACCGTCAGGCCGGGTGTTTCGCTGCTGCCGACGTCCAACCTGGCTTTGTGAATCAGAGGCTCTTTCAACAACCAGTACAGAGAGTCAGTCTTTGGACACCTTTTATGGTTAAAAAGGGCCCAAGATTTAAAAACACCCTGATAAAAAGGAGGCAACCCATTTAATTTTAAAAAGTTTAAATCAGTTAAAAACAGAGCAGCATCCAGCCCCAGGTTACTCACGCGTCGGAGAATGCAGCTGCTCACATCTCTCCACACCAAATCAGCCGGGCCGGTCAGATACCTCTGTAAAAACTGTATCCTAAAAGTGGCTGTTCGGCTGGCCAGGTGGATAAGGCCCTGTCCCCCCTCCTCTCTAGATAAAAACAGCACCCCCTGTGGCACCCAGTGTAGGCCCTCCCAAAAAAAATCCACCAATCTTTTTTGTATCTGGGCTAGTAAGCCTGAGGGAGGGTCCACACAGGTAAGGCGGTGCCACAGTTGGGATGCCACAAGGTTGTTTAAAACCAACACTCTACCTTTAAAAGACATCTGAGGGAGCAGCCACTTCCACTTGGAGAGCTTTCCCTCTATCTTCCCTATGACGTCCTCCCAGTTCTTCAGGACTATATTTGTATTCCCTAAGAACACCCCCAGGTACTTTATTCCATCTTTTTTCCAGACCATGTTCTGGGGAAGAACTGGGAGACCGCCACTCCACTCACCGACAGCGAGGGCCTCACTTTTCTCCAATTCACCCTCGCTGCCGATGCTGAACTAAACTCCCTCACGATGTCAACTAAAATGTCTATATCTTTTGGTCTCTAATAAAAACAATGATATCATCTGCATACGCTGATAAAACCATGTTTCCATTAAAACCAGGTAAAAACAGCCCTTGCAGTTTGGAGCGTATTTTGTTGAGGAGGGGTTCCAGGGAGAGTGCATAGAGCATGCCAGACAGAGCACAGCCCTGCCGGACCCCTCTACACACTCTAAAAGGAGCACACAACCCACCGTTGAACTTCAGCACACTCTCAATCTTATTGTACAACACCTTGATCTTGGCTATGAAACCAGCGCTGAACCCAAACTTCTCCATTACTTTCCAGAGGAAGCTGTGCTCAACGCGGTCGAAAGCCTTTTCCTGATCTAGAGAAATCAGACCAGTATTAATGCCCAATGAGCTGGAGACCTCCAAAACATCTCGAATTAGGTGGACATTGTCCACCATGGACCTGCCGGGCACACAGTAGGTCTGGTCCCGGTGGATGACCTGCTCCACAGCCCTCCCCAGCCTGGTGGCCAAAGCCTTGGACAGAAGTTTGTAATCCACACACAGCAGAGACACAGGGCGCCAGTTTTTGATGTCCTGCAGGTTTCCTTTTTTTGGTAACAGCGTGATCACCGCTCTCCTGCAGGACATCGGCATAGAGCCAGAGGCCAGACTTTCATTAAAAACGTCTAAAAGGTCATGTGACAAGACGTCCCAGTAGGCTTCGTAAAACTCTACGGAGAGGCCATCGATACCAGGAGCCCGCCGTCCCTGCATGCCTTGCAGGGCGGTCTGCAGCTCCTGGATCGTTAACGGCCCTTCGAGCTGTGAGTTGGTCTCCTCGGAGACCTGAGGTAGTTCGGCACAGAACCCCTCGGACAGAGTTTCCCCCTCCTCATACTCGCTTGTGTAGAGGGTGGAATAAAAACTCACAGCTCGCCTCCTGATCTGGCTTGGCTCTGTTATTTCCTGCCCTGTGTCTGACAGCAGTGAGTGGATCACTCGCCTCTGCCCATTCTTTTTTTCCAGGCCGAAGAAGAAACTAGTGGGAGCATCCATCTCATTGGTGTTGAGAAACCGGGACCTGACCAGTGCACCCTGAACTTTAACGTCCAGCAGGTTGGCTAAAGCCATTTTTTTCTCTTTGAGGATTTCAATATATCCTCGATCTCCTGTGGTCTCACTTATTGTTTCTAGTTCCACTATATCACTCTCCAGGTCTTTCATAGATCTAATGATGTCTTGTGTGACATTGAGGGTGTGCTGTTGGCAGAGCAATCTTATCTCAGTCTTACCATGGTCCCACCACTGCCTAAGACTGCTAAAATCTCCCTTCCTCTGCCTAAAAACACTCCAGAAATAAACAAGGGCCTCTTTAAAATGTTTATCAAATGTTAAAACCGAGTTAAAATGCCAATATGCACTTCTGGGTAAAACATTTCTAATAAAAACATTACATAAAAGCAAAGAGTGATCCGTAAAACCAGCAGGTGATATGCTGCACATTTTAAAAGTGTTAAAATGATGCTTAAAACAATAAAAACGATCTAATCTAGCTGATGAAATTCTATTCTCTCTGATGTGGGACCAGGTGTACTGCCTGTTGTCTGCGTGCATCCTTCTCCATACATCCACCAGGCCGTGGGAGTGGACCAGCTGCCTCAGAGCATGCTGGGACGCTGGATGCGGCTCTGCATGGTTGCGATCTAAAGATGCATTTTCTGTACAATTAAAATCCCCACCCAAGAATAAAAAATCCTCCGTGGCACAACCGTTTAAAACATCACTAACTTTGAGTAAAAACAGCTTCCTCTCTGTACCGTTTGTTGGAGCATACACATTTATAAAAACAACTGTAAAAAGGTCAAACCGTGCTTTTATTAAAAGCAACCTCCCCTTGATAAAATGCTCGACCTCCAGTGAGACAGGATTAAAAGACTTGGAGAGGAGGAAGCCCCCCCCCACTCAGAGAGGTGTTGTGGCTTAAAATGACTTCCCCCTCCCACTCCTTTTTCCAGTCCGTCTCATTAAAAACATCGCTGTGCGTCTCTTGTAAAAAGAGGACATCGACATGTTTGCATCTTTTGCCCTCTTTCTTTCCTCTCTGGCTCCATTTAAACTTCCCACTCTAAAAGTATCCATTGCGAGTGAGATATTAAAAGCAAAACTAAAAACAAATAAATTAAACACACACATTGAGGTTTTTAAAATCACCGCTGCCCATTTGCTTCCTTACTTTAGTTACAATTCTTTTTAATCTATAAACTTCCAGCTCATCCAAGACAGACTGCTCTTTCCTGTTCATGTGGAGTCTTGCTGAGGCACAAAAAACGGCCAAATCTGGGAAATATTCTTCTATTATTACGTTATGTTGGTTTTTTGTCTGCACCAGGTAATTTTTTATCATTTCAGCTGAGTACATTTTTTTTTGTTGACTACTGCTCAAAAAACCTGGCACATCGCTGCTGTCAGACACACAATCATCCCAACTATCATCCGCCTGTCCTTGCTCTCTTCCTTCCTTTCCCTCACTCCCTACTTTACTGCTTTTTGCAACGGTTGATGTATCTTTTTTATTTCTCCTGCGTTTAATAGCAGTCTTTTTTTATTTATCATTTCTGCTGCCACCTCCTCTTCCTCCATCTCAGCAACCTCCACCCGCTCACCCCATGTTTTCTTCTCCTCTCCTGTTTTTTCCATTGTGTTTCACTATCCATATCCTCCTCCTGTGTTTTACTGACTTCACCTGTCTCTACATTTTCCTTTGCCAAATCACCTTGTGGTTCATTGATTATTTCAGGGTTTTTTTCACCATTTGTATTTGTTTTTTTTTTTTTTTCTCCCATCCCCTTTTTCTTCTGCTTCACACAAAACCACCACCTCATTTTCCTGAACATAATCACCCACACCCTGTGCAACACCACCGCACCGCAAGCCGGGCACAGCAGCAGAACCGCGCTGTGTAGCGCGCCCTCGCCCGCTCGCGTAGCTGAACTCTCACCACCGCCTTGCTATTGGTTGCTGAACTCTCAACACCCTCTTGCTATTGGTAGCTGAACTCTCACCACCGCCTTGCTATTGGTGCTGAACTCTCAACACCCTCTTGCTATTGGTTGCTGAACTCTCACCACCGCCTTGCTATTGGTTGCTGAACTCTCAACACCCTCTTGCTATTGGTAGCTGAACTCTCACCACCGCCTTGCTATTGGTTGCTGAACTCTCAACACCTTGCTATTGGTAGCTGAACTCTCAACACCTCTTGCTATTGGTAGCTGAACTCTCACCACCGCCTTGCTATTGGTTGCTGAACTCTCACACCGCCTTGCTATTGGTAGCTGAACTCTCACACCGCCTTGCTATTGGTAGCTGAACTCTCACCACCTCCTTGCTATTGGTAGCTGAACTCTCACACCTCTTGCTATTGGTAGCTGAACTCTCACCACCTCCTTGCTATTGGTGCTGAACTCTCACCACCTCCTTGCTATTGGTAGCTGAACTCTCAACACCGCCTTGCTATTGGTAGCTGAACTCTCACCACCGCCTTGCTATTGGTTGCTGAACTCTCAACACCCTCTTGCTATTGGTTGCTGAACTCTCACCACCGCCTTGCTATTGGTTGCTGAACTCTCAACACCGCCTTGCTATTGGTAGCTGAACTCTCACCACCGCCTTGCTATTGGTTGCTGAACTCTCAACACCCTCTTGCTATTGGTAGCTGAACTCTCACCACCTCCTTGCTATTGGTAGCTGAACTCTCAACACCGCCTTGCTATTGGTAGCTGAACTCTCACCACCTCCTTGCTATTGGTAGCTGAACTCTCAACACCCTCTTGCTATTGGTAGCTGAACTCTCACCACCGCCTTGCTATTGGTTGCTGAACTCTCACCACCTCCTTGCTATTGGTTGCTGAACTCTCAACACCCTCTTGCTATTGGTAGCTGAACTCTCACCACCGCCTTGCTATTGGTTGCTGAACTCTCAACACCCTCTTGCTATTGGTAGCTGAACTCTCACCACCGCCTTGCTATTGGTTGCTGAACTCTCAACACCCTCTTGCTATTGGTTGCTGAACTCTCACCACCGCCTTGCTATTGGTTGCTGAACTCTCAACACCCTCTTGCTATTGGTAGCTGAACTCTCACCACCGCCTTGCTATTGGTTGCTGAACTCTCAACACCGCCTTGCTATTGGTAGCTGAACTCTCAACACCCTCTTGCTATTGGTAGCTGAACTCTCACCACCGCCTTGCTATTGGTTGCTGAACTCTCAACACCGCCTTGCTATTGGTAGCTGAACTCTCAACACCGCCTTGCTATTGGTAGCTGAACTCTCACCACCGCCTTGCTATTGGTTGCTGAACTCTCAACACCCTCTTGCTATTGGTAGCTGAACTCTCACCACCTCCTTGCTATTGGTTGCTGAACTCTCACACCCTTGCTATTGGTAGCTGAACTCTCACACCGCCTTGCTATTGGTAGCTGAACTCTCACCACCGCCTTGCTATTGGTTGCTGAACTCTCAACACCCTCTTGCTATTGGTGCTGAACTCTCACCACCGCCTTGCTATTGGTTGCTGAACTCTCAACACCGCCTTGCTATTGGTAGCTGAACTCTCACCACCGCCTTGCTATTGGTAGCTGAACTCTCAACACCCTCTTGCTATTGGTAGCTGAACTCTCACCGCCTCCTTGCTATTGGTTGCTGAACTCTCAAACCCTCTTGCTATTGGTAGCTGAACTCTCACCACCGCCTTGCTATTGGTTGCTGAACTCTCAACACCCTCTTGCTATTGGTTGCTGAACTCTCACCACCGCCTTGCTATTGGTTGCTGAACTCTCAACACCCTCTTGCTATTGGTAGCTGAACTCTCATCACCGCCTTGCTATTGGTTGCTGAACTCTCAACACCGCCTTGCTATTGGTAGCTGAACTCTCACCACCTCCTTGCTATTGGTAGCTGAACTCTCAACACCCTCTTGCTATTGGTAGCTGAACTCTCACCACCTCCTTGCTATTGGTAGCTGAACTCTCAACACCGCCTTGCTATTGGTAGCTGAACTCTCACCACCTCCTTGCTATTGGTAGCTGAACTCTCAACACCTCTTGCTATTGGTAGCTGAACTCTCACCACCCCTTGCTATTGGTAGCTGAACTCTCACCATCCTTGCTATTGGTAGCTGAACTCTCACCACCCTCTTGCTATTGGTGCTGAACTCTCACCACCTCCTTGCTATTGGTAGCTGAACTCTCACCACCGCCTTGCTATTGGTAGCTGAACTCTCACCACCGCCTTGCTATTGGTTGCTGAACTCTCAACACCGCCTTGCTATTGGTAGCTGAACTCTCACCACCGCCTTGCTATTGGTTGCTGAACTCTCAACACCGCCCCTTGCTATTGGTAGCTGAACTCTCACCACCGCCTTGCTATTGGTTGCTGAACTCTCAACACCGCCTTGCTATTGGTAGCTGAACTCTCACCACCGCCTTGCTATTGGTTGCTCAACTCTCAACACCCTCTTGCTATTGGTAGCTGAACTCTCACCACCGCCTTGCTATTGGTTGCTGAACTCTCAACACCTCCTTGCTATTGGTAGCTGAACTCTCAACACCGCCTTGCTATTGGTAGCTGAACTCTCACCACCGCCTTGCTATTGGTTGCTGAACTCTCACACCTCCTTGCTATTGGTAGCTGAACTCTCACACCGCCTTGCTATTGGTAGCTGAACTCTCACCACCTCCTTGCTATTGGTAGCTGAACTCTCAACACCCTCTTGCTATGGTAGCTGAACTCTCACCACCTCCTTGCTATTGGTGCTGAACTCTCAACACCCTCTTGCTATTGGTAGCTGAACTCTCACCACCGCTCTTGCTATTGGTGCTGAACTCTCAACACCTCCTTGCTATTGGTAGCTGAACTCTCAACACCGCCTTGCTATTGGTAGCTGAACTCTCACCACCGCCTTGCTATTGGTTGCTGAACTCTCACCACCCCTTGCTATTGGTAGCTGAACTCTCAACACCTCCTTGCTATTGGTAGCTGAACTCTCACCACCTCCTTGCTATTGGTAGCTGAACTCTCAACACCCTCTTGCTATTGGTAGCTGAACTCTCACCATCCTTGCTATTGGTTGCTGAACTCTCAACACCTCTTGCTATTGGTAGCTGAACTCTCACCACCGCCTTGCTATTGGTTGCTGAACTCTCACACCTCCTTGCTATTGGTAGCTGAACTCTCACACCGCCTTGCTATTGGTAGCTGAACTCTCACCACCTCCTTGCTATTGGTAGCTGAACTCTCAACACCCCTCTTGCTATTGGTAGCTGAACTCTCACCACCTCCTTGCTATTGGTAGCTGAACTCTCAACACCCTCTTGCTATTGGTAGCTGAACTCTCACCACCGCCTTGCTATTGGTTGCTGAACTCTCAACACCGCCTTGCTATTGGTAGCTGAACTCTCATCACCTCCTTGCTATTGGTAGCTGAACTCTCACCACCTCCTTGCTATTGGTAGCTGAACTCTCAACACCCTCTTGCTATTGGTAGCTGAACTCTCACCACCTTGCTATTGGTAGCTGAACTCTCAACACCTCTTGCTATTGGTAGCTGAACTCTCACCACCTCCTTGCTATTGGTAGCTGAACTCTCAACACCCTCTTGCTATTGGTAGCTGAACTCTCACCACCGCCTTGCTATTGGTTGCTGAACTCTCAACCACCGCCTTGCTATTGGTAGCTGAACTCTCAACACCCTCTTGCTATTGGTAGCTGAACTCTCACCACCTCCTTGCTATTGGTAGCTGAACTCTCAACACCTCCTTGCTATTGGTAGCTGAACTCTCAACACCGCCTTGCTATTGGTAGCTGAACTCTCAACACCCTCTTGCTATTGGTAGCTGAACTCTCAACACCTCCTTGCTATTGGTTGCTGAACTCTCAACCACCTCCTTGCTATTGGTACTGAACTCTCAACACCCTCTTGCTATTGGTGCTGAACTCTCAACCTCCTTGCTATTGGTTGCTGAACTCTCACCACCTCCTTGCTATTGGTAGCTGAACTCTCACCACCTCCTTGCTATTGTAGCTGAACTCTCACCACCGCCTTGCTATTGGTTGCTGAACTCTCAACACCTCCTTGCTATTGGTAGCTGAACTCTCAACACCTCCTTGCTATTGGTAGCTGAACTCTAACACCTCCTTGCTATTGGTTGCTGAACTCTCAACACCTCCTTGCTATTGGTTGCTGAACTCTCAACACCTCCTTGCTATTGGTAGCTGAACTCTCAACACCCTCTTGCTATTGGTAGCTGAACTCTCAACACCCTCTTGCTATTGGTAGCTGAACTCTCACCACCTCCTTGCTATTGGTAGCTGAACTCTCACCACCTCCTTGCTATTGGTAGCTGAACTCTCACCACCTCCTTGCTATTGGTTGCTGAACTCTCACCACCTCCTTGCTATTGGTTGCTGAACTCTCACCACCTCCTTGCTATTGGTTGCTGAACTCTCACCACCTCCTTCCTATTGGTTGCTGAACTCTCACCACCTCCTTCCTATTGGTTGCTGAACTCTCACCACCTCCTTCCTATTGGTTGCTGAACTCTCACCACCTCCTTCCTATTGGTGCTGAACTCTCACCACCTCCTTCCTATTGGTTGCTGAACTCTCACCACCTCCTTCCTATTGGCTGAACTCTCACCACCTCCTTCCTATTGGTTGCTGAACTCTCACCACCTCCTTCCTATTGGTTGCTGAACTCTCACCACCTCCTTCCTATTGGTAGCTGAACTCTCACCACCTCCTTGCTATTGGTAGCTGAACTCTCACCACCTCCTTGCTATTGGTTGCTGAACTCTCACCACCTCCTTGCTATTGGTAGCTGAACTCTCAACACCTCCTTGCTATTGGTAGCTGAACTCTCACCACCTCCTTGCTATTGGTTGCTGAACTCTCACCACCTCCTTGCTATTGGTTGCTGAACTCTCACCACTCCTTGCTATTGGTTGCTGAATCTCACCACCTCCTTGCTATTGGTTGCTGAACTCTCACACCTCCTTGCTATTGGTTGCTGAAATCTCACCACCTCCTTGCTATTGGTTGCTGAACTCTCACCACCTCCTTGCTATTGGTAGCTGAACTCTCACCACCTCCTTGCTATTGGTTGCTGAACTCTCACCACCTCCTTGCTATTGGTTGCTGAACTCTCACCACCTCCTTCCTATTGGTTGCTGAACTCTCACCACCTCCTTCCTATTGGTTGCTGAACTCTCACCACCTCCTTCCTATTGGTTGCTGAACTCTCACCACCTCCTTCCTATTGGTTGCTGAACTCTCACCACCTCCTTCTATTGGTTGCTGAACTCTCACCACCTCCTTCCTATTGGTTTGCTGAACTCTCACCACCTCCTTCCTATTGGTTGCTGAACTCTCACCCCAAACATGTTCTTAGATAGAAATACCTCATTGTGAGTATTTAGACTTAATGAACACTTATAGTTTCATGTCTTGTTACATAAGGATAGATCATATCTGCTAAGTGTTATGTTGAGGTTCTGCTGCCTCATCAGGTCCACATGGAGCAGAGCATCTCAGGACCAACAACTTCCTGACTTGCAATAAATCCACCACTAATTAGAGGGTTATCGATGAAAAATCTCAACTAATGGCTTATTATTGTAGAAATAAGGCATTAATAAGGTTTTTATAATGACTAATAAAGAGCCAATATGCTGCTAATAAGCATGATAATGAACAACTAGTTGATGGTGAATGTGTGCACCTTAATATAAAGTGTACCAACACATTCTTCCACTATCAAGAAGATCTGCAGGTTGCAGGAGGAGCAGGAGGAGCAGCAGCTCAGGAGGAGCAGGAGGAGCAGGAGGAGCAGGAGGAGCAGGAGGAGCAGCAGCTCAGGAGGAGCAGGAGGAGCAGGAGAGCAGGAGGAGCAGGAGGAGCAGCAGCTCAGGAGAGCAGGAGGAGCAGGAGGAGCAGTAGTAGGAGCAGCAGCTCAGGAGGAGCAGGAGGAGCAGGAGGAGCAGCAGCTCAGGAGGAGCAGGAGGAGCAGCAGCTCAGGAGGAGCAGGAGGAGCAGGAGGAGCAGGAGGAGCAGCAGCTCAG
>JAAKFY010000161.1:296954-327014 GCA_011823955.1 Dissostichus mawsoni
GTAATACACTGAGATAATACACTGAGGTAATACACCGAGTATACACCTGAGTAATCCCTGAGTAATACACCTGAGGTAATACACTGGGTAATACACTGAGGTAATACACCTGAGATAATACACTGAGGTAATACACTGATAATACACCTGAGATAATACACCTGAGGTAATACACCTGGATAACACCGAGTATACACCTGAGGTATACACTGAGGTAAACACTGAGGTAATACACTGAGATAATACACTGAGGTAATACACCTGAGGTAATACACCTGAGGTAATACACCTGAGATAATACACCTGAGGTAATACACCTGAGATAATACACCTGAGGTAATACACTGAGGTAATACACTGAGTAATACACTGAGGTAATACACTGAGATAATACACCTGAGGTAATACACCTGAGGTAATACACGAGGTAATACACTGAGGTAATACACTGAGGTAATACACCTGAGATATACACTGAGGTATAATACACTGAGATAATACACCTGAGATAATACACTGAGGTAATACACTGAGATAATACACTGAGATAATACACCTGAGGTAATACACCTGAGATAATACACTGAGTAATACACTGAGATAATACACCTGAGATAATACACCTGAGGTAATACACTGAGATAATACACCTGAGATAATACACCTGAGATAATACACCTGAGATAATACACTGAGGTAATACACCTGAGATAATACACCGAGATAATACACCTGAGATAATACACCTGAGATAATACACTGAGGTAATACACTGAGATAATACACCTGAGGTAATACACTGAGATAATATACCTGAGGTAATACACCTGAGATAATACACTGAGATAATACACCTGAGATAATACACTGAGGTAATACACTGAGATAATACACTGAGGTAATACACCTGAGATAATACACCTGAGTAATACACTGAGATAATACACCTGAGATAATAACCTGAGGTAATACACTGAGATAATACATGAGGTAATACACCTGAGATAATACACTGAGGTAAACACTGAGATAATACACTGAGGTAATACACCTGAGATAATACACCTGAGGTAATACACTGAGATAATACACCTGAGGTAATACACTGAGATAATACACTGAGATAATACCTGAGTAATACACCTGAGGTAATACACCTGAGATAATACACCTGAGTAATACACTGAGGTAATACACTGAGATAATACACCTGAGTAATACACCTGAGATAATACAACTGAGGTAAACACTGAGAATACACCTGAGGAATACACTGAGTAATACACTGAGATAATACACCTGAGATAATACACTGAGGTAATACACCTGAGATAATACACTGAGATAATACACTGAGGTAATACACTGAGGATAATACACTGAGGTAATACACTGAGATATACACTGAGGTAATACACTGAGATAATACACTGAGGTAATACACCTGAGATAATACACCTGAGATAATACACCTGAGATAATACACTGAGGTAATACACTGAGAATACACCTGAGGTAATACACTGAGATAATACACTGAGGTAATACACTGAGATAATACACCTGAGGTAATACACCTGAGGTAATACACCTGAGTAATACACCTGAGGTAATACACCTGAGATAATACACCTGAGGTAATACACTGAGGATAATACACCTGAGATAATACACCTGAGGTAATACCCTGAGATAATACACTGAGGTAATACACTGAGGTAATACACTGAGTAAACACTGAGGATAATACACTGAGGTAATACACCTGAGGTAATACCTGAGATAATACACCTGAGTAATACACCTGAGGTAATACACTGAGATAATACACCTGAGGTAATACACTGAGGTAATACACTGAGGTAATACACTGAGGTAATACACTGAGATATAACCTGGTAATACACCTGAGGTAATACACCTGAGGTAATACACTGAGGTAATACACTGAGTAATACACCTGAGATAATACACTGAGGTAATACACTGAGATAATACACCTGAGATAATACCTGAGGTAATACCTGAGATAATACACCTGAGATAATACACTGAGGTAATACACCTGAGATAATACACTGAGTAATACACTGAGATAATACACCTGAGTAATACACCTGAGTAATACACTGAGATAATACACCTGAGGTAATACACTGAGATAATACACCTGAGTAATACACCTGAGATAATACACTGAGGTAATACACTGAGATAATACACTGAGATAATACACCTGAGGTAATACACTGAGATAATACACTGAGATAATACACTGAGGTAATACACTGAGGTAATACACTGAGGTAATACACTGAGGTAATACACTGGAGGTAATACACTGAGATAATACACTGAGATAATACACCTGAGATAATACACTGAGATATACACTGAGGTAATACACTGAGGTAATACACCTGAGTAATACACCTGAGGTAATACACTGAGGTAATACACTGAGGTATAAACACTGAGATAATACACCTGAGATAATACACTGAGGTAATACACTGAGGTAATACACCTGAGGTAATACACCTGAGGTAATACACTGAGGTAATACACTGAGGTAATACACTGAGATAATACACTGAGGTAATACACTGAGGTAATACACCTGAGATAATACACTGAGGTAATACACTGAGATAATACACCTGAGATAATACACCTGAGATAATACACCTGAGATAATACACTGATAATACACCTGAGATAATACACTGAGATAATACACCTGAGTAATACACTGAGATAATACACTGAGGTAATACACTGAGATAATACACCTGAGGTAATACACTGAGATAATACACTGAGATAATACACTGAGATAATACACTGAGGTAATACACTGAGATAATACACCTGAGATAATACACTGAGTAATACACTGAGGTAATACACTGAGATAATACACTGAGGATAATACACCTGAGATAATACACTGAGATAATACACCTGAGGTAATACACCTGAGTAATACACTGAGGTAATACACCTGAGGTAATACACCTGAGGTAATACACCTGAGATAATACACTGAGATAATACACCTGAGATAATACACTGAGGTAATACACCTGAGGTAATACACCTGAGGTAATACACTGAGATAATACACTGAGGTAATACACTGAGGTAATACACCTGAGGTAATACACCTGAGATAATACACTGAGGTAATACACTGAGATAATACACTGAGTAATTCACCTGAGGTAATACACTGAGAAATACACCTGAGTAATACACTGAGGTAATACACTGAGGTAATACACTGAGGTAATACACTGAGGAATACACTGAGGTAATACACTGAGATAATACACCTGAGATAATACACTGAGATAATACACCTGAGTAATACACTGAGATAATACACTGAGGTAATACACTGAGGTAATACACCTGAGGTAATACACTGAGTAATACACTGAGTAATACACTGAGGAATACACTGAGATAATACACCTGAGATAATACACTGAGGTAATACACTGAGTAATACACTGAGGTAATACACTGAGGTAATACATGAGGTAATACACTGAGGTAATACACTGAGATAATACACTGAGGTAATACACTGAGGTAATACACCTGAGATAATACACTGAGTAATACACTGAGATAATACACTGAGGTAATACACTGAGTAATACACCTGAGATAATACACTGAGATAATACACCTGAGTAATACACTGAGATAATACACCTGAGATATACACTGAGGTAATACACTGAGATAATACACCTGAGATAATACACTGAGGTAATACACTGAGATAATACACTGAGATAATACACCTGAGATAATACACCTGAGGTAATACACTGAGATAATACACCTGAGTAATACCTGAGATAATACACTGAGGTAATACACTGAGATAATACACTGAGATAATACACCTGAGATAATACACTGAGATAAACACCTGAGGATACACTGATACACTGAGGTAATACACTGAGGTAATACACCTGAGGTAATACACCTGAGGTAATACACTGAGTAATAACACCTGAGGTAATACACTGAGTAATACACTGAGGTATACACTGAGATAATACACCTGAGATAATACACTGAGATAATACACTGAGGTAATACACTGAGGTAATACACTGAGGTAATACACTGAGGTAATACACTGAGGTAATACACCTGAGGTAATACACCTGAGATAATACACTGAGGTAATACACTGAGGTATACACTGAGGTAATACACCTGAGATAATACACCTGAGTAATACACTGAGGTAATACACTGAGGTAATACACCTGAGATAATACACCTGAGATAATACACTGAGGTAATACACTGAGATAATACACCTGAGATAATACACTGAGGTAATACACTGAGGTAATACACCTGAGGTAATACACTGAGATAATACACTGAGATATACACTGAGTAATACACCTGAGATAATACACTGAGTAATACACTGAGATAATACACTGAGATAATACACTGAGATAATACACTGAGTAATACACTGAGGTAATACACCTGAGATAATACACTGAGGTAATACACTGAGATAATACACTGAGATAATACACTGAGATAATACACTGAGGTAATACACCTGAGATAATACACTGAGATAATACACTGAGGTAATACACTGAGTAATACACTGAGATAATACACCTGAGATAATACACTGAGGTAATACACTGAGATAATACACTGAGGATAATACACTGAGGTAATACACCTGAGGATAATACACTGAGGTAATACACTGAGATAATACACTGAGATAATACACTGAGATAATACACTGAGGTAATACACCTGAGTAATACACCTGAGATAATACACTGAGATAATACACTGAGGTAATACACTGAGGTAATACACTGAGAAATCACTGAGGTAATACACTGAGGTAATACACTGAGATAATACACTGAGTAATACACTGAGGTAATACACTGAGGTAATACACTGAGGTAATACACTGAGATAATACACCTGAGATAATACACCTGAGGTAATACACCTGAGGTAATACACTGAGGTAATACACTGAGGTAATACACCTGAGTAATACACTGAGGTAATACACCTGAGATAATACACTGAGGTAATACACTGAGATAATACACTGAGATAATACACTGAGGTAATACACTGAGGTAATACACCTGAGATAATACACTGAGGTAATACACTGAGATAATACACTGAGATAATACACTGAGATAATACACCTGAGATAATACACCTGAGGTAATACACTGAGATAATACACTGAGGTAATACACTGAGATAATACACCTGAGGTAATACACCTGAGATAATACACTGAGATAATACACTGAGATAATACACCTGAGGTAATACACTGAGATAATACACCTGAGATAATACACTGAGGTAATACACTGAGGTAATACACTGAGTAATACACCTGAGGTAATACACTGAGGTAATACACTGAGGATAATACACCTGAGGTAATACACTGAGATAATACACTGAGATAATACACCTGAGATAATACACCTGAGGTAATACACCTGAGTAATACACCTGAGATAATACACTGAGATAATACACCTGAGATAATCACCTGAGGTAATACACCTGAGATAATACACTGAGGTAATACACTGAGGGTATACACCTGAGGTAATACACTGAGATAATACACTGAGGTAATACACTGAGATAATACACTGAGGTAATACACTGAGTAATACACTGAGGTAATACACTGAGATAATACACTGAGGTAATACACTGAGATAATACACTGAGGTAATACACTGAGATAATACACCTGAGATAATACACTGAGGTAATACACTGAGGTAATACACTAGGTAATACACTGAGGTAATACACTGAGTATACACCTGAGGTAATACACCTGAGGTAATACACTGAGGTAATACACTGAGGTAATACACCTGAGATAATACACCTGAGGTAATACACCTGAGGTAATACACCTGAGATAATACACCTGAGATAATACACTGAGATAATACACCTGAGGTATACACCTGAGATAATACACTGAGGTAATACACTGAGATAATACACCTGAGGTAATACACCTGAGATAATACACCTGAGGTAATACACTGAGATAATACACTGAGGTAATACACTGAGGTAATACACCTGAGGTAATACACCTGAGATAATACACTGAGGTAATACACTGAGGTAATACACCTGAGGTAATACACCTGAGGTAATACACCTGAGATAATACACTGAGGTAATACACTGAGGTAATACACCTGAGGTAATACACCTGAGATAATACACCTGAGATAATACACTGAGGTAATACACTGAGGTAATACACCTGAGATAATACACTGAGATAATACACTGAGTAATACACTGAGGTAATACACCTGAGGTAATACACTGAGATAATACACCTGAGATAATACACTGAGGTAATACACTGAGGTAATACACTGAGGTAATACACTGAGATAATACACTGAGGTAATACACTGAGGTAATACACTGAGGTAATACACCTGAGATAATACACTGAGGTAATACACTGAGGTAATACACTGAGGTAATACACTGAGATAATACACCTGAGATAATACACTGAGGTAATACACCTGAGGTAATACACTGAGGTAATACACTGAGATAATACACCTGAGATAATACACCTGAGGTAATACACCTGAGGTAATACACTGAGATAATACACCTGAGATAATACACCTGAGGTAATACACTGAGGTAATACACTGAGGTAATACACTGAGGTAATACACTGAGATAATACACCTGAGATAATACACCTGAGATAATACACTGAGGTAATACACTGAGATAATACACCTGAGTAATACACCTGAGATAATACACCTGAGGTAATACACTGAGGTAATACACCTGAGGTAATACACCTGAGATAATACACCTGAGGTAATACACCTGAGGTAATACACCTGAGGTAATACACTGAGATAATACACCTGAGGTAATACACCTGAGGTAATACACTGAGATATACACCTGAGATAATACACCTGAGATAATACACCTGAGGTAATACACTGAGGTAATACACTGAGATAATACACTGAGATAATACACCTGAGGTAATACACCTGAGGTAATACACTGAGATAATACACCTGAGATAATACACCTGAGTAATACACTGAGATAATACACCTGAGATAATACACTGAGATAATACACACTGAGGTAATACACTGAGATAATACACTGAGGTAATACACTGAGATAATACACCTGAGGTAATACACTGAGATAATACACCTGAGATAATACACTGAGATAATACACTGAGATAATACACTGAGGTAATACACTGAGATAATACACCTGAGGTAATACACTGAGGTAATACACTGAGGTAATACACTGAGATAATACACTGAGGTAATACACTGAGATAATACACCTGAGATAATACACTGAGATAATACACCTGAGGTAATACACTGAGATAATACACCTGAGGTAATACACTGAGGTAATACACCTGAGGTAATACACTGAGTATACACTGAGATAATACACCTGAGATAATACACTGAGATAATACACCTGAGGTAATACACTGAGATAATACACCTGAGGTAATACACCTGAGATAATACACTGAGATAATACACCTGAGGTAATACACTGAGATAATACACTGAGATAATACACCTGAGATAATACACTGAGATAATACACCTGAGGTAATACACTGAGATAATACACCTGAGGTAATACACCTGAGATAATACACTGAGATAATACACCTGAGATAATACACCTGAGATAATACACCTGTGCTTACCAGTCCACACTGCAGCGCCTGCTCAGGATGCAGGAATGCAGCGAAGTCTCGGAGGAGGTCTGTCCGATCTCCCAGGATGCAGCGCAGCTTCCTGAACAACAGCATAACTTCCTGTCCTTCGCCCACCTGCTCGAAGTCATTCAGGAGAGACACGAACTCCTCCACCTGTCCAGGTACGTCCTGCAGCGCTTCACGCACCTGGAGACACAGAACGGTCACATAGTTACCTGAAGCTACATGCTACATACAAGCCGTGAAAACTTTTAAAAAAGTGGTCGTGAGTGCTGAGTCGTGTTCTGTTTGCCGAGTCGTGTTTTGATGCTGAGTCGTGTGTGATGCTGAGTCATGTTCTGCTGAGTCGTGTTTTGCTGAGTCGTGTTTTGCTGAGTCGTGTTGTGCTAAGTTGTGTTGTGCTGAGTCATGTTGTGCTGAGTCGTGTTTAGATGCTGAGTCATGTTCTGCTGAGTCATGTTGTGCTGAGTCGTGTTGAGTCGTGTTTTGCTGAGTCGTGTTGTGCTGAGTCATGTTGTGCTGAGTCGTGTTGTACTGAGTTGTGTTGTGCTGAGTCATGTTGTGCTGAGTCGTGTTTAGATGCTGGTCGTGTTTAGATGCTGAGTCATGTTCTGCTGAGTCATGTTGTGCTGAGTCGTGTTGAGTCGTGTTGTGCTGAGTCGTGTTGTGCTGAGTCACATTGTGCTGAGTCATGTTGTGCTGAGTCGTGTTTTGCTGAGTCCGTGTTGTGCTGAGTCGTGTTGTGCTGAGTCGTGTTCTGCTGAGTCGTGTTGTGCTGAGTCGTGTTGTGCTAAGTTGTGTTGTGCTGAGTCATGTTGTGCTGAGTCGTGTTTAGATGCTGAGTCATGTTCTGCTGAGTCATGTTGTGCTGAGTCGTGTTGAGTCGTGTTGTGCTGAGTCGTGTTGTGCTGAGTCATGATGTGCTGAGTGTTGTGCTGAGTTGTGTTGAGTCATGTTGTGCTGAGTCGTGTTGTGCTGAGTCATGTTGTGCTGAGTCATGTTGTGCTGAGTCATGTTGTGCTGGTCGTGTTGTGCTGTGTTGTGTTGAGTCATGTTGTGCTGAGTCATGTTCTGTTTGCTGAATCATGTTCTGTTTGCTGAGTCATGTTTAGATGAGTCATGTTGTGCTGAGTCATGTTCTGTTTGCTGAATCATGTTCTGTTTGCTGAGTCATGTTTAGATGAGTCGTGTTGTGCTGAGTCATGCTGAGTGGTGCTTCTCACCCGCTGCAGGTACCCCTGAGCGAAGGCCATGTCTTTGCTCTCTCTCTGCGGGTCGAGGCTCAGCAGGTTCTCGTCGTACAGCAGCAGCAGCTTCTTGGAGTCTTTGCTGACCTGCCGACTCCCCCTGAGCCGGAGAGTCTGACCTCTCCCCCGACCCCGTCTCCCCCCCCCTCCTCTGGGCCTCCCCTCCACCCCCGCCGTCTCCTCATCCCCTCCCCCCTTACTGCCCCCCCCCTCTCCAGACTCCTCCCCTTTAGGCCCCTCCTCCCCTTCCTCCTCTTCCTCCTCCTCCTCCTCCTGAGAGCCGGCGGAGGTCGGAGAGTTTTCCTCCTCCGAGTCTCCGTCGGCACAAAGTCTCCGTTCAGACGCCAGCCAGGTGAGCTGCTTCATGGTCTCCTGCAGAGAGAGGTCAGAGGTCATGGTCTCCTGCAGAGAGAGGTCAGAGGTCATGGTCTCCTGCAGACCATCTCTTAACTACTTCCTGTTTACCTGTAGCTCTGTTTACCTGTAGATCTGAAACAAACTACTTCCTGTTTACCTGTAGCTCTGTTACCTGTAGATCTGAAACTAACTACTTCCTGTTTACCTGTAGATCTGTTTACCTGTAGATCTGAAAATAACTACTTCCTGTTTACCTGTAGCTCTGTTTACCTGTAGATCTGAAAATAACTACTTCCTGTTTACCTGTAGATCTGTTTAACTGTAGCTCTGTTTACCTGTAGATCTGAAAATAACTACTTCCTGTTTACCTGTAGCTCTGTTTACCTGTAGATCTGAAAATAACTTACTTCCTGTTTATCTGTAGATCTGAAACTAACTACTTCCTGTTTACCTGTAGCTGTTTACCTGTAGATCTGAAACTAACTACTTCCTGTTTAACTGTAGATCTGTTTACCTGTAGATCTGAAACTAACTACTTCCTGTTTACCTGTAGATCTGTTTAGCTGTAGCTCTGTTTACCTGTAGCTCTGAAACTAACTACTTCCTGTTTACCTGTAGCTGTTTACCTGTAGATCTGAAACTAACTACTTCCTGTTTACCTGTAGATCTGTTTAGCTGTAGCTCTGTTTACCTGTAGCTCTGAAACTAACTACTTCCTGTTTACCTGTAGCTCTGTATAACTGTAGATCTGTTTACCTGTAGATCTGAAACTAACTACTTCCTGTTTACCTGTAGATCTGTATAACTGTAGATCTGTTTACCTGTAGATCTGAAACTAACTACTTCCTGTTTACCTGTAGATCTGTTTACCTGTAGCTGTTTACCTGTAGATCTGAAACTAACTACTTCCTGTTTACCTGTAGATCTGTTTACCTGTAGCTGTTTACCTGTAGATCTGAAACTAACTACTTCCTGTTTACCTGTAGATCTGTTTAGCTGTAGCTCTGTTTACCTGTAGCTCTGAAACTAACTACTTCCTGTTTACCTGTAGATCTGTATAACTGTAGATCTGTTTACCTGTAGCTCTGAAAATAACTACTTCCTGTTTACCTGTAGCTCTGTTTACCTGTAGGTCTGAAACTAACTACTTCCTGTTTACCTGTAGCTCTGTTTAGCTGTAGCTCTGTTTACCTGTAGAACTGAAACCAACTACTTCCTGTTTACCTGTAGCTCTGTTTACCTGTAGCTCTGTTTACCTGTAGATCTGTTTACCTGTAGATCTGTTTACCTGTAGCTCTGGAACAGAAAGCACAGACTCCTCAGACGCCGATGACATCACTTCCTCCTCGTCTTCATCCTGAGTGAGGTCATCAAAATCCTCCTCCTCTTCCTCCTCGCCCCCCTGTCGGTCCTGATCTTCATCTTTATCTTTGTCTCCATCTTCTTCCTCTCCTTCCCCATCTTCTTTCTGTTCCTCCTCTTCCTCCCCCTCTCCTCCCCCGTCCTCCCCTGTCCCTCCTCTTCCTCTCCTCCCCCATCTTCCCTCTGTCCCTCCTCTTCCTCGTTTCCTCCCCCACCAGCTTCATCCTCCCCCTGTACCTCCTCTTCCTCTCCTCCCCCATTTTCCCTCTGTCTCTCCTCCTCATCCTCCCCATTTCCTCCCCCCTCCTCCCCTTGTCTGAACAGGAAGACACCGGGCTCAGTGTGGAGGCTGAACTCTCCCCCGACTCCCCCCCATCCTGTCTGTCCTCTCTGATTGGCCCAGGTGTATTCTGGGAGGTTTTGGTTGGGGGAGTCCACACCATCTGGAGTAGGAGGTACCCAGTCTTGGCAGCAGAGCAAGGCATTCTGGGATTTGTAGTTTCCGGCTGGTGAGGGAGGGGAGGGGGGGAGGATGCTCTGCTGCGTCGTCTGACCAATAGGAAGGCAGGGCTGGATGGTGGGGGCAGGGAGTGTGTGCGCAGCAGCCAATGAGAGCGCTGCGCTGGAAGGAGGCGGGGGTCCAACCGCAGGAGGGCGGAGCTGTGAGCTGATTGGCTGTCGGGCTGCCGGGGCTTTGGCCAACGGCAGCAGAGATGCATTGTGGGCTAAGGCGAAGAGACGCCTTTGGGGGGGGGAGGGCGTGGCCTGACTTGTTGAGCCAATGGGGGTGGAGCCTGAGGCTGCAGCCGGGGGGGAGGGAGGGGGGGTAACAGCCGGAGGGGAGGCGGGTCTTCTGGATGATCAGCTGACTGTTCTGGAGGAGCAGAGGAACACAGTGTAAGCATATTCACCTTAAGTAGCTAACGTCTGCTAGCTGAACAGCTAACGTCTGCTAGCTGAACAGCTAACGTCTGCTAGCTGAACAGCTAATAGGCTTGTTTGAGATGAGCTGCGGCTCGCCTCGAAAGTAGACGAGAATAGCCGATTGCAGCCGGGGAGGTCTCAAAAAGCTCGCCTGAAGTCGGACAGCTCGAGTCGGCTTCTTCTTCTTCTTCTCTCAGTTTTTTGGCGGATTGCAAACTTTAAGGTGCATACCACCACCTCCGGACTCGGTTTGCATTTATAAAGAATGCTCAAATGTGTTTAATCGTTGTCAGATGTACCAAGTAATACATTTGTTCCTGCTCAAGATTAGATTGAACTTTATTGTTATTGCACAGATTACAGGAGACAACGAAATGCAGTTTAGCTTCTAACCAGGAGTGCAACAAGCAGTAGAGTGAAAAGTAATGTACACAATCTACAGAATACAATATAGAATGAATTGAATGATGAATAAACAGTGAGGGTATGAATACACTAGATACACACAGCAGCCTGTGAGCAGTGTGTATGAATACACTAGATACACACAGCAGCCTGTGAGCAGTGTGTATGAATACACTAGATACACACAGCAGCCTGTGAGCAGTATGAGCAGTGTGTATGAATACACTAGATACACACAGCAGCCTGTGAGCAGTGTGTATGAATACACTAGATACACACAGCAGCCTGTGAGCAGTATGAGCAGTGTGTATGAATACACTAGATACACACAGCAGCCTGTGAGCAGTATGAACAGTGTGTATGAATACACTAGATACACACAGCAGCCTGTGAGCAGTATGAGCAGTGTGTATGAATACACTAGATACACACAGCAGCCTGTGAGCAGTATGAACAGTGTGTATGAATAAGATATATAAAGTATGAAAACAGTAAGCAGTGCAAGTATAGTATAAAATATATAGATATTAACTTCATGATGATAAACATTGTGGAACAATGATGAAAAATGTGAATTCAAGTGGCGACGTGAAACTCACACAAAACAACAACAAACTTTTGCCGAGCCAATTGGAGTTTCATCACCAGCACGGGGTGAAACCCACCAATGAGCGCTCAGCTCGAGATAGCAGCGAGTCGTTTCCCATCAAGCCTTTCGCTTCTGCAGCTCGTGGAGAGAAACTGCTCCGCCTCGCTCTCAAGGCTGTCTTTGTCCCGCGAGATTTCAACGTCTCATGTAGTCGAGCCTCCAGAGCAAGTCGGACAAAATGACTAACCATCATGCAACGCACGAGCAAGACCCTAGTAGGTTTACTGGTTTCATTACTGTCAGCACTGGTTAACTGGTTTCATTACTGTCAGCACTGGTTAACTGGTTTCATTACTGTCAGCACTGGTTAACTGGTTTCATTACTGTCAGCACTGGTTAACTGGTTTCATTACTGTCAGCACTGGTTTACTGGTTTCATTACTGTCAGCACTGGTTAACTGGTTTCATTACTGTCAGCACTGGTAACTGGTTTCATTACTGTCAGCACTGGTAAGTGGTTTCATTACTGTCAGCACTGGTTAACTGGTTTCATTACTGTCAGCACTGGTAACTGGTTTCATTACTGTCAGCACTGGTTAACTAGTTTCATTACTGTCAGCACTGGTAAGTGGTTTCATTACTGTCAGCACTGGTAACTGGTTTCATTACTGTCAGCACTGGTAACTGGTTTCATTACTGTCAGCACTGGTAACTGGTTTCATTACTGTCAGCACAGGTTACTGGTTTCATTACTGTCAGCACTGGTAACTGGTTTCATTACTGTCAGCACTGGTAACTGGTTTCATTACTGTCAGCACTGGTAACTGGTTTCATTACTGTCAGCACTGGTTAACTGGTTTCATTACTGTCAGCACAGGTTAACTGGTTTCATTACTGTCAGCACTGGTAACTGGTTTCATTACTGTCAGCACTGGTAACTGGTTTCATTACTGTCAGCACTGGTAACTGGTTTCATTACTGTCAGCACTGGTAACTGTTTCATTACTGTCAGCACTGGTAACTGGTTTCATTACTGTCAGCACTGGTAACTGGTTTCATTACTGTCAGCACAGGTTAACTGGTTTCATTACTGTCAGCACAGGTAACTGGTTTCATTACTGTCAGCACTGGTTAACTGGTTTCATTACTGTCAGCACTGATAACTGGTTTCATTACTGTCAGCACTGGTTTAACTGGTTTCATTACTGTCAGCACTGGTTAACTGGTTTCATTACTGTCAGCACTGGTAACTGGTTTCATTACTGTCAGCACTGATTAACTGGTTTCATTACTGTCAGCACTGGTTAACTGGTTTCATTACTGTCAGCACTGGTTAACTGGTTTCATTACTGTCAGCACTGGTAACTGGTTTCATTACTGTCAGCACTGAATAACTGGTTTCATTACTGTCAGCACTGGTTTACTGGTTTCATTACTGTCAGCACTGGTTAACTGGTTTCATTACTGTCAGCACTGATTAACTGGTTTCATTACTGTCAGCACTGGTTAACTGGTTTCATTACTGTCAGCACTGGTTAACTGGTTTCATTACTGTCAGCACTGGTAACTGGTTTCATTACTGTCAGCACTGGTTAACTAGTTTCATTACTGTCAGCACAGGTTAACTGGTTTCATTACTGTCAGCACTGGTTAACTGGTTTCATTACTGTCAGCACTGGTAACTGGTTTCATTACTGTCAGCACTGGTTAACTGGTTTCATTACTGTCAGCACAGGTTAACTGGTTTCATTACTGTCAGCACAGGTTAACTGGTTTCATTACTGTCAGCACTGGTAACTAGTTTCATTACTGTCAGCACTGGTTAACTAGTTTCATTACTGTCAGCACTGGTTAACTGGTTTCATTACTGTCAGCACTGGTTAACTGGTTTCATTACTGTCAGCACAGGTTAACTGGTTTCATTACTGTCAGCACTGGTAACTAGTTTCATTACTGTCAGCACTGGTTAACTAGTTTCATTACTGTCAGCACTGGTTAACTGGTTTCATTACTGTCAGCACAGGTTAACTGGTTTCATTACTGTCAGCACAGGTTAACTGGTTTCATTACTGTCAGCACTGGTTAACTGGTTTCATTACTGTCAGCACTGAATAACTGGTTTCATTACTGTCAGCACTGGTTAACTGGTTTCATTACTGTCAGCACAGGTTAACTGGTTTCATTACTGTCAGCACTGGTTAACTGGTTTCATTACTGTCAGCACTGAATAACTGGTTTCATTACTGTCAGCACTGGTTAACTGGTTTCATTACTGTCAGCACTGGTTAACTAGTTTCATTACTGTCAGCACTGGTTAACTGGTTTCATTACTGTCAGCACTGGTTAACTGGTTTCATTACTGTCAGCACTGTTAACTGGTTTCATTACTGTCAGCACAGGTAACTGGTTTCATTACTGTCAGCACTGGTTAACTGGTTTCATTACTGTCAGCACTGGTTAACTAGTTTCATTACTGTCAGCACTGGTTAACTGGTTTCATTACTGTCAGCACTGGTTAACTGGTTTCATTACTGTCAGCACTGGTAACTGGTTTCATTACTGTCAGCACTGGTTAACTGGTTTCATTACTGTCAGCACAGGTAACTGGTTTCATTACTGTCAGCACAGGTAACTGGTTTCATTACTGTCAGCACAGGTAACTGGTTTCATTACTGTCAGCACTGGTTAACTGGTTTCATTACTGTCAGCACTGGTTAACTAGTTTCATTACTGTCAGCACTGTTAACTGGTTTCATTACTGTCAGCACAGGTAACTGGTTTCATTACTGTCAGCACTGTTAACTGGTTTCATTACTGTCAGCACTGTTACTGGTTCATTAAGGTCCACTGTTAACTGTTTCATTACTGTCAGCACAGGTAAATGTTTCATTACTGTCAGCACTGTTACTGGTTCATTACTGTCAGCACTGGTTAACTGGTTTCATTACTGTCAGCACTGGTTAACTGGTTTCATTACTGTCAGCACTGGTTAACTGGTTTCATTACTGTCAGCACTGGTTAACTGTTTCATTACTGTCAGCACTGGTTAACTGGTTTCATTACTGTCAGCACTGTAACTGGTTTCATTACTGTCAGCACTGGTTAACTGGTTTCATTACTGTCAGCACAGGTTAACTGGTTTCATTACTTTTTAATAATAAACTGTGTTAAAGTATGAATGAAACATCTGTGTCACCTTCAACCAGTTAGTCAGGATGGAGGTGTCCCTCTCCACGGGGGGGCTGCTCTCCAGGCTGAGCCCTGCTGCAGGCGAGGGGGAGGGGGGGCACCACTCTCTGACTCAGGAACGCCTGGAGGACAGAGTATATATTATATAATCTTTTATATATATATATATATATATATTTATTTATGATATAGCACTTTTTCAAGTCTTTACGACCCCTCAAAGCACACTACATACACACATAGTCACTCACAGTCACTCACACACACACTCACACACAGTCAGTCACACACAGTCACTCACACACACACTCACACAGTCAGTCACACACAGTCACTCACAGTCACTCACACACACACTCACTCACACACAGTCAGTCACACACAGTCAGTCACACAGTCACTCACACACAGTCAGTCACACACAGTCACTCACACACATTGTCTGTCAGACAGTCACTCACACACAGTCACACACAGTCAGTCACAACACACATTGTCAGTCAGACAGTCAGACAGTCAGTCACACAGTCAGTCACAGTCACAGTCACAGTCACACACACACACACACACACACACACACCACACACACACACACACACACACACACACACACACACACACACACACACACACACACACACACACACACACACACACACACACACACACACACACAAACACACACACACCTTGATGACGCTGTGGGGGGGGCTCTGTGCACTCATCTCTCGGATGTGTTTCCTCAGGTTCCAGCGGGACTTGCACAGCAGTAGGAGCTTATCAGCTGATCCGGCTGCACCCCCCCCTCAAAGTGCTTCAGAGCCAGGACCATCAACCTGCACAGAGGCATCATGGGAAATATATTTATATGATACACACTGTAACTATGTGAGACTGTGACTGTGTGTGACTGTGTGTGACTGTGTGTGACTGTGTGTGACTGTTGTGTGACTGGTGTGACTGTAACTATGTGTGACTGTAACTGGTGTGACTGTGTTGTGTGACTGTAACTATGTGAGACTGTGACTGTGTGACATGTGTGTGACTGTGTGTGACTGTGTGTGACTGTGTGTGACTGTAACTATGTGTGACTGTAACTGCGTATGACTGTGTGTAACTGTAACTGTGTGTGACTGTGTGTGACTGTGTGTGACTGTAACTGTGTGTGACTGTGTGTGACTGTGTGTGACTGTGTGTGACTGTAACTGTGTGTGACTGTGTGTGACTGTGTGTGTGACTGTGTGTGACTGTGACTGTGTGTGACTAACTGTGTGTAACTGTGTGTAACTGTGAGTGACTGTGTGTGACTGTGTGTAACTGTGTGTGACTGTGTGTGACTGTAACTGTGTGTGAATGTGTGTGACTGTGTGAATTGTGTGGACTGTGTGAATGTGTGTGACTGTGTGAATGTGTGTGACTGTGTAATGTGTGTGACTGTGTGAATGTGTAACTGTGTATATGTGTGACTGTGTGAATGTGTGGGACTGTGTGAATGTGTGTGACTGTGTGACTGTGTAACTGTGTGGACTTGTGAATGTGTGACTGTGTGAATGTGTGACTGTGAATGTGTGACTGTGTGAATGTGTGACTGTGTGTGAATGTGTAACTGTGTATGACTGTGTGACTGTGTAACTGTGTGTGACTGTGACTGTGACGTGTGAATGTGTGTGACTGTGTGATTTGTGACTGTGTGAATGTGTGACTGTGTGAATGTGTGTGACTGTAACTGTGTGTGACTGTGTGAATGTGTGTGACTGTGTGAATGTGTAACTGTGTATATGTGTGACTGAGTGAATGTGTGTGACTGTGTGAATGTGTGTGACTGTGTGAATGTGTGTGTGTGTGAATGTGTGTGACTGTAACTGTGTGTGACTGTGTGAATGTGTGACTGTGTGAATGTGTGACTGTGTGTGACTGTGTGACTGTGTAACTGTGTGTGACTGTGTGACTGTGTGACTGTGTGAATGTGTGTGACTGTGTGAATGTGTGACTGTGTGAATGTGTGTGACTGTGTGAATGTGTGTGACTGTAACTGTGTGTGACTGTGTGAATGTGTGTGACTGTGTGAATGTGTGTGACTGTGTGAATGTGTGTGACTGTGGTGAATGTGTGTGACTGTGTGAATGTGTAACTGTGTATATGTGTGACTGATGAATGTGTGTGACTGTGTGAATGTGTGTGACTGTGTGAATGTGTGTGACTGTGTGAATGTGTAACTGTGTATATGTGTGACTGTGTGAATTTGTGGCACTGTGTGAATGTGTGTGAATGTGTGACTGAGTGAATGTGTGTGACTGTGTGAATGTGTGTGACTGTGTGAATGTGTGTGACTGTGTGAATGTGTAACTGTGTGAATGTGTGTGACTGTGTGTGACTGTTTGACTGTAACTGTGTGACTGTGTGACTTGTGAATGTGTGTGACTGTGTGTGAATGTGTGAATGTGTGTGACTGTGTGAATGTGTGTGACTGTGTGAATGTGTGTGAATGTGTGTGACTGTGTGAATTTGTAACTGTGTGAATGTGTGTGAATGTTGAATGTGTGACTAACTGTGTGTGAATGTGTGTGACTGTAACTGTGTATAACTGTGTGTATGTGTGTGAATGTGTGTGACAGTGTGAATGTGTGACAGTGTGAATGTGTGACTGTGTGAATGTGTGACTGTGTGAATGTGTGTGACTAACTGTGTGTGAATGTGACTGTGTGTGAATGTGTTACTGTGTGTGAATGTGTGAATGTGTGAATGTGTGTGACTAACTGTGTGGGAATGTGTGAATGTGTGTGAATGTGTGTGACTAACTGTGTGGGAATGTGTGACTGTGTGAATGTCTGTGACTGTGTGAATGTGTGACTGTGTGTGAATGTGTGAATGTGTGTGAATGTGTGTGAATGTGTGAATGTGTGTGACTAACTGTGTGGGAATGTGTGACTGTGGAATGTGTGACTGTGTGAATGTGTGACTGTGTGAATGTGTGACTAACTGTGTGTGAATGTGTGACTGTGGTAACTGTAACTGTGTGTGACTGTGTGTTGACTGTAATGTGTGTGACTGTGTGTGACGTGTGTGACTGTAACTGTGTGTGACGTGTGACTGTGTGTGACTGTGTGTGACTGTAACTGTGTGTGACTGTGTGTGACTGTGTGACTGTAACTGTGTGTGACTGTAACTGTGTGTGACTGTGTGTGACTGTAACTGTGTGTGACTGTAACTGTGTGTGACTGTGACTGTGGACTGTGTGTGACTGTAACTGTGTGTGACTGTAACTGTGTGTGACTGTGTGTGACTGTAACTGTGTGTGACTGTAACTGTGTGTGACTGTGACTGTGTGACTGTGTGTGACTGTAACTATGTGTGACTGTGACTGTGTGACTGTGTGTGACTGTAACTGTGTGTGACTGTGACTGTGTGTGACTGTGTGTGACTGTAACTATGTGTGACTGTAACTATGTGTGACTGTGACTGTGTGTGACTGTGTGTGACTGTAACTATGTGAGACTGTGACTGTGTGTGACTGTGTGTGACTGTGTGTGACTGTGACTGTGTGACTGTGTGTCACTGTGACTGTGTGTGACTGTGTGTGACTGTGTGTGACTGTTGTGTGACTGTGTGTGACTGTAACTATGTGTGACTGTAACTGTGTGTGACTGTGTGTGACTGTAACTATGTGAGACTGTGACTGTGTGTGACTGTGTGTGACTGTGACTGTGTGTGACTGTGTGACTGTGTGACTGTGTGTGACTGTGTGTGACTGAACTATGTGTGACTGTAACTGTGTGTGACTGTGTGTGACTGTAACTATGTGAGACTGTGACTGTGTGTGACTGTGTGTGACTGTGTGTGACTGTGTGTGACTGTAACTATGTGTGACTGTAACTGTGTGTGACTGTGTGTGACTGTAACTATGTGAGACTGTGACTGTGTGTGACTGTGTGTGACTGTGACTGTGTGTGACTGTGTGACTGTGTGTGACTGTGTGTGACTGTGTGTGACTGTGTGTGACTGTGTGTGACTGTAACTATGTGTGACTGTAACTGTGTGTGACTGTGTGTGACTGTAACTATGTGAGACTGTGACTGTGTGTGACTGTGTGACTGTGTGTGACTGTGTGTGACTGTAACTATGTGTGACTGTAACTGCGTATGACTGTGTGTAACTGTAACTGTGTGTGACTGTGTGTGACTGTGTGTGACTGTAACTGTGTGTGACTGTGTGTGACTGTGTGTGACTGTGTGTGACTGTAACTGTGTGTGACTGTGTGTGACTGTGTGTGACTGTGACTGTGTGTGACTGTAACTGTGTGTGACTGTGTGTGACTGTAACTGTGTGTGACTGTAACTATGTGTGACTGTGACTGTGTGTGACTGTGTGACTGTAACTATGTGTGACTGTAACTGTGTGTGACTCTGTGTGACTGGTGTGACTGTGACTGTGTGACTGTGTGTGAATGTGTGTGACTGTGTGTGACTGTGTGTGACTGTGACTGTGTGTGACTGTGTGTGACTGTAACTGTGTGTGACTGTGTGTGACTGTAACTGTGTGTGACTGTAACTATGTGTGACTGTGTGTGACTGTAACTGTGTGTGACTGTGTGTAACTGTGTGTGACTGTGTGTGACTGTAACTGTGTGTGACTGTGTGTGACTGTGACTGTGTGTGACTGTGTGTGACTGTAACTATGTGTGACTGTAACTGTGTGTGACTGTGTGTGACTGTAACTGTGTGTGACTGTAACTATGTGTGACTGTAACTATGTGTGACTGTGTGTGACTGTAACTATGTGTGACTGTGACTGTGTGTGACTGTGTGTGACTGTAACTATGTGTGACTGTGACTGTGTGTGACTGTGTGACTGTGTGTGACTGTAACTATGTGTGACTGTGACTGTGTGTGACTGTGTGTGAGTGTGTGACTGTGACTGTGTGTGACTGTGTGTGACTGTGTGTGACTGTAACTGTGTGTGACTGTGTGTGACTGTGTGTGACTGTAACTGTGTGTGACTGTGTGTGACTGTGTGTGACTGTAACTGTGTGTGACTGTGTGTGACTGTAACTGTGTGTGACTGTGTGTGACTGTAACTATGTGTGACTGTGTGTGACTGTGTGTGACTGTGTGTGACTGTGTGTGACTATGTGTGACTGTGTGTGACTGTGTGTGACTGTGTGACTGTAACTATGTGTGACTGTGACTGTATGTGACTGTGTGTGACTGTAATTATGTGTGACTGTAACTATGTGTGACTGTGTGTGACTGTGACTGTGTGTGACTGTGACTGTGTGTGACTGTGTGTGACTGTGACTGTGTGTGACTGTGTGTGACTGTAACTGTGTGTGACTGTGACTGTGTGTGACTGTGTGTGACTGTAACTGTGTGTGACTGTGACTATGTGTGACTGTGACTGTGTGTGACTGTGACTGTGTGTGACTGTGACTGTGTGTGACTGTGTGTGACTGTAACTGTGTGTGACTGTAACTGTGTGTGACTGTGACTATGTGTGACTGTGACTGTGTGTGACTGTGTGTGACTGTGACTGTGTGTGACTGTAACTGTGTGTGACTGTAACTGTGTGTGACTGTGACTATGTGTGACTGTGACTGTGTGTGACTGTGTGTGACTGTGACTGTGTGTGACTGTGACTGTGTGTGACTGGACTATGTGTGACTGTGACTGTGTGTGACTGTGACTGTGTGTGACTGTGACTGTGTGTGACTGTGTGTGACTGTGTGTGACTGTGACGTGTGTGACTGTGTGTGACTGTGTGTGACTGTGTGTGACTGTGTGTGACTGTAACTGTGTGTGACTGTGACTGTGTGTGACTGTGACTGTGTGTGACTGTGTGTGACTGTAACTGTGTGTGACTGTAACTATGTGTGGCTGTGACTGTGTGTGACTGACTGTGTGTGACTGTAACTGTGTGTGACTGTGACTATGTGTGACTGTGTGTGACTGTGTGTGACTGTGTGTGACTGTAACTGTGTGTGACTGTGTGTGACTGTGACTGTGTGTGACTGTGTGTGACTGTGACTGTGTGTGACTGTGACTATGTGTGACTGTGACTGTGTGTGACTGTGACTGTGTGTGACTGTGTGTGACTGTGTGTGACTGTGTGTGACTGTGTGTGACTGTGTGTGACTGTGATGTGTGTGACTGTGACTGTGTGTGACTGTGACTGTGTGTGACTGTGTGTGATTGTAACTGTGTGTGACTGTGTGTGACTGTGTGACTGTGTGTGACTGTGTGTGACTGTGACTGTGTGTGACTGTGACTGTGTGTGACTGTGTGTGACTGTTACTGTGTGTGACTGTGACTGTGTGTGACTGTGTGTGACTGTAACTGTGTGTGACTGTGTGTGACTGTGTGTGACTGTGTGTGACTGTGTGTGACTGTGACTGTGTGTGACTGTAACTGTGTGTAACTGTGTGTGACTGTGACTGTGTGTAACTGTGTGTGACTGTGTGTGACTGTGACTGTGTGTGACTGTAACTGTGTGTAACTGTGTGTGACTGTGTGTAACTGTGTGTAACTGTGTGTGACTGTGTGTGACTGTGTGTGACTGTGACTGTGTGTAACTGTGTGTGACTGTGACTGTGTGTAACTATAACTGTGTGTGACTGTGTGTGACTGTGAATGTGTGTGACTGTAACTGTGTGTAACTGTGTGTGACTGTGTGTGACTGTGACTGTGTGTAACTGTGTGTGACTGTGTGTAACTGTGTGTGACTGTGTGACTGTGTTTAACTGTGTGTGACTGTGTGTGACTGTGTGTGACTGTGTGTAACTGTGTGTAACTGTGTGTGACTGTGACTGTGTGTAACTGTGTGTGACTGTGACTGTGTGTGACTGTGTTTAACTGTGTGTGACTGTGTGTGACTGTGTGTGACTGTAACTGTGTGTAACTGTGTGTGACTGTGACTGTGTGTAACTGTGTGTGACTGTGTGTGACTGACTGTGTGTAACTGTAACTGTGTGACTGTGTGTGACTGTGACTGTGTATGACTGTAACTGTGTGTAACTGTGTGTGACTGTGTGTGACTGTGTGTAACTGTGTGTGACTGTGTGTAACTGTGTGTGACTGTGTGACTGTGACTGTGTAACTGTGTGTGACTGTGACTGTGTGTAACTGTAACTGTGTGTGACTGTGTGTAACTGTAACTGTGTGTGACTGTAACTCTGTGTAACTGTGTGTGACTGTGACTGTGTGTAACTGTGTGTGACTGTGTGTGACTGTGTGTAACTGTGTGTGACTGTGTGTAACTGTGTGTGACTGTGACTGTGTGTAACTGTAACTGTGTGTGACTGTGTGTGACTGTAACTGTGTGTGACTGTGTGTGACTGTAAGTGTGTGACTGTGTGTGACTGTAACTGTGTGTGACTGTGTGTGACTGTGTGGACTGTGTGTGACTGTGTGTGACTGTGTGTGACTGTGACTGTGTGTGACTGTGTGTGACTGTAACTGTGTGTGACTGTGACTGTGTGTGACTGTGTGTGACTGTAACTGTGTGTGACTGTGTGTAACTGTAACTGTGTGTGACTGTGTGTGACTGTGACTGTGTGTGACTGTAACTGAGTGTGACTGTGTGTAACTGTAACTGTGTGTGACTCTGACTGTGTGTAACTGTGTGTGACTGTGACTGTGTGACTGTAACTGTGTGTAACTGTGTGTGACTGTGTGTGACTGTGTGTGACTGTGTGTGACTGTGGTGACTGTGTGTGACTGTGACTGTGTGTGACTGTAACTGTGTGTAACTGTGTGTAACTGAGTGACTGTGTGTGACTGTGTGTGACTGTAACTGTGTGTAACTGTGTGTAACTGTGTGTGACTGTGTGTGACTGTAACTGTGTGTGACTGTGTGTGACTGTAACTGTGTGTAACTGTGTGTGACTGTGTGTGTGACTGTGTGTGTGACTGTGTGTGACTGTGACTGTGTGTGACTAACTGTGTGTAACTGTGAGTGACTGTGTGTGACTGTGTGTAACTGTGTGTGACTGTGTGTGACTGTAACTGTGTGTGACTTTGTTTGACTGTAACTGTGTGTAACTGTGTGTGACTGTGTGTGTGACTGTGTGTGACTGTGACTGTGTGTAACTGTGTGTAACTGTGAGTGACTGTGAGTGACTGTGTGTACTGTGTGTGACTGTAACTGTGTGTAACTGTGTGTGACTGTGTGTGACTGTGTGTAACTGTGAGTGACTGTGTGTGTGTGTGTGTGACTGTGTGTGACTGTAACTGTGTGTAACTGTGTGTGACTGTGTGTGACTGTAACTGTGTGTGACTTTGTGTGACTGTGTGTGTGACTGTGTGTGACTGTGACTGTGTGTAACTGTGTGTAACTGTGAGTGACTGTGAGTGACTGTGTGTGACTGTGTGTGACTGTAACTGTGTGTAACTGTGTGTGACTGTGTGTGACTGTGTGTAACTGTGAGTGACTGTGTGTGACTGTGTGTGACTGTGTGTGACTGTAACTGTGTGTAACTGTGTGTAACTGTGAAAAAGTAAGAATTTTGTGATTTTGAAAAGTCAGAATTTTGAGAAAAAAGTCAGAGTTTTGAGAAAGAGGTGTACCCGTCCTCTCCGGCGGTGTACACGCTGCGGCGCCGTCGGGTCGGGGCCGGCGGGTCCAGGCTGCAGACAGGAAGTAGTTCTGGGTACAGGAAGACGGGCCGCGTGGCGAACAGCCAGGCCTCGTCTGCAGGCATCAGAGGGAAGGCCAGACCTGAACAGAACCAGGATCAGAACCAGCTGAAACAACCACACCAAAGCAGGTCACTTCAGACTATATAACCAGCACGGCCCCACACACACACACACCACACACACACACACACACACACCACACACACACACACACACACACACACACACACACACACACACACACCCACACACACACACCACACACACACACACCACACCACACACACACACACACACACACACACACACACACACACACACACACACACACACACACACACACACACACACACACACACACACACACACACACACACACACACACACACACACACACACACACACACACACACACACACACACACAGTTGTTAAATACCAACAATACATACATACATATATGTGCCGTTAATACCTGTGTAATATATACCTGGCTGCTAAATCCTCAGAACCGTTACAGGATGTGTATTTTTTTAATTATAATTTTTGTATCTTTCATATTTTTGTATGCATGCTTCTTAGTTAACATTAAGCTGTCTTTGGCTCTTTTCTGCTGTTCCAATGTAAAGGTCCCCTCTGTGGGACGAAGGTGTTCTGATTGTTCTGACTCCTGTCCTTACTCCTGGTGGCAGGGCTCATGGTGGGGAGCCAGCGTCTGGAGGAGGCAGGAGGACCAGGACCAGGACCCGCTGTCTGCTCCTGCAGGAGGTCCAGAGCCCCCTGAAGGTTACACCCTCTGAAGCTGCTGCTGAGGAGAAGCTCCTCCCGACGCCTGGCAAACTGCTGCAGCTCCTCCTGTGGGGGGGGGGGGGGGGGGAGTTACTGAAGACTCAAAGGCTTATCGTCATCTGCAGCTACAGTGAAGATAAACAATCTGAAGTCTTCAACATTAATACATAAATATAGAAGACATAAAACAATAACGGCCCGTCCACACGGCGGCGTGCGTTGAAGCTTCAACGCTTCTTCCCATTCACTTTGAATGGGGTGACGTCACGCTTTGCCGAACTGCATTGTGGTTCCGTCGCTTCGCTTTGCTCGCATCGCTCGCTTCAAAAGTTGAGATAAGTTCAACTTTTGAAGCTTCGACGGAAGCGTCAGCCAATCAAATCATATGCCAGTACAAGCTCTAGCCAATCAAACCGCGTGCTTGTGTGTCCGGGCGGGAGATTCATGTGATTGGTTGTTGGTCGAGTTTCAGACACGCCTACCGGCAAGTTTCAACGCACGCTGCCGTGTGGACGCTGCGTAGTGAGTGAGTGAGTGAGTGAGTGAGTGAGTGAGTGTGCTCACCAGGTAGTGTTTAGTGATGCAGTTCTCGTGGTTCAGGGCGTCCACGCGGCGAGTCAGCAGGTGGACCTGAGTCAGCAGCTGCACATGCTGGAAGAGAAAAAGCATGTTTATTAATGAGGTTTTTATAATCGCTTTATGTTGGAAGAGTACGATGCCCCATCACTGAGGACTTGGTTAGGGTTAACCATCACTGAGGACTTGGTTAGGGTTAACCATCACTGAGGACTTGGTTAGGGTTAACCAGCACTGAGGACTTGGTTAGGGTTAACCATCACTGAGGACTTGGTTAGGGTTAACCAGCACTGAGGACTTGGTTAGGGTTAACCAGCACTGAGGACTTGGTTAGGGTTAACCAGCACTGAGGACTTGGTTAGGGTTAACCATCACTGAGGACTTGGTTAGGGTTAACCATCACTGAGGACTTGGTTAGGGTTAACCATCACTGAGGACTTGGTTAGGGTTAACCATCACTGAGGACTTGGTTAGGGTTAACCATCACTGAGGACTTGGTTAGGGTTAACCAGCACTGAGGACTTGGTTAGGGTTAACCAGCACTGAGGACTTGGTTAGGGTTAACCAGCACTGAGGACTTGGTTAGGGTTAACCAGCACTGAGGACTTGGTTAGGGTTAACCAGCACTGAGGACTTGGTTAGGGTTAACCAGCACTGAGGACTTGGTTAGGGTTAACCAGCACTGAGGACTTGGTTAGGGTTAACCATCACTGAGGACTTGGTTAGGGTTAACCAGCACTGAGGACTTGGTTAGGGTTAACCAGCACTGAGGACTTGGTTAGGGTTAACCAGCACTGAGGACTTGGTTGAAGGAACTTTCTGGTAGTGTTGGTCTAGAAAGACGGACACTAGGGGTGTAACGGTTCACAAACATTTCGGTTCGGTACGTACCTCGGTTTTTAGGTCACGGTTCGGTACGTTTTCGGTACAGCAGAAAAAATGATCAAAAAACATAATTTTTGGGGTTTTTAATTATTATTAAACTGTGAATATTCACTCAAATAAATACAAAATATAATAAAAATAACATTAAGGTGCAGCATTTCGATGAACTGAAATAATCTGTACTTGAACTTTACTGTACTAGTACCTGAGCAGCCAGCTTGACATTAGGCTTCTCATTGTATTTCATGTTTTCTTTAAGAAAGATGAACTTGTCCACATTGCTTGCTGAAAGAGCAGATCTGCTGGCACTAACAATGTCTCCTGCTGTGGAGAACACCCTCTCTCTAGGGACAGAGGTAGCAGATACAGCCAGGTAGCACTTTGCTAACATGGCAACATAAGGATCTTTGGTGTTTGTAATAGCTTTGGCTCGGTCTGAACTTTTTGCGAGTGGTGGAGGCTAAATGCTAGTGGGAGTTGGGTTTGCACTTCAGTCATTTTTCTTTTGGTACCGGTGATCAGAGTCCTGCATCGGGTCGGGTAACCGTGGGTACCCGACCCGATGCAGCAAAAAAAGTGATACGCAGGTGGTATTTTTTCAAACGCTTTTTTCCGGGTTCGGTTCTGGGTAAAACGAAGATGATGCGGGTCGGGTCACGGGTGTTGCATAATAAATATATTAAAATAATAATAATTTAGTTTAATGTTTAAATCCTCAGACCTCTCCCCCGCGGGACCGCGCATAATCCTAACCTCTGCAGCACATCAATCTGCTGCTGAGCGCGCCACATTTGAAATGGCTGAGGTGAAGGCGGAGCTCGGAGGATACAGCATTTTCAATAACACTTCCTCAAGAGCGAAATCCAACGTCTGGGAGGCTTTTGGTCCTAGATGGAGAAAATAACCAACATCCCACGCTTTTTGAGCCAAATATGCAACTGCGTGTGTTAATAATTGCATGTTTTCACTGCTCATATAGGATATGCGGGTTCGGGTCGGTTTGCGGATCTTGTGCCGACGGGTCGGGTCGGTTTGTGGAACTAATTGGCAATATGTGCGGGGGCGGGTTCGGTATTGCACGTCGCGGGTGCGGGGCGGGAGTGGGTCTTGAAAATCAGACCCGTGCAGGACTCTGCCGGTGATATCCACGTTCGGGTGATGCCTTTTCAAACGAGTGTGCCAGTTTGAAGTATTGCCAGCCGCGTAACCAATGTTAGTTGAACAATGCCGACAAACAGCTTTGGTTCGGTCCACCTGTCTTTGTCCGTCATCCTACGTAACTGCGAAACCAAAATGTTCCCAAACCGGAGACTTCAATGATGCTGGAGGATTTTCAAGCTCAACTTTATCTGCGTTCGCCATTTCGACAGTTCCTCAAATTACTGACTACATTTGAACGCATCCCTGTGACCAGCTCTCATAGTATGCCTCTCGTCCAATGAAATGACTTGGTCGCTCTATGACGCGTTGAACCCAATGTGAGCAAATTACACTGAACGCTGCGACGCAGCACCTGAGATTACTTCCAAAAAGTTTTTCACGTTCTCAATTTTTTACGTTTAACGTTATATTCGTTCGGTACACTTCGGTACACACGTGTACCGAACCGAAGGGCCCATACCGAATATTTTAGGTACAAATACGTATACAGTTACACCCCTAACGGACATACATCGCTAAGGACAGGCAGGAGGACTGTGTTCAGCTCTGGGAGCACATTGTGAGGGACTGTCTCTGAAAGGAAACTGTGAGATCATTTTGTTTTATTTATTTTATTTGTAGGCCTATGCTTTTAATACTGATGCAAGTTGAGGGTGTGCGTGTCTGTGAGGTACATGGTTTTTGGTTGTTGTTCAATAAGAAAATACCAATAAACATATTGTGAAAAAGACATGAGGTGTTTATATATGAGGAGTGTGTTCAGGACCAGGCCTGGTCAGGTCTCAGTACCTGCTGGATCTGCTGCTGCAGCTGCAGTTTCTGGGTGTGGTCCAGGTGGAGGGGGGGGCAGACGCCTCTCTGCAGGACTATGATAGAGGTGGTGGGCTGTGGGCTGGGCGGGCCCTTCAGGTCCCGGTGCTGGTGGTGGAGTCCTGCAGGGCCCTCCTCTGCTGCAGGGCCTCGTACTGCTTCCTGACGGTCCTGCGCCGCTCCGTCAGCATGCTGGCTAACGGGGCCTCGAACCTGCAACAGAGAGGAAAACCACTTCCTGTGAAGCTGCATGAAGAGGAGATCTGCATGAAGAGGAGATCCACATCACTCTGCATCATCATCATCATCATCATCATCATCATCATCATCATCATCATCATCATCATCATCATCATCATCATCTCCAGCAGGAAGAACAACATGAGCATATCTGACTGTGCTTCTGTGGTAGCAGAATGCTTTCGAGCTCTCTGGATGGATCAACATGTTTCCCCTCAGATGGAGTGCTCTCCATGAGCTCAGTGGAGAGACTCCAGCAGGGGAGCTTTCTCTCCCTCCTCACCCAAACAGTAACAGCACTTCTCTGCTGCACCGCCCCGAGAGGAGGGCCTGCAGACCCTGGGGTCGCGTACATGTGTCTGTGTGATGTACATGTGTCTGTGTGTGTCTGTGTGTGTGTGTGTGTGTGTGTGTTGTGTGTGTGTGTGTGTGTGTGTGTGTGTGTGTGTGTGTGTGTGTGTGTTTGTTTGTGTGTGTGTGTGTGACATGTGCCTGTGGGATGTACATGTGTCTGTGTGATGTACATGTGTGTGTACATGTGTCTGTGTGATGTACATGTGTTGTGTGATGTACATGTGTCTGTGTACATGTGTCTGTGTACATGTGTCTGTGTACATGTGTCTGTGTGATGTACATGTGTCTGTGTACATGTGTCTGTGTACATGTGTCTGTGTACATGTGTCTGTGTACATGTGTCTGCGTACATGTGTCTGCGTACATGTGTCTGTGTACATGTGTCTGTGTGATGTACATGTGTCTGTGTGATGTACATGTGTGATGTACATGTGTCTGTGTGATGTACATGTGTCTGTGTGATGTACATGTGTCTGTGTACATGTGTCTGTGTGATGTACATGTGTCTGTGTGATGTACATGTGTGATGTACATGTGTCTGCGTACATGTGTCTGTGTACATGTGTCTGTGTACATGTGTCTGCGTACATGTGTCTGTGTACATGTGTCTGTGTACATGTGTTCCTGTGTACATGTGTCTGCGTACATGTGTCTGTGTACATGTGTCTGTGTACATGTGTCTGCGTACGTGTCTGTG
>JAAKFY010000161.1:328014-330514 GCA_011823955.1 Dissostichus mawsoni
CAACAGGATGCTATGGTCCACAGTGTCAAAGGCCGCTGTCAGGTCTAACAGCACCAGGACAGCTGGGCTACCTGAGTCGGCGGCTAGGAGCAGATCATTAAAAACTCTTAAAAGGGCTGTTTCAGTACTGTGCATAGGTTTGAAGCCAGACTGAAACTTTTCATGGATGCCATGCGTGGTTAAGAACGACTGTAGCTGGACATAGACTACTCGCTCCAGGGCTTTAGATAAAAAAGGTAGCTGGAGATGGGCCTAAAATTTGCGAGAATGGAGGGGTCGAGATTTTTCTTTTTAAGTAGTGGCTTGACCACGGCATGTTTGAAGGCAGCTGGGACACATCCGAGCTAAGAGAGGTGTTTATAAGTAATAAAATACTTGCTCCAACTGATTCGAAAACATCTCTGAGAAGGCGAGAGGGAATGCTGTCTGAGGTGCAGTTTGTCGGCTTGACTTCATCCGAGAGAGAAGAGAGGGATCAGGCTCAAAGTGGTCGAGGACAGCAGGGCACAGAAAAGGAGCAGGATCTGGGTAGCACTAGTGTGGGCTAGCCTAAGAGCAGATACCTTTCAATAAAAATGTAAGAAACTTATCACAGAGAGTAGTCGATGGCACAATAGAAGACACATCACAGGGATTAATAATAGAGTTGAGGACATTAAAAAGAACCTGAGGTTTATGGCTGTTTTTGGAGATGAAAACAGAGAAATGTGCTCTGTTTGGCTGCTTTGACAGCCGTCTGGAGTCGGAAAGGCAAGCACGAAGGATTTCTAGGGAGACATGGAGTTTATCCTTTTTCCATTTTCTCTCTGCACGCCTGCAGGTGCGTCTGAGAGCACGAGTACAGTCATTGAGCCACGGCTCTGAGAGAACTTTGGTGCGTCTAAGCGTGAAAGGAGCAACAGAATCCAGTATTAGGGTACATGTCGAGTCAAACATGGAGATCAGCTCATCAGCACTAAGCACAGTTCACCTCTAATTTACAGATCGGCAAGGCATTCCAAGGGGTTAATTGAACGCAGACGACGCGCAGGGGCACGTGATTCGACTCCTGCGGAAGGATCGAAGTTGTAAACAGAACCGGTAAATGGTCTGAGATACGCGTTGCTGCACAGATTTCATCCACAGAGACAGACAGTCCAAACGATAATACTAAGTCCAGCCACGGACTGAACGAGACCGAAAGAATCAAGGAGATTTCAAAAGTCCCTCACCAGAGGTTTGGACTCGCAGCACACATGGACATTGAAGTCTCCGGAGATCAAAACATGATCATATTTCACCATGATGTGGATGAATGATGTGAAATCTAACCAAGTGTTAAATCAGACTGTAGTTCCACCTGGAGTAAATCCTCCAGCTGCCCTGCAGTCTACAAGTCACTCAGACGAGCTCTCCTTCACCAGCTTTCAGAACACTTTATGATCAATCAATATAAACACATCAGATATAGTATTCTGAAATGGACCAATCAAACAATGACTACTTCACTGTAGATATACGAGAGTATATCTCCCACTCAGTTTGATGCTTACAGACACAGCAGCCTTCACATCAGGTTGTTGTTATTTACTAAAGCTGAGGTCACAGGTCATAACAATACTGTTTGATTCAAATAAATAAAGAGACCAAAGAGATCTCAAGAGTTTAATTGTGTTGTTGTTGTTGATCTGTGTTGTTGTTGTTGTTGCAGCGGAGGCGTCCGCCCCAGAAGACTCCTGTCCTCTCAGAGTAAGTGTGTGCGTACGAGAGAGACACGCTGAAGCTGGCGTCGCCAGACGACCAGCGAGGCCAGCGAGGACGAGCTGAGGCGCCTCGACGTCCACCTGGACAGGAAGTCCCGCCTCCTCAACCTCACAGCCAACCACGTGCGAGCCATCCTGCATGTGAGACACACACACACACACCACGCAGACGCACGCACGCACGCACGCACGCACGCACGCACGCACGCACGCACGCACGCCACACACTCTGACAAACACACACACTGAAACACACACGCACACTGACACACACACAGCACACACACACACATGCACACACACCACACACACACACACACACCACACACACACACACACACAACACACACCACCCACTGACAAACACACACACTGAACACACACGCACACTGACACACACACACACACTCACTGACACACACTCACTGACAACACACACTGAAACACACACGCACACTGACACACACACACACACACACACACACACACACACACTCACTGACACACACACACACATTGACAGTGTGTGTGTTTTCAGGAGGTGATCACAGATGAGCGTGTGGTGGAGATGATGAAGGCGACGATCAGAGACACTCAGGACCGCCCATGTTCGTGAGTACCTGTCTGTCTGTCTCTCTAACTACCTGTCTGTCTCTCTGTCTGTCTGTCACCTACCTGTCTGTCTCTCTAACTACCTGTCTGTCTCTCACCTACCTGTCTGTCTGTCTGTCTCTCTAACTACCTGTCTGTCTCTCTGT
>JAAKFY010000161.1:338014-414405 GCA_011823955.1 Dissostichus mawsoni
CCCCAGCCTGAAGGTCAGACCCCAGAGCAGCTCTTATTACTCACAATACTCCATTCTGATGGGGCATTTCAGAGGTTGTTAAAGGTCTCCTGTTATACTATTTATAGGCATATGTTACAGGTCTCAGATATAAGACATGTCTCTGAAGTGTCCTGCTCCAAACCCCAAACAGATCCTTGTAGCCCCCCCCCCCTCTCTTCCAGCTGTTACTAAGGACATGTCTCTGAAGTGTCCTGCTCCAAACCCCAAACAGATCCTTGTAGCCCCCCCCTCTCTTCCAGCTGTTACTAAAGACATGTCTCTGAAGTGTCCTGCTCCAAACCCCAAACAGATCCTTGTAGCCCCCCCCCTCTCTTCCAGCTGTTACTAAAGACATGTCTCTGAAGTGTCCTGCTCCAAACCCCAAACAGATCCTTGTAGCCCCCCCCCTCTCTTCCAGCTGTTACTAAAGACATGTCTCTGAAGTGTCCTGCTCCAAACCCCAAACAGATCCTTGTAGCCCCCCCCCTCTCTTCCAGCTGTTACTAAAGACATGTCTCTGAAGTGTCCTGCTCCAAACCCCAAACAGATCCTTGTAGCCCCCCCCCCTCTCTTCCAGCTGTTACTAAAGACATGTCTCTGAAGTGTCCTGCTCCAAACCCCAAACAGATCCTTGTAGCCCCCCCCCCTCTCTTCCAGCTGTTACTAAAGACATGTCTCTGAAGTGTCCTGCTCCAAACCCCAAACAGATCCTTGTAGCCCCCCCCTCTCTTCCAGCTGTTACTAAAGACATGTCTCTGAAGTGTCCTGCTCCAAACCCCAAACAGATCCTTGTAGCCCCCCCCCCCTCTCTTCCAGCTGTTACTAAAGAGCTGACTCTGGGTCAGTAGCTTTAGAGAGAGAGTAGATCTCATCAGGAGAACTCTCCCAGCAGAAACTCAGCTAAATGCTGCCGTGATTAAACTCCATATCATGTTCCAAACCACATCAAGGATTCTCTCTGAAACAGCATGGAGCTCAAACTCTCTCTCTCTCTCAGGTTTACCACAAGGTGAGTTCCTTTTGATTTCCTGCTTCTTCACACAGACTCTCTCCAGTACAGGTTAGCTCTGAGTGTTAGCATGCTAATGTAAACACAGACCATATTACTTCCAGAACACGTCTCATTGTTTCTGACAGCAACGTTTCTGATTGGCCCGTGGGTTAAAGCCCGCCCACATTTTAGTAATGTGTCATGACGCAGCAAATCTGGATCAGCTCCGTTGTTTTTTAGAGATGTGGGTACGGAGGAAAGAGAGAGGGTTTATTTCCTGACACTTTGAGTCTCCTGACACACCGGGGACACACCGGGGACACATGGTGATGTAGAGAAGACATCACTTTGTGAGTCTCCTGACACACCGGGGACACATGGTGATGTAGAGAAGACATCACTTTGTGAGTCTCCTGACACACCGGGGACACATGGTGATGTAGAAAGACATCACTTTGTGAGTCTCCTGACACACCGGGGACACATGGTGATGTAGAGAAGACATCACTTAGTGAGTCTCCTGACACACCGGGGACACATGGTGATGTAGAGAAGACATCACTTTGTGAGTCTCCTGACACACCGGGGACACATGGTGATGTAGAAAACATCACTTTGTGAGTCTCCTGACACACCGGGGACACACCGGGACACATGGTGATGTAGAGAAGACATCACTTAGTGAGTCTCCTGACACACCGGGGACACATGGTGATGTAGAGAAGACATCACTTTGTGAGTCTCCTGACACACCGGGGACACATGGTGATGTAGAGAAGACATCACTTTGTGAGTCTCCTGACACACCGGGGACACACCGGGGACACATGGTGATGTAGAGAAGACATCACTTTGTGAGTCTCCTGACACACCGGGGACACATGGTGATGTAAGAAGACATCACTTTGAGAGTCTCCTGACACACCGGGGACACACGGTGATGTAGAAAAGACATCACTTTGTGAGTCTCCTGACACACCGGGGACACATGGTGATGTAGAGAAGACATCACTTTGTGAGTCTCCTGACACACCGGGGACACATGGTGATGTAGAGAAGACATCACTTTGTGAGTCTCCTGACACACCGGGGACACATGGTGATGTAGAGAAGACATCACTTTGTGAGTCTCCTGACACACCGGGACACATGGTGATGTAGAAAAGACATCACTTTGTGAGTCTCCTGACACCCGGGGACATATGGTGATGTAGAGAAGACATCACTTTGTGAGTCTCCTGACACACGGGGGACACACGGTGATGTAGAGAAGACATCACTTTGTGAGTCTCCTGACACACCGGGGACACATGGTGATGTAGAGAAGACATAACTTAGTGAGTCTCCTGACACACCGGGGACACATGGTGATGTAGAGAAGACATCACTTTGTGAGTCTCCTGACACACCGGGGACACATGGTGATGTAGAGAAGACATCACTTTGTGAGTCTCCTGACACACCGGGGACACATGGTGATGTAGAGAAGACATCACTTTGTGAGTTTCCTGACACACCGGGGACACACCGGACACATGGTGATGTAGAGAAGACATCACTTTGTGAGTCTCCTGACACACTGGGGACACATGGTGATGTAGAGAAGACATCACTTTGTGAGTCTCCTGACACACCGGGACACATGGTGATGTAGAGAAGACATCACTTTGTGAGTCTCCTGACACACCGGGGACACATGGTGATGTAGAGAAGACATCAAAAAGAGAATTTTGCATAATAGGAGACCTTTAATACTCGACAACACACCGCTACTAAGCATTTACAGAAAACCTTGTTCAGTGCTGCCGTTGTTTTTAACTTACGTTTTTGTTGTCTCAGTTCAGCAGAAGGTACGCAGTGGAACGGGGTCTTTTTTTCTTAGTGTAAGCAATACGATCATTTAGAAGCCAGTAAAATAATAAGTCAAGTCGTTGGTTTGTTTAGTATGTGGCCGTGCAGCGAGGAGTCACTATCCCCCTAAAGACATGAGTGATTCTGCTCTGGAAGTCAGAGACGATGATCCCGATGTTCCTGATGTTCCTGATGTTCCAGATGTTCCAGATGTTCCTGATGTTCCTGATGTTCCTGATGTTCCAGATGTTCCCGATGTATAGACCTTAGCTGACTGAGTGTGTTCGTTTCTCAGAGGAAGCTGACGATGACGACGACCCAGAGTACAACGTCCTGGAGGACCTGGACGAACCGGACCTGGAGGACTACAGGACGGACCGGGCCGTGCAGATCACCAGTAGGTGTTGTGGACCGGGTCTGGGTTTAGGTCTGGGTCTGGACTACATGTTTTCCCTGCCTCACCCTCAGAGTTAACCCATCTTCTCCTCTTACAGAGAAGGAGGTGAACGAGCTGCTGGAGGAACTCTTTGATACGGTGAGTTCAGGGACATCGGACCGTCTGGTTCTGAGTTCAGGGACATCAGACCGCCTGGTTCTGAGTTCAGGGACATCAGACCGCCTGGTTCTGAGTTCAGGGACATCAGACCGCCTGGTTCTGAGTTCAGGGAGAACTGACAGTCTGGTTCTGAGTTCAGGGACATCAGACCGCCTGGTTCTGAGTTCAGGGACATCAGACCGCCTGGTTCTGAGTTCAGGGACATCAGACCGCCTGGTTCTGAGTTCAGGGAGAACTGACAGTCTGGTTCTGAGTTCAGGGACATCAGACCGCCTGGTTCTGAGTTCAGGGACATCTGACCGCCTGTTTCTGAGTTCAGGGAGAACTGACAGTCTGGTTCTGAGTTCAGGGACATCAGACCCGTCTGGTTCTGAGTTCAGGGACATCAGACCCGTCTGGTTCTGGGTTCAGGGACATCAGACCCGTCTGGATCTGAGTTCAGGGAGAACGGACCCGTCTGGTTCTGAGTTCAGGGACATCAGACCCGTCTGGTTGATGAGTCAGGGACATCAGACCCGTCTGGTTCTGAGCATCTGGTTCTGAGCGTCTGGTTCTGAGTTCAGGGACATCAGACCCGTCTGGTTCTGAGCGTCTGGTTCTGAGAATCTGGTTCTGAGTGTCTGGTTCTGAGGTCCGTCTGTTTCTCTCCACAGCTTCAGGAGGAAGTGGCCGCTGAGGAGGAGGAAGAGGAGGAACCGTCACAGACTGGAGCCAAGTTCAACGTCCCTGCAGCTCTACGGTAACACCTTCAGTCCTCACACCTCTACATTATATAAACACATGTACATCACACAGACACATGTACACAGACACATGTACACAGACACATGTACACAGACACATGTACACAGACACATGTACACAGACACATGTACACAGACACATGTACATCACACAGACACATGTACATCACACAGACACATGTACATCATACAGACACATGTACATCACACAGACACATGTACATCACACAGACACATGTACACAGACACATGTACACAGACACATGTACACAGACACATGTACATCACACAGACACATGTACATCACACAGACACATGTACACAGACACATGTACATCACACAGACACATGTACACAGACACATGTACACAGACACATGTACACAGACACATGTACACAGACACATGTACACAGACACATGTACACAGACACATGTACACAGACACATGTACATCACACAGACACATGTACACAGACACATGTACACAGACACATGTACACAGACACATGTACATCACACAGACACATGTACACAGACACATGTACACAGACACATGTACACAGACACATGTACACAGACACATGTACACAGACACATGTACACAGACACATGTACACAGACACATGTACATCACACAGACACATGTACATCACACAGACACATGTACATCACACAGACACATGTACACAGACACATGTACACAGACACATGTACACAGACACATGTACACAGACACATGTACATCACACAGACACATGTACACAGACACATGTACACAGACACATGTACACAGACACATGTACACAGACACATGTACATCACACAGACACATGTACACAGACACATGTACACAGACACATGTACATCACACAGACACATGTACACAGACACATGTACACAGACACATGTACACAGACACATGTACACAGACACATGTACACAGACACATGTACACAGACACATGTACACAGACACATGTACACAGACACATGTACATCACACAGACACATGTACACAGACACATGTACACAGACACATGTACATCACACAGACACATGTACACAGACACATGTACACAGACACATGTACACAGACACATGTACACAGACACATGTACACAGACACATGTACACAGACACATGTACACAGACACATGTACATCACACAGACACATGTACATCACACAGACACATGTACATCACACAGACACATGTACACAGACACATGTACACAGACACATGTACACAGACACATGTACACAGACACATGTACATCACACAGACACATGTACACAGACACATGTACACAGACACATGTACACAGACACATGTACATCACACAGACACATGTACAGACACATGTACACAGACACATGTACGCAGACACATGTACACAGACACATGTACATCACACAGACACATGTACGCAGACACATGTACACAGACACATGTACATCACACAGACACATGTACACAGACACATGTACGCAGACACATGTACACAGACACATGTACACAGACACATGTACACAGACACATGTACATCACACAGACACATGTACGCAGACACATGTACACAGACACATGTACGCAGACACATGTACATCACACAGACACATGTACACAGACACATGTACGCAGACACATGTACACAGACACATGTACGCAGACACATGTACGCAGACACATGTACGCAGACACATGTACATCACACACACATGTACACAGACACATGTACACAGACACATGTACACAGACACATGTACACAGACACATGTACATCACACAGACACATGTACATCACACAGACACATGTACATCACACAGACACATGTACACAGACGCATGTACATCACACAGACACATGTACATCACACAGACACATGTACACAGACACATGTACATCACACAGACACATGTAATCACACAGACACATGTACACAGACACATGTACACAGACACATGTACATCACACAGACACATGTACATCACACAGACGCATGTACATCACACAGACACATGTACACAGACGCATGTACATCACACAGACACATGTACATCACACAGACACATGTACATCACAGACACATGTACATCACACAGACACATGTACATCACACAGACACATGTACACAGACATGTACACAGACACATGTACACAGACACATGTACACAGACACATGTACGCAGACACATGTACGCAGACACATGTACACAGACACATGTACATCACACAGACACATGTACACAGACACATGTACACAGACACATGTACGCAGACACATGTACACAGACACATGTACACAGACACATGTACACAGACACATGTACACAGACACATGTACACGACACATGTACGCAGACACATGTACGAGACACATGTACACAGACACATGTACATCACACAGACACATGTACACAGACACATGTACACAGACACATGTACGCAGACACATGTACACAGACACATGTACACAGACACATGTACACAGACACATGTACACACAGACACATGTATCACACAGACACATGTACGCAGACACATGTACGCAGACACATGTACGCAGACACATGTACACAGACACATGTACGCAGACACATGTAGCAGACACATGTACACAGACACATGTACACAGACACATGTACATCACACAGACACATGTACATCACACAGACACATGTACACAGAGACATGTACGCAGACACATGTACGCAGACACATGTACACCAGACACATGTACATCACACAGACACATGTACACAGACACATGTACACAGACACATGTACGCAGACACATGTACACAGACACATGTACACAGACACATGTACAGACACATGTACATCACAGACACATGTACATCACACAGACACATGTACGCAGAACATGTACACAGACATGTACGCAGACACATGTACGCAGACACATGTACGCAGACACATGTACGCAGACACATGTACACAGACACATGTACACAGACACATGTACATCACACAGACATGTACATCACACAGACACATGTACATCACACAGAACATGTACACAGACACATGTACATCGACACATGTACACAGACACATGTACATCACACAGACACATGTACATCACACAGACATGTACATCACACAGACACATGTACATCGACACATGTACATCGACACATGTACACAGAGACATGTACACAGACACATGTAGCAGAAAATGTACACAGACATGTACGCAGACACATGTACACAGACACATGTACGCAGACACAATGTACATCACACATGTACATCCACAGCACATGTAATCACACTGTACATCACAAAGACACATGTACACAGACACATGTACACAGACAATGTACATCACACATGTACATCACACATGTACATCACACATGTACACACAGACACATGTACATCACACACAGATGTACACAGAACATGTACACAGACACATGTACGCAGACACATGTACACAGACACATGTACATCACACATGTACATCACACAGACACATGTACATCACACATGACATCACACAGACACATGTACACAGACACATGTACACAGACACATGTACACAGACAACATGTACTACACATGTACATACACAGACACATGTACACAGACACATGTACATCACACAGAAACATGTACACAGACACATGTACATCACACAGACACATGTTACACAGACACATGTACATCACACAGACACATGTACACAGACACATGTACACAGACACATGTACAGAGCATGCACGCAGACACATGTACGCAGACACATGTACATCACACAGACACATGACACAGACACATGTACACAGACACATGTACACAGACACATGTACAGACACATGTACACAGAACATGTACATCACACAGACACATGTACACAGACAACATGTAAACAGACACATGTACGCAGACACATGTACACAGACACATGTAAGCTGACACATGTACGCAGACACATGTACGCAGACAGTACGCAGACACATGTACGCAGACACATGTACGCAGACACATGTACGCAGACACATGTACACAGACACATGTACGCAGACACATGTACGCAGACACATGTACGCAGACACATGTACACAGACACATGTACGCAGACACATGTACATCACACATGTACATCACACAGACACATGTACATCACACAGACACATGTACGCAGACACATGTACGCAGACACATGTACATCACACATGTACATCACACAGACACATGTACGCAGACACATGTACGCAGACACATGTACACAGACACATGTACGCAGACACATGTACAAGACACATGTACGCAGACACATGTACATCACACAGACACATGTACATCACACAGACACATGTACACAGACACATGTACATCACACATGTACATCACACAGACACATGTACACAGACACATGTACATCACACAGACACATGTACACAGACACATGTACACAGATACATGTACACAGACACATGTACAAAGACACATGTACATCACACAGACACATGTACGCAGACATGTACACAGACACATGTACGCAGACACATGTACATCACACAGACACATGTACATCACACAGACACATGTACACAGACACATGTACACAGACACATGTACAAAGACACATGTACACAGACACATGTACATCACACAGACACATGTACATCACACAGACACATGTACGCAGACACATGTACACAGACACATGTACATCACACAGACACATGTACGCAGACACATGTACACAGACACATGTACGCAGACACATGTACATCACACAGACACATGTACACAGACACATGTACGCAGACACATGTACACAGACACATGTACACAGACACATGTACACAGACACATGTACACAGACACATGTACACAGACACATGTACATCACACAGACACATGTACATCACACAGACACATGTACACAGACACATGTACACAGACACATGTACACAGACACATGTACATCACACAGACACATGTACATCACCAGACACATGTACATCACACAGACACATGTACACAGACACATGTACGCAGACACATGTACACAGACACATGTACACAGACACATGTACATCACACAGACACATGTACATCACACAGACACATGTACACAGACACATGTACATCACACAGACACATGTACATCACACAGACACATGTACACAGACACATGTACACAGACACATGTACATCACACAGACACATGTACATCACACAGACACATGTACAAAGACACATGTACGCAGACACATGTACACAGACACATGTACGCAGACACATGTACACAGACACATGTACGCAGACACATGTACACAGACACATGTACACAGACACATGTACACAGACACATGTACATCACAGACACATGTACATCACACAGACACATGTACACAGACACATGTACACAGACACATGTACACAGACACATGTACGCAGACACATGTACACAGACACATGTACACAGACACATGTACATCACACATGTACATCACACAGACACATGTACATCACACAGACACATGTACACAGACACATGTACACAGACACATGTACACAGACACATGTACATCACACAGACACATGTACACAGACACATGTACACAGACACATGTACATCACACAGACACATGTACACAGACACATGTACATCACACAGACACATGTACACAGACACATGTACACAGACACATGTACATCACACAGACACATGTACACAGACACATGTACACAGACACATGTACACAGACACATGTACACAGACACATGTACATCACACAGACACATGTACACAGACACATGTACACAGACACATGTACATCACACAGACACATGTACACAGACACATGTACACAGACACATGTACATCACACAGACACATGTACACAGACACATGTACATCACACAGACACATGTACATCACACAGACACATGTACACAGACACATGTACGCAGACACATGTACACAGACATGTACACAGACACATGTACACAGACACATGTACACAGACACATGTACACAGACACATGTACATCACACAGCACATGTACATCACACAGACACATGTACGCAGACACATGTACACAGACACATGTACACAGACACATGTACATCACACAGACACATGTACATCACACAGACACTGTACATCACACAGACCATGTACACAGACACATGTACGCAGACACATTACACAGACACATGTACACAGACACATGTACATCACACAGACACATGTACATCACACAGACACATGTACACAGACACATGTACATCACACAGACACATGTACATCACACAGACACATGTACACAGACACATGTACACAGACACATGTACATCACACAGACACATGTACATCACACAGACACATGTACAAAGACACAGGTACGCAGACACATGTACACAGACACATGTACGCAGACACATGTACACAGACACATTACGCAGACCATGTACACAGACCATGTACACAGACACATGTACACAGACACATGTACATCACAAACAGACACATGTACATCACACAGACACATGTACACAGACATGTACACAGACACATGTACACAGACACATGTACGCAGACACATGTACACAGACACATGTACACAGACACATGTACATCACACATGTACATCACACAGACACATGCATCACACAGACACATGTACACAGACACATGTACACAGACACATGTACACAGACACATGTACATCACACAGACACATGTACACAGACACATGTACACAGACACATGTACATCACACAGACACATGTACACAGACACATGTACATCACACACAGACACATGTACACAGACACATGTACACAGACACATGTACATCACACAGACACATGTACACAGACACATGTACACAGACACATGTACACAGACACATGTACACAGACACATGTACATCACACAGACACATGTACACAGACACATGTACACAGACACATGTACATCACACAGACACATGTACACAGACACATGTACATCACACAGACACATGTACACAGACACATGTACACAGACACATGTACATCACACAGACACATGTACACAGACACATGTACACAACACATGTACACAGACACATGTACGCAGACACATGTACACAGACACATGTACACAGACACATGTACATCACACATGTACATCACACAGACACATGTACATCACACAGACACATGTACACAGACCATGTACATCACACAGACACATGTACATCACACACACACACACACACACATGTACATCACACAGACACATGTACATCACACACACACATGTACACAGACACATGTACATCACACAGACACATGTACACAGACACATGTACGCAGACACATGTACACAGACACATGTACACAGACCATGTACACAGACACATGTACACAGACACATGTACATCACACAGACACATGTACACAACACATGTACACAGACACATGTACATCACACAGACACATGTACACAGACACATGTACGCAGACACATGTACACAGACACATGTACACAGACACATGTACGCAGACACATGTACACAGACACATGTACACAGACACATGTACGCAGACACATGTACATCACACATGTACATCACACAGACACATGTACATCACACAGACACATGTACACAGACCATGTACATCACACAGACACATGTACATCACACAGACACATGTACATCACACATGTACATCACACAGACACATGTACATCACACAGACACATGTACACAGACACATGTACGCAGACACATGTACGCAACACATGTACACAGACACATGTACACAGACACATGTACACAGACACATGTACACAGACACATGTACACAGCACATGTACACAGACACATGTACATCACACAGACACATGTACACAGACACATGTACACAGACACATGTACATCACACAGACACATGTACATCACACAGACACATGTACATCACACAAACACATGTACATCACACAGACACATGTACACAGACACATGTACATCACACAAACACATGTACATCACACAGACACATGTACATCACACAGACACATGTACACAGACACATGTACACAGACACATGTACATCACACAGACACATGTACATCACACAGACACATGTACACAGACACATGTACACAGACACATGTACACAGACACATGTACACAGACACATGTACATCACACAGACACATGTACACAGACACATGTACACAGACACATGTACATCACACAGACACATGTACACAGACACATGTACACAGACACATGTACACAGACACATGTACGCAGACACATGTACACAGACACATGTACATCACCATGTACATCACACATGTACATCACACAGACACATGTACATCACACAGACACATGTACACAGATACATGTACACAGACACATGTACACAGACACATGTACACAGACACATGTACATCACACAGACACATGTACACAAACACATGTACACAGACACATGTACATCACACACACACATGTACACAGACACATGTACATCACACAGACACATGTACACAGACACATGTACGCAGACACATGTACACAGACACATGTACACAGACACATGTACATCACACATGTACATCACACAGACACATGTACATCACACAGACACATGTATCACACGACATATGTACACAGACACATGTACATCACACAGACACATGTACATCACACACACACACACATGTACATCACACAGACACATGTACATCACACCACACCACACCACATGTACATCAACAGACACATGTACATCACACAGACACATGTACACAGACACATGTACGCAGACACATGTACGCAGACACATGTACACAGACACATGTACACAGACACATGTACACAGACACATGTACACAGACACATGTACATCACACAGACACATGTACATCACACAGACACATGTACATCACACAACACATGTACATCACACAGACACATGTACACAGACACATGTACATCACACAGACACATGTACACAGACACATGTACATCACACAGACACATGTACACAGACACATTTCACAGACACATGTACACAGACACATGTACACAGACACATGTACGCAGACACATGTACACAGACACATGTACATCACACATGTACATCACACATGTACATCACACAGACACATGTACATCACACAGACACATGTACACAGACACATGTACATCACACAGACACATGTACATCACACAGACACATGTACATCACACAGACACATGTACATCACACAGACACATGTACATCACACACACACACACACACACATGTACATCACACAGACACATGTACATCACACAGACACATGTACATCACACAGACACATGTACACAGACACATGTACGCAGACACATGTACACAGACACATGTACACAGACACATGTACATCACACAGACACATGTACACAGACACATGTACATCACACAGACACATGTACACAGACACATGTACGCAGACACATGTACACAGACACATGTACACAGACACATGTACGCAAACACATGTACACAGACACATGTACATCACAACATGTACATCACACATGTACATCACACAGACCATGTACATCACACAGACACATGTACATCACACAGACACATGTACACAGACACATGTACACAGACACATGTACATCACACAGACACATGTACATCACACAGACACATGTACATCACACACACACACACACACATGTACATCACACAGACACATGTACATCACACAGACACATGTACATCACACAGACACATGTACATCACACAGACACATGTACACAGACACACACACACACACACATGGACATCGCACAGACACATGTACACAGACACATGTACATCCCACAGACACTGTCACACACACACACACACACACACACACACACATGCACACACACACACAGACACACACACAGACACATGTACATCACACATGTACATCACACAGACACATGTACATCACACAGACACATGTACACAGACACACACACACATGCACATCACACAGACACATGTACACAGACACATGTACATCCCACAGACACATGTCACACACACACACACACACACACACACCACACACACACACACACACACACACACACACACATACACACACACACACACACACACACACACACACAGACACACACACAGACACATGTACATCACACAGACACATGTACGCGACCCCAGGGTCTGCAGGCCCTCCTCTCGGGGCGGTGCAGCAGAGAAGTGCTGTTACTGTTTGGGTGAGGAGGGAGAAAGCTCCCCTGCTGGAGTCTCTCCACTGAGCTCATGGAGAGCACTCCATCTGAGGGGAAACTTTGATCCATCCAGAGAGCTCGAAAGCATTCTGCTACCACAGAAGCACAGTCAGATATGCTCATGTTGTTTCTTCCTGCTGGAGATGATGATGATGTGATGATGATGATGATGATGATGATGATGATGATTATGATGATGATGATATGATGATGATGCAGATGCAGAGTGATGTGGATCTCCTCTTCATGCAGATCTCCTCTTCATGCAGCTTCACAGGAAGTGGTTTTCCTCTCTGTTGCAGGTTCGAGCCCCGTTAGCCAGCATGCTGACGGAGCGGCGCAGGACCGTCAGGAAGCAGTACGAGGCCCTGCAGCAGAGGAGGGCCCTGCAGGACTCCACCAACCAGCACCGGGACCTGAAGGGCCCGCCCAGCCCACAGCCCACCACCTCTATCATAGTCCTGCAGAGAGGCGTCTGCCCCCCCCACCTGGACCACACCCAGAAACTGCAGCTGCAGCAGCAGATCCAGCAGGTACTGAGACCTGACCAGGCCTGGTCCTGAACACACTCCTCATATATAACACCTCATGTCTTTTTCACAATATGTTTTTGGTATTTTCTTATTGAACAACAACCAAAAACCATGTACCTCACAGACACGCACACCCTCACTTGCATCAGTATTAAAGCATAGGCCTACAAATAAATAAATAAAACAAAATGATCTCACAGTTTCCTTTCAGAGACAGTCCCTCACAATGTGCTCCCAGAGCTGAACACAGTCCTCCTGCCTGTCCTTAGCGATGTATGTCCGTTAGGGGTGTAACTGTATACGTATTTGTACCTAAAATATTCGGTATGGGCCCTTCGGTTCGGTACACGTGTGTACCGAAGTGTACCGAACGAATATAACGTTAAACGTAAAAATTGAGAACGTGAAAACTTTTTGGAAGTAATCTCAGTGCTGCGTCGCAGCGTTCAGTGTAATTTGCTCACATTGGGTTCAACGCGTCATAGAGCGACCAAGTCATTTCATTGGACGAGAGGCATACTATGAGAGCTGGTCACAGGGATGCGTTCAAATGTAGTCAGTAATTTGAGGAACTGTCGAAATGGCGAACGCAGATAAAGTTGAGCTTGAAAATCCTCCAGCATCATTGAAGTCTCCGGTTTGGGAACATTTTGGTTTCGCAGTTACGTAGGATGACGGACAAAGACAGGTGGACCGAACCAAAGCTGTTTGTCGGCATTGTTCACTAACATTGGTTACGCGGCTGGCAATACTTCAAACTGGCACACTCGTTTGAAAAGGCATCACCCGAACGTGGATATCACCGGCAGAGTCCTGCACGGGTCTGATTTTCAAGACCCACTCCCGCCCCGCACCCGCGACGTGCAATACCGAACCCGCCACCCGCACATATTGCCAATTAGTTCCACAAACCCGACCCGACCCGTCGGCACAAGATCCGCAAACCGACCCGAACCCGCATATCCTATATGCAGTGAAAACATGCAATTATTAACACACGCAGTTGCATATTTGGCTCAAAAAGCGTGGGATGTTGGTTATTTTCTCCATCTAGGACCAAAAGCCTCCCAGACGTTGGATTTCGCTCTTGAGGAAGTGTTATTGAAAATGCTGTATCCTCCGAGCTCCGCCTTCACCTCAGCCATTTCAAATGTGGCGCGCTCAGCAGCAGATTGATGTGCTGCAGAGGTTAGGATTATGCGCGGTCCCGCGGGGGAGAGGTCTGAGGATTTAAACATTAAACTAAATTATTATTATTTTAATATATTTATTATGCAACACCCGTGACCCGACCCGCATCATCTTCGTTTTACCCAGAACCGAACCCGGAAAAAAGCGTTTGAAAAAATACCACCTGCGTATCACTTTTTTTGCTGCATCGGGTCGGGTACCCACGGTTACCCGACCCGATGCAGGACTCTGATCACCGGTACCAAAGAAAAATGACTGAAGTGCAAACCCAACTCCCACTAGCATTTAAGCCTCCACCACTCGCAAAAAGTTCAGACCGAGCCAAAGCTATTACAAACACCAAGATCCTTATGTTGCCATGTTAGCAAAGTGCTACCTGGCTGTATCTGCTACCTCTGTCCCTAGAGAGAGGGTGTTCTCCACAGCAGGAGACATTGTTAGTGCCAGCAGATCTGCTCTTTCAGCAAGCAATGTGGACAAGTTCATCTTTCTTAAAGAAAACATGAAATACAATGAGAAGCCTAATGTCAAGCTGGCTGCTCAGGTACTAGTACAGTAAAGTTCAAGTACAGATTATTTCAGTTCATCGAAATGCTGCACCTTAATGTTTATTTTATTATATTTTGTATTTATTTGAGTGAATATTCACAGTTTAATAATAATTAAAAACCCCCAAAAATTATTTTATGTTTTTTGATCATTTTTTCTGCTGTACCGAAAACGTACCGAACCGTGACCTAAAAACCGAGGTACGTACCGAACCGAAATGTTTGTGAACCGTTACACCCTAGTGTCCGTCTTTCTAGACCAACACTACCAGAAAGTTCCTTCAACCAAGTCCTCAGTGCTGGTTAACCCTAACCAAGTCCTCAGTGCTGGTTAACCCTAACCAAGTCCTCAGTGATGGTTAACCCTAACCAAGTCCTCAGTGATGGTTAACCCTAACCAAGTCCTCAGTGATGGTTAACCCTAACCAAGTCCTCAGTGATGGTTAACCCTAACCAAGTCCTCAGTGATGGTTAACCCTAACCAAGTCCTCAGTGCTGGTTAACCCTAACCAAGTCCTCAGTGCTGGTTAACCCTAACCAAGTCCTCAGTGCTGGTTAACCCTAACCAAGTCCTCAGTGATGGTTAACCCTAACCAAGTCCTCAGTGCTGGTTAACCCTAACCAAGTCCTCAGTGCTGGTTAACCCTAACCAAGTCCTCAGTGATGGTTAACCCTAACCAAGTCCTCAGTGATGGTTAACCCTAACCAAGTCCTCAGTGATGGGGCATCGTACTCTTCCAACATAAAGCGATTATAAAAACCTCATTAATAAACATGCTTTTCTCTTCCAGCATGTGCAGCTGCTGACTCAGGTCCACCTGCTGACTCGCCGCGTGGACGCCCTGAACCACGAGAACTGCATCACTAAACACTACCTGGTGAGCACACTCACTCACTCACTCACTCACTCACTCACTCACTCACTCACTCACTCACTCACTCACTCACTCACTCACTCACTCACTACGCAGCGTCCACACGGCAGCGTGCGTTGAAACTTGCCGGTAGGCGTGTCTGAAACTCGACCAACAACCAATCACATGAATCTCCCGCCCCGGACACACAAGCACGCGGTTTGATTGGCTAGAGCTTGTACTGGCATATGATTTGATTGGCTGACGCTTCCGTCGAAGCTTCAAAAGTTGAACTTATCTCAACTTTTGAAGCGAGCGATGCGAGCAAAGCGAAGCGACGGAACCACAATGCAGTTCGGCAAAGCGTGACGTCACCCCATTCAAAGTGAATGGGAAGAAGCGTTGAAGCTTCAACGCACGCCGCCGTGTGGACGGGCCGTTATTGTTTTATGTCTTCTATATTTATGTATTAATGTTGAAGACTTCAGATTGTTTATCTTCACTGTAGCTGCAGATGACGATAAGCCTTTGAGTCTTCAGTAACTCCCCCCCCCCCCCCCCCCAGGAGGAGCTGCAGCAGTTTGCCAGGCGTCGGGAGGAGCTTCTCCTCAGCAGCAGCTTCAGAGGGTGTAACCTTCAGGGGCTCTGGACCTCCTGCAGGAGCAGACAGCGGGTCCTGGTCCTGGTCCTCCTGCCTCCTCCAGACGCTGGCTCCCCACCATGAGCCCTGCCACCAGGAGTAAGGACAGGAGTCAACAATCAGAACACCTTCGTCCCACAGAGGGGACCTTTACATTGGAACAGCAGAAAGAGCCAAAGACAGCTTAATGTTAACTAAGAAGCATGCATACAAAAATATGAAAGATACAAAAATTATAATTAAAAAAATACACATCCTGTAACGGTTCTGAGGATTTAGCAGCCAGGTATATATTACACAGGTATTAACGGCACATATATGTATTGTATGTATTGTTGGTATTTAACAACTGTGGTGTGTGTGTGTGTGTGTGTGTGTGTGTTGTGTGTGTGTGTGTGTGTGGTGTGTGTGTGTGTGTGTGTGTGTGTGTGTGTGTGTGTGTGTGTGTGTGTGTGTGTGTGTGTGTGTGTGTGTGTGTGTGTGTGTGTGTGTGTGTGTGTGTGTGTGTGTGTGTGTGTGGTGTGTGTGTGTGTGTGTGTGTGTGTGTGTGTGTGTGTGTGGGGGCCGTGCTGGTTATATAGTCTGAAGTGACCTGCTTTGGTGTGGTTGTTTCAGCTGGTTCTGATCCTGGTTCTGTTCAGGTCTGGCCTTCCCTCTGATGCCTGCAGACGAGGCCTGGCTGTTCGCCACGCGGCCCGTCTTCCTGTACCCAGAACTACTTCCTGTCTGCAGCCTGGACCCGCCGGCCCCGACCCGACGGCGCCGCAGCGTGTACACCGCCGGAGAGGACGGGTACACCTCTTTCTCAAAACTCTGACTTTTTTCTCAAAATTCTGACTTTTCAAAATCACAAAATTCTTACTTTTTCACAGTTACACACAGTTACACACAGTTACAGTCACACACAGTCACACACAGTCACACACAGTCACTCACAGTTACACACAGTCACACACAGTCACACACAGTTACACACAGTTACAGTCACACACAGTCACACACAGTCACTCACAGTCACTCACAGTTACACACAGTTACACACAGTCACAGTCACACACAGTCACACACACAGTCACACAAAGTCACACACAGTTACAGTCACACACAGTCACACACAGTTACACACAGTTACAGTCACACACAGTCACACACACACACACACAGTCACTCACAGTTACACACAGTCACACACAGTCACACACAGTTACACACAGTTACAGTCACACACAGTCACACACAGTCACTCACAGTCACTCACAGTTACACACAGTTACACACAGTCACAGTCACACACAGTCACACACACAGTCACACACAGTTACACACAGTTACAGTCAACAAAGTCACACACAGTTACAGTCACACACAGTCACACACAGTTACACACAGTCACACACAGTCACTCACAGTTACACACAGTTAGTCACACAGTCACAGTCACACACAGTCACACACACAGTCACACACACAGTCACACACAGTTACACACAGTTACAGTCACACACAGTCACACACAGTTACAGTCACACACAGTCACACACAGTTACACACAGTTACACACAGTTACAGTCACACACAGTCACACACAGTCACTCAGTTACACACAGTTACACACAGTTACAGTCACACACAGTCACAGTCACACACAGTCACACAGTCACACACAGTCACACACAGTCACACACAGTTACACACAGTTACAGTCACACAGTCACAGTCACACACAGTTACACAGTCAGAGTCACACACAGTTACAGTTACACACAGTCACACTCAGTTACAGTCACACACAGTCACAGTCACACACAGTCACACACAGTTACAGTTACACACAGTCACACACAGTTACAGTCACACACAGTCACACACAGTCACAGTCACACACAGTTACAGTCACACACAGTCACACACAGTCACAGTCACACACAGTCACACACAGTCACACACAGTCACACACAGTCACACAACAGTCACACACAGTTACAGTCACACACAGTCACACACAGTTACAGTCACACACAGTCACACACAGTTACAGTTACACACAGTCACAGTCACACACAGTTACACACAGTCACACACAGTTACACACAGTCACACACAGTCACACACAGTTACACACAGTCACAGTCACACACAGTTACACAGAGTTACAGTCACACACAGTTACAGTTACACACAGTCACACACAGTTACAGTTACACACAGTCACAGTCACACACAGTTACACAGTCACACACAGTCACACACAGTTACACACAGTCACACACAGTTACACACAGTCACACACAGTCACACACAGTTACACACAGTTACAGTCATACACAGTCACAGTCACACACAGTCACACAGTTACAGTTACACACAGTCAGTCACACACAGTCACACACAGTTACACACAGTCACAGTCACACACAGTTACACACAGTTACAGTCACACACAGTCACACACAGTCACACACAGTTAAACACAGTCACACACAGTCACAGTCACACACAGTTACACACAGTCACAGTCACACACAGTTACACACAGTCACAGTCACACACAGTCACACACAGTCACACACAGTTAAACACAGTCACACAGTCACACACAGTTACACACAGTCACACACAGTTACACACAGTCACAGTCACACACAGTCACACACAGTTACACAGTTACAGTCACACACAGTCACAGTCACACACAGTCACACACAGTTATAGTTACACACAGTCACAGTCACACACAGTTACACACAGTCACAGTCACACACAGTCACACACAGTCACACACAGTTACACACAGTTACACACAGTCACACACAGTTACACACAGTTACAGTCACACACAGTCACAGTCACACACAGTCACACACAGTTACACACAGTCACAGTCACACACAGTTACACACAGTTACAGTCACACACAGTCACAGTCACACACAGTCACACACAGTCACACACAGTCACACACAGTCACACACAGTTACAGTCACACACAGTCACACACAGTCACAGTCACACACAGTAACAGTCACACACAGTCACACACAGTCACAGTCACACACAGTCACAGTCACACACAGTCACACACAGTCACACAGTCACACACAGTCACACACAGTTACAATCACACACAGTCACACACAGTCACAGTCACACACAGTCACAGTCACACAGTCACACACAGTCACAGTCACACACAGTCACAGTCACACACAGTCACAGTCACACAGTCACACAGTCACACACAGTCACACACAGTCACACAGTCACACACAGTCACAGTCACACACAGTCACAGTCACATAGTCACAGTCACACAGTCACAGTCCACACAGTCACACACAGTCACAGTCACACACAGTCACACACAGTTACAGTCACACACAGTCACACACAGTCACACACAGTCACACATAGTCACAGTCACACACAGTTACAGTCACACACAGTCAGTCACACACAGTCACAGCCACACATAGTTACAGTCACACACAGTTACAGTCACACACAGTCACACACAGTCACAGTCACACACAGTCACAGTCACACACAGTTACAGTCACACACAGTCACACACAGTCACACACAGTCACACACAGTCACACACAGTCACAGTCACACACAGTCACACACAGTCACACACAGTCACAGTCACACACAGTCACAGTCACACACAGTCACAGTCACACATAGTCACAGTCACACACAGTCACAGTCACACACAGTCACAGTCACACACAGTCACACACAGTCACAGTCACACATAGTCACAGTCACACACAGTTACAGTCACACACAGTTACAGTCACACACAGTTACAGTCACACACAGTCACAGTCACACACAGTCACACAGTCACAGTCACACATAGTCACAGTCACACACAGTTACAGTCACACACAGTTACAGTCACACACAGTCACAGTCACACACAGTCACAGTCACACACAGTCACAGTCACACATAGTCACAGTCACACACAGTTACAGTCACACACAGTCACACACAGTCACAGTCACACACAGTTACAGTCACACACAGTCACACACAGTCACAGTCACACACAGTCACACACAGTCACAGTCACACACAGTCACAGTCACACACAGTCACACATAGTTACAGTCACACATAATTACAGTCACACACAGTCACATACAGTCACAGTCACACATAGTTACAGTCACACAGTCACACACAGTCACACACAGTCACACATAGTCACACACAGTCACACACAGTCACACACAGTCACACACAGTCACACATAGTTACAGTCACACACAGTCACACACAGTTACAGTCACACACAGTCACACACAGTTACAGTCACACACAGTCACACACAGTCACACACAGTTACAGTCACACACAGTCACACACAGTCACACACAGTTACAGTCACACACAGTCACACACAGTCACACACAGTCACAGTCACACACAGTCACACACAGTCACACACAGTCACAGTCACACATAGTTACAGTCACACACAGTCACACAGTCACACACAGTCACAGTCACACATAGTTACAGTCACACACAGTCACACATAGTTACAGTCACACATAGTTACAGTCACACAACAGTTACAGTCACACACAGTCACACACAGTTACAGTCACACATAGTTACAGTCACACACAGTCACACACAGTCACAGTCACACACAGTCACACACAGTTACAGTCACACACAGTCACACACAGTTACACACAGTCACACACAGTTACAGTCACACACAGTCACACATAGTTACAGTCACACACAGTTACAGTCACACACAGTCACACAGTTACAGTCACACACAGTCACACACAGTCACAGTCACACACAGTCACACACAGTCACACACATTCACACACAGTCACACACAGTCACAGTCACACAGTCACACAGAGTCACACACAGTTACAGTCACACATAGTTACAGTCACACAGTCACACACAGTCACAGTCACACATAGTTACAGTCACACACAGTTACAGTCACACACAGTCACACACAGTTACAGTCACACACTCACAGTCACACACAGTCACACACAGTCACACACAGTTACAGTCACACACAGTCACACACAGTCACACACAGTCACACAGTTACAGTCACACACAGTCACACACAGTCACACACAGTTACAGTTACACACAGTCATACGCAGTTACAGTCACACATAGTTACAGTCACACACAGTCACACACAGTCACACACAGTCACACACAGTCACAGTCTCACATAGTTACAGTCACACACAGTCACACACAGTTACAGTCACACATAGTTACAGTCACAGTCACACAGTCACACACAGTCACACACAGTCACACACAGTCACACACAGTCACACAGTCACACACAGTCACAGTCACACACAGTCACACACAGTCACAGTCTCACATAGTTACAGTCACACACAGTCACACACAGTTACAGTCACACATAGTTACAGTCACACACAGTCACACACAGTCACACACAGTCACACACAGTCACAGTCTCACATAGTTACAGTCACACACAGTCACACACAGTTACAGTCACACATAGTTACAGTCACACACAGTCACACACAGTCACACACAGTCACACAGTCACACACAGTCACAGTCACACACAGTCACACACAGTCACAGTCTCACATAGTTACAGTCACACACAGTCACACCAGTTACAGTCACACATAGTTACAGTCACACACAGTCACACACAGTCACACACAGTCACACACAGTCACACACAGTCACAGTGACACACAGTCCACACAGTCACAGTCACACACAGTCACACACAGTCACACACAGTCACAGTCTCACATAGTTACAGTCACACACAGTCACACACAGTCACAGTCACACATAGTTACAGTCACACATAGTTACAGTCACACACAGTCACACACAGTCACAGTCACACACAGTTACAGTCACACACAGTCACACAGTCACAGTCACACATAGTTACAGTCACACACAGTCACACAGTCACAGTCACACACAGTTACAGTCACACACAGTTACAGTCACACACAGTCACACACAGTTACAGTCACACACAGTTACAGTCACACACAGTCACACACAGTCACACACAGTTACAGTCACACACAGTCACACACAGTCCACACACAGTCACACACAGTTACAGTCACACACAGTCACACACAGTCACACACAGTTACAGTCACACACAGTCACACACAGTTACAGTTACCACAGTCACACATTCACACACAGTTAGTCCACACATTCACACAGTCACACATTCACACAGTCACACATTCACACAGTCACACATTCCCACACAGTTAGTCACACACATTCACACATTCACACACATTCACACACATTCACACATTCACACACAGTCACACATTCACACAGTCACAGACATTCACACAGTCACACATTCCCACACAGTTAGTCACACACATTCACACACATTCACACATTCCCACACAGTTAGTCACACACATTCACACATTCACACATTCACACACAGTAACACATTCACACACAGTCACACATTCACACACAGTTAGTCACACACATTCACACAGTCACACATTCACACAGTCACACATTCACACTGTCACACATTCACACTGTCACACACATTCACACACATACACACAGTTATACACAGTTACAGTCACACACATCACACACATTCACACAGTCACACATTCACACACAGTTAGTCACACATTCACATTCACACATTCACACAGTTACAAATTCACACAGTCACACACATTCACACACATTCACACAGTCACACACATTCACACAGTCACACACATTCACACACATTCACACACAGTCACACACATTCACACAGTCACACACAGTCACACAGTTACAGTCACACAGTCACACACAGTCACACACATTCACACAGTTACACATTCACACAGTCACACACATTCACACAGTCACACACATTCACACAGTCACACACATTCACTCAGTCACACATTCACACACATTCACACAGTGCCACAAATTCACACAGTCACACATATACACAGTTACACATTCACACAGTCACACACATTCACACAGTCACACACATTCACACAGTCACACACATTCACTCAGTCACACATATACACAGTTACACATTCACACAGTCACACACATTCACACAGTCACACACATTCACACAGTCACACACATTCACACAGTCACACACATTCACACAGTCACACACAGTTACAGTCACACACATTCACACAGTCACACACATTCACACAGTCACACATTCACACAGTCACACACATTCACACAGTCACACAGTCACACAGTCACACACAGTTACACAGTCACACAGTCACACACAGTCACACATTCACACAGTCACACATTCACACAGTCACACACAGTTACAGTCACACACATTCACACAGTCACACACATTCACACAGTCACACACATTCACACAGTCACACACATTCACTCAGTCACACATATACACAGTTACACATTCACACAGTCACACACATTCACACAGTCACACACAGTTACAGTCACACACATTCACACAGTCACACACATTCACACAGTCACACATTCACACAGTCACACACATTCACACAGTCACAGTCACACAGTCACACACAGTTACACAGTCACACAGTCATACACAGTTACACATTCACACACAGTCACACATTCACACAGTCACACATTCACAGTCACACATTCACACAGTCACACACATTACACAGTCACACACATTCACACAGTCCCACACATTCACACAGTCACACATATACACAGTTACACATTCACACAGTCACACACAGTTACACAGTCACACACATTCACACAGTCACACACATTCACACAGTCACACACATTCACACAGTCACACACATTCACACACAGTTACAGTCACACACAGTCACACACAGTTACACACAGTCACACACAGTCACTCACAGTTACACACAGTTACACACAGTTAGTCACACACAGTCACAGTCACACACAGTCACACACACAGTCACACACAGTCACACACAGTTACAGTCACACACAGTCACACACAGTCACACACAGTCACACACAGTTACAGTCACACACAGTCACACACAGTCACACACAGTTACAGTTACACACAGTCATACGCAGTTACAGTCACACATAGTTACAGTCACACACAGTCACACACAGTCACACACAGTCACACACAGTCACAGTCTCACATAGTTACAGTCACACACAGTCACACACAGTTACAGTCACACATAGTTACAGTCACACACAGTCACACACAGTCACACACAGTCACACACAGTCACACACAGTCACACAGTCACAGTCTCACATAGTTACAGTGTGTATCATATAAATATATTTCCCATGATGCCTCTGTGCAGGTTGATGGTCCTGGCTCTGAAGCACTTTGAGGGGGGGGTGCAGCCGGATCAGCTGATAAGCTCCTACCTGCTGTGCAAGTCCCGCTGGAACCTGAGGAAACACATCCGAGAGATGAGTGGCACCAGAGCCCCCCCCACAGCGTCATCAAGGTGTGTGTGTGTGTGTGTGTGTGTGTGTGTGTGTGTGTGTGTGTGTGGATGTGTGTGTGTGTGTGTGTGTGTGTGTGTGTGTGTGTGTGTGTGTGTGTGTGTGTGTGTGTGTGTGTGTGTGTGTGTGTGTGTGTGTGTGTGTGTGTGTGTGTGACTGTGACTGTGACTGACTGTGTGACTGACTGTCTGACTGTCTGACTGACAACTTTGTGTGTGTGACTGACTGTGTGTGTGACTGTGTGTGAGTGACTGTCTGACAGACAATGTGTGTGAGTGACTGTGTGTGACTGACTGTGTGAGTGACTGTGTGACTGACTGTGTGTGACTGACTGTGTGTGAGTGAGTGTGTGTGTGAGTGACTGTGAGTGACTGTGTGTGACTGACTGTGTGAGTGTGTGTGTGAGTGACTGTGTGTGACTGACTGTGTGTGAGTGTGTGTGTGAGTGACTGTGAGTGACTATGTGTGTATGTAGTGTGCTTTGAGGGGTCGTAAAGACTTGAAAAAGTGCTATATCATAAATAAATATATATATATATATATATATATGATAATATATAATATACTCTGTCCTCCAGGCGTTCCTGAGTCAGAGAGTGGTGCCCCCCCTCCCCCTCGCCTGCAGCAGGGCTCAGCCTGGAGAGCAGCGCCCCCCCGTGGAGAGGGACACCTCCATCCTGACTAACTGGTTGAAGGTGACACAGATGTTTCATTCATACTTTAACACAGTTTATTAATTAAAAAGTAATGAAACCAGTTAACCTGTGCTGACAGTAATGAAACCAGTTAACCAGTGCTGACAGTAATGAAACCAGTTAACCAGTGCTGACAGTAATGAAACCAGTTACCAGTGCTGACAGTAATGAAACCAGTTAACCAGTGCTGACAGTAATGAAACCAGTTACCAGTGCTGACAGTAATGAAACCAGTTACCAGTGCTGACAGTAATGAAACCAGTTACCAGTGCTGACAGTAATGAAACCAGTTACCAGTGCTGACAGTAATGAAACCAGTTACCAGTGCTGACAGTAATGAAACCAGTTAACAGTGCTGACAGTAATGAAACCAGTTAACCAGTGCTGACAGTAATGAAACCAGTTAACCTGTGCTGACAGTAATGAAACCAGTTAACCAGTGCTGACAGTAATGAAACCAGTTACCAGTGCTGACAGTAATGAAACCAGTTAACCAGTGCTGACAGTAATGAAACCAGTTACCAGTGCTGACAGTAATGAAACCAGTTACCTGTGCTGACAGTAATGAAACCAGTTAACCAGTGCTGACAGTAATGAAACCAGTTACCAGTGCTGACAGTAATGAAACCAGTTAACAGTGCTGACAGTAATGAAACCAGTTAACCAGTGCTGACAGTAATGAAACTAGTTAACCAGTGCTGACAGTAATGAAACCAGTTAACCAGTGCTGACAGTAATGAAACCAGTTACCTGTGCTGACAGTAATGAAACCAGTTAACAGTGCTGACAGTAATGAAACCAGTTAACCAGTGCTGACAGTAATGAAACCAGTTAACCAGTGCTGACAGTAATGAAACTAGTTAACCAGTGCTGACAGTAATGAAACCAGTTAACCAGTGCTGACAGTAATGAAACCAGTTATTCAGTGCTGACAGTAATGAAACCAGTTAACCAGTGCTGACAGTAATGAAACCAGTTAACCTGTGCTGACAGTAATGAAACCAGTTAACCAGTGCTGACAGTAATGAAACCAGTTATTCAGTGCTGACAGTAATGAAACCAGTTAACCAGTGCTGACAGTAATGAAACCAGTTAACCAGTGCTGACAGTAATGAAACTAGTTAACCAGTGCTGACAGTAATGAAACCAGTTAACCTGTGCTGACAGTAATGAAACCAGTTAACCTGTGCTGACAGTAATGAAACCAGTTAACCTGCTGACAGTAATGAAACCAGTTAACCAGTGCTGACAGTAATGAAACCAGTTACCAGTGCTGACAGTAATGAAACCAGTTAACCAGTGCTGACAGTAATGAAACAGTTACCAGTGCTGACAGTAATGAAACCAGTTAACCAGTGCTGACAGTAATGAAACTAGTTAACCAGTGCTGACAGTAATGAAACTAGTTACCAGTGCTGACAGTAATGAAACCAGTTAACCTGTGCTGACAGTAATGAAACCAGTTAACCTGTGCTGACAGTAATGAAACCAGTTAACCAGTGCTGACAGTAATGAAACCAGTTACCAGTGCTGACAGTAATGAAACCAGTTAACCAGTGCTGACAGTAATGAAACCAGTTAACCTGTGCTGACAGTAATGAAACTAGTTAACCAGTGCTGACAGTAATGAAACCAGTTACCAGTGCTGACAGTAATGAAACCAGTTAACCAGTGCTGACAGTAATGAAACCAGTTAACCAGTGCTGACAGTAATGAAACCAGTTAATCAGTGCTGACAGTAATGAAACCAGTAAACCAGTGCTGACATAATGAAACCAGTTATTCAGTGCTGACAGTAATGAAACCAGTTAACCAGTGCTGACAGTAATGAAACCAGTTACCTGTGCTGACAGTAATGAAACCAGTTAACCTGCTGACAGTAATGAAACCAGTTACCAGTGCTGACAGTAATGAAACCAGTTACCAGTGCTGACAGTAATGAAACTAGTTACCAGTGCTGACAGTAATGAAACCAGTTACCAGTGCTGACAGTAATGAAACCAGTTACCAGTGCTGACAGTAATGAAACCAGTTAACCAGTGCTGACAGTAATGAAACCAGTTACCTGTGCTGACAGTAATGAAACCAGTTAACCTGCTGACAGTAATGAAACCAGTTACCAGTGCTGACAGTAATGAAACCAGTTACCAGTGCTGACAGTAATGAAACCAGTTACCAGTGCTGACAGTAATGAAACCAGTTAACCTGTGCTGACAGTAATGAAACCAGTTAACCAGTGCTGACAGTAATGAAACCAGTTAACCAGTGCTGACAGTAATGAAACCAGTTAACCTGTGCTGACAGTAATGAAACCAGTTAACCAGTGCTGACAGTAATGAAACCAGCTACCAGTGCTGACAGTAATGAAACCAGTTAACCAGTGCTGACAGTAATGAAACCAGTTAACCTGTGCTGACAGTAATGAAACCAGTTAACCAGTGCTGACAGTAATGAAACCAGTTACCAGTGCTGACAGTAATGAACCAGTTACCAGTGCTGACAGTAATGAAACCAGTTACCAGTGCTGACAGTAATGAAACCAGTAAACCTGTGCTGACAGTAATGAAACCAGTTAACCAGTGCTGACAGTAATGAAACCAGTTAACCAGTGCTGACAGTAATGAAACCAGTTAACCAGTGCTGACAGTAATGAAACCAGTTACCAGTGCTGACAGTAATGAAACCAGTTACCAGTGCTGACAGTAATGAAACCAGTTACCAGTGCTGACAGTAATGAAACCACTTACCAGTGCTGACAGTAATGAAACCAGTTAACCAGTGCTGACAGTAATGAAACCAGTTAACCAGTGCTGACAGTAATGAAACCAGTAAACCAGTGCTGACAGTAATGAAACCAGTTAACCAGTGCTGACAGTAATGAAACCGTTAACCAGTGCTGACAGTATGAAACCAGTTAACCAGTGCTGACAGTAATGAAACCAGTTACCTGTGCTGACAGTAATGAAACCAGTTAACCAGTGCTGACAGTAATGAAACCAGTTACCAGTGCTGACAGTAATGAACAGTTAACCAGTGCTGACAGTAATGAAACCAGTTAACCAGTGCTGACAGTAATGAAACCAGTAAACCTACTAGGGTCTTGCTCGTGCGTTGCATGATGGTTAGTCATTTTGTCCGACTTGCTCTGGAGGCTCGACTACATGAGACGTTGAAATCTCGCGGGACAAAGACAGCCTTGAGAGCGAGGCGGAGCAGTTTCTCTCCACGAGCTGCAGAAGCGAAAGGCTTGATGGGAAACGACTCGCTGCTATCTCGAGCTGAGCGCTCATTGGTGGGTTTCACCCCGTGCTGGTGATGAAACTCCAATTGGCTCGGCAAAAGTTTGTTGTTGTTTTGTGTGAGTTCACGTCGCCACTTGAATTCACATTTTTCATCATTGTTCCACAATGTTTTCAGCATGAAGTTAATATCTATATATTTTATACTATACTTGCACTGCTTACTGTTTTCATACTTTATATATCTTATTCATACACACTGCTCATACTGTTCACAGGCTGCTGTGTGTATCTAGTGTATTCATACACACTGCTCATACTGCTCACAGGCTGCTGTGTGTATCTAGTGTATTCATACACACTGCTCATACTGCTCACAGGCTGCTGTGTGTATCTAGTGTATTCATACACCTGTTCATACTGCTCACAGGCTGCTGTGTGTATCTAGTGTATTCATACACACTGTTCACGGCTGCTGTGTGTATCTAGTGTATTCATACACACTGCTCATACTGCTCACAGGCTGCTGTGTGTATCTAGTGTATTCATACCACTGCTCATACTGCTCACAGGCTGCTGTGTGTATCTAGTGTATTCATACCCCTCACTGTTATTCATCATTCATTCATTCTATATTGTATTCTGTAGATTGTGTACATTACTTTTCACTCTATGCTTGTTGCACTCCTGGTTAGAAGCTAAACTGCATTTCATTGTCTCCTGTAATCTGTGCAATAACAATAAAGTTCAATCTAATCTTGAGCAGGAACAAATGTATTTACTTGGTACATCTGACATTAACGATTAAACACATTTGAGCATTCTTTATAAATGCAAACCGAGTCCGGAGGTGGTGGTATGCACCTTAAAGTTTGCAATCCGCCAAAAAAACGAGAGAAGAAGAAGAAGAAGCCGACTCCGAGCTGTCCGACTTCAGGCGAGCTTTTTGAGACCTCCCCCCGGCTGCAATCGGCTATTCTCGTCTATTCGAGGCGAGCCGCAGCTCATCTCAAACAAGCCTATTAGCTGTTCAGCTAGCAGACGTTAGCTGTTCAGCTAGCAGACGTTAGCTGTTCAGCTAGCAGACGTTAGCTGTTCAGCTAGCAGACGTTAGCGTTTCAGCTAGCAGACGTTAGCTACTTAAGGTGAATATGCTTACACTGTTCCTCTGCTCCTCCAGAACAGTCAGCTGATCATCCAGAAGACCGCCTCCCCTCCGGCTGTTACCCCCCCTCCCTCCCCACGGCTGCAGCCTCAGGCTCCACCCCCATTGGCTCAACAAGTCAGGCCACGCCCTCCCCCCCCCCAAAGGCGTCTCTTCGCCTTAGCCCCAAGCATCTCTGCTGCCGTTGGCCAAAGCCCGGCAGCCCGACAGCCAATCAGCTCACAGCTCGCCCTCCTGCGGTTGGACCCGCCTCCTTCCAGCGCAGCGCTCTCATTGGCTGCTGCGCACACACTCCCTGCCCCCACCATCCAGCCCTGCCTTCCTATTGGTCAGACGACGCAGCAGAGCATCCTCCCCCCCTCCCCTCCCTCACCAGCCCGGAAACTACAATCCCAGAATGCCTTGCTCTGCTGCCAAGAACTGGGTACTCCTTACTCAGATGGTGTGGGACTCCCCAACCAAAACCCCCAGAATACACCTGGGCCAATCAGAGAGGACAGACAGGATGGGGGGGAGTCGGGGGAGAGTTCAGCCTCCACACTGAGCCCGGTGTCTTGTTCAGACAAGGGGGAGGAGGGGGGAGGAAATGGGGAGGATGAGGAGGAGAGACAGAGGGAAATGGGGGAGGAGAGGAAGAGGAGGTACAGGGGGAGGATGAAGCTGGTGGGGGAGGAAACGAGGAAGAGGAGGGACAGAGGGAAGATGGGGGAGGAGAGGAAGAGGAGGGACAGGGGGAGGACTGGAGGGAGAGGGGGGAGGAAGAGGAGGAACAGAAAGAAGATGGGGAAGGAGAGGAAGAAGATGGAGACAAAGATAAAGATGAAGATCAGGACCGACAGGGGGGCGAGGAGGAAGAGGAGGAGGATTTTGATGACCTCACTCAGGATGAAGACGAGGAGGAAGTGATGTCATCGGCGTCTGAGGAGTCTGTGCTTTCTGTTCCAGAGCTACAGGTAAACAGATCTACAGGTAAACAGAGCTACAGGTAAACAGAGCTACAGGTAAACAGGAAGTAGTTGGTTTCAGTTCTACAGGTAAACAGAGCTACAGCTAAACAGAGCTACAGGTAAACAGGAAGTAGTTAGTTTCAGACCTACAGGTAAACAGAGCTACAGGTAAACAGGAAGTAGTTATTTTCAGAGCTACAGGTAAACAGATCTACAGTTATACAGATCTACAGGTAAACAGGAAGTAGTTAGTTTCAGAGCTACAGGTAAACAGAGCTACAGCTAAACAGATCTACAGGTAAACAGGAAGTAGTTAGTTTCAGATACAGGTAAACAGCTACAGGTAAACAGATCTACAGGTAAACAGGAAGTAGTTAGTTTCAGATTACAGGTAAACAGATCTACAGTTATACAGATCTACAGGTAAACAGGAAGTAGTTAGTTTCAGATCTACAGGTAAACAGATCTACAGTTATACAGAGCTACAGGTAAACAGGAAGTAGTTAGTTTCAGAGCTACAGGTAAACAGAGCTACAGCTAAACAGATCTACAGGTAAACAGGAAGTAGTTAGTTTCAGATCTACAGGTAAACAGCTACAGGTAAACAGGAAGTAGTTAGTTTCAGAGCTACAGGTAAACAGCTACAGGTAAACAGGAAGTAGTTAGTTTCAGAGCTACAGGTAAACAGAGCTACAGCTAAACAGATCTACAGGTAAACAGGAAGTAGTTAGTTTCAGATCTACAGGTAAACAGATCTACAGTTAAACAGGAAGTAGTTAGTTTCAGATCTACAGGTAAACAGCTACAGGTAAACAGGAAGTAGTTAGTTTCAGATCTACAGATAAACAGGGAAGTAAGTTATTTCAGATCTACAGGTAAACAGAGCTACAGTTAAACAGAGCTACAGGTAAACAGGAGAGTAGTTATTTTCAGATCTACAGGTAAACAGAGCTACAGTTAAACAGATCTACAGGTAAACAGGAAGTAGTTATTTTCAGATCTACAGGTAACAGAGCTACAGGTAAACAGGAAGTAGTTATTTTCAGATCTACAGGTAAACAGATCTACAGGTAAACAGGAAGTAGTTAGTTTCAGATCTACAGGTAAACAGAGCTACAGGTAAACAGGAAGTAGTTGTTTCAGATCTACAGGTAAACAGAGCTACAGGTAAACAGGAAGTAGTTAAGAGATGGTCTGCAGGAGACCATGACCTCTGACCTCTCTCTGCAGGAGACCATGACCCTCTGACCTCTCTCTGCAGGAGACCATGAAGCAGCTCACCTGGCTGGCGTCTGAACGGAGACTTTGTGCCGACGGAGACTCGGAGGAGGAAAACTCTCCGACCTCCGCCGGCTCTCAGGAGGAGGAGGAGGAGGAAGAGGAGGAAGGGGAGGAGGGGCCTAAAGGGGAGGAGTCTGGAGAGGGGGGGGGCAGTAAGGGGGAGGGGATGAGGAGACGGCGGGGGTGGAGGGGAGGCCCAGAGGAGGGGGGGGGAGACGGGGTCGGGGGAGAGGTCAGACTCTCCGGCTCGGGGGAGTCGGCAGGTCAGCAAAGACTCCAAGAAGCTGCTGCTGCTGTACGACGAGAACTGCTGAGCCTCGACCCGCAGAGAGAGAGCAAAGACATGGCCTTCGCTCAGGGGTACCTGCAGCGGGTGAGAAGCACCACTCAGCATGACTCAGCACAACACGACTCATCTAAACATGACTCAGCAAACAGAACATGATTCAGCAAACAGAACATGACTCAGCACAACATGACTCATCTAAACATGACTCCAAACAGAACATGATTCAGCAAACAGAACATGACTCAGCACAACATGACTCAACACAACACAGCACAACACGACTCAGCACAACATGACTCAGCACAACATGACTCAGCACAACTCAGCACAACACTCAGCACATCATGACTCAGCACAACACGACTCAGCACAACACGACTCAACACGACTCAGCACAACATGACTCAGCAGAACATGACTCAGCATCTAAACACGACTCAGCACAACATGACTCAGCAAAACACGACTCAGCAGAACACGACTCAGCACAACACGACTCAGCAAAACAGACATCTCAGCAGAACACGACTCAGCACAACACGACTCAGCACAACACGACTCAGCAAAACACGACTCAGCACAACATGACTCAGCACAATGTGACTCAGCACAACACGACTCAGCACAACACGACTCAACACGACTCAGCACAACATGACTCAGCAGAACATGACTCAGCATCTAAACACGACCCAGCATCTAAACACGACTCAGCACAACATGACTCAGCACAACACAACTCAGTACAACACGACTCAGCACAACATGACTCAGCAAACACGACTCAGCAAAACACGACTCAACACGACTCAGCACAACATGACTCAGCAGAACATGACTCAGCATCTAAACACGACTCAGCACAACATGACTCAGCACAACACAACTTAGCACAACACGACTCAGCAAAACACGACTCAGCAAAACACGACTCAGCAGAACATGACTCAGCATCACAACACGACTCAGCATCAAAACACGACTCGGCAAACAGAACACGACTCAGCACTCACGACCACTTTTTTAAAAGTTTTCACGGCTTGTATGTAGCATGTAGCTTCAGGTAACTATGTGACCGTTCTGTGTCTCCAGGTGCGTGAAGCGCTGCAGGACGTACCTGGACAGGTGGAGGAGTTCGTGTCTCTCCTGAATGACTTCGAGCAGTGGGCGAAGGACAGGAAGTTATGCTGTTGTTCAGGAAGCTGCGCTGCATCCTGGGAGATCGGACAGACCTCCTCCGAGACTTCGCTGCATTCCTGCATCCTGAGCAGGCGCTGCAGTGTGGACTGGTAAGCACAGGTGTATTATCTCAGGTGTATTATCTCAGGTGTATTATCTCAGTGTATTATCTCAGGTGTATTACCTCAGGTGTATTATCTCAGTGTATTACCTCAGGTGTATTATCTCAGTGTATTATCTCAGGTGTATTATCTCAGTGTATTACCTCAGTGTATTACTCAGGTGTATTATCTCAGTGTATTACCTCAGGTGTATTATCTCAGTGTATTATCTCGGTGTATTACTCAGGTGTATTATCTCAGTGTATTACGGTGTATTATCTCAGTGTATTATCTCAGGTGTATTATCTCAGTGTATTACCTCAGTGTATTACCTCAGGTGTATTACCTCAGTGTATTACCTCAGGTGTATTATCTCAGTGTATTACCTCAGGTGTATTATCTCAGTGTATTATCTCAGTGTATTATCTCAGTGTATTACCTCAGTGTATTACTCAGTGTATTACCTCAGGTGTATTATCTCAGTGTATTATCTCAGTGTATTATCTCAGGTGATTATCTCAGTGTATTACTCAGGTGTATATCTCAGTGTATTACCTCAGGTGTATTATCTCAGTGTATTACCTCAGTGTATTATCTCAGTGTATTACCTCAGTGTAACCTCAGGTGTATTATCTCAGTGTATTATCCAGGTGTATTATCTCAGTGTATTACCTCAGGTGTATTACCTCAGTGTATTATCTCAGTGTATTACCTCAGTGTATTACCTCAGGTGTTTACCTCAGGTGTATTATCTCAGTGTATTACCAGGTGTATTACCTCGGTGTATTACCTCAGGTGTATATATCTCAGGTGTATTACCTCAGGTGTATTATCTCAGTGTATTACTCAGTGTATTATCTCAGGTGTATTATCTCAGGTGTATTATCTCAGGTGTATATCTCAGTGTATTACCTCAGGTGTTACCTCAGGTGTATTATCTCAGGTGTATTATCTCAGTGTATTACCTCAGTGTATTACCTCAGGTGTATTACCTCAGGTGTATTATCTCAGGTGTATTATCTCAGTGTATTACCTCAGTGTATTACCTCAGTGTATTATCAGTGTATTACCTCAGTGATTATCTCAGTGATACCTCAGTGTATTATCTCAGGTGTATTATCTCAGTGTATTACCTCAGGTGTATTACCTCAGTGTATTACCTCAGTGTATTATCTCAGGTGTATTATCTCAGTGTATTACCTCAGTGTATTACCTCAGTGTATTATCTCAGGTGTATTATCTCAGTGTATTACCTCAGGTGTATTACCTCAGGTATTACCTCAGTGTATTATCTCAGGTGTATTACCTCAGGTGTATTACCTCAGGTGTATTACCTCAGTGTATTACCTCAGTGTATTATCTCAGGTGTATTACCTCAGGTGTATTACCTCAGGTGTATTACCTCAGTGTATTATCTCAGTGTATTACCTCAGTGTATTATCTCAGGTGTATTACCTCAGTGTATTACTCAGTGTATTACCTCAGTGTATTATCTCAGGTGTATTACCTCAGGTGTATTATCTCAGGTGTATTATCTCAGGTGTATTATCTCAGGTGTATTACCTCAGTGTATTACCTCAGGTGTATTATCTCAGGTGTATTATCTCAGTGTATTATCTCAGGTGTATTACCTCAGGTGTATTACCTCAGGTGTATTACCTCAGTGTATTACCTCAGTGTATTACCTCAGGTGTATTACCTCAGTGTATTACCTCAGTGTATTATCTCAGTGTATTATCTCAGTGTATTACCTCAGGTGTATTATCTCAGTGTATTACCTCAGTGTATTATCTCAGGTGTATTACCTCAGGTGTATTATCTCAGTGTATTACCTCAGTGTATTATCTCAGTGTATTACCTCAGGTGTATTATCTCAGGTGTATTATCTCAGTGTATTACCTCAGTGTATTATCTCAGGTGTATTACCTCAGGTGTATTATCTCAGGTGTATTATCTCAGTGTATTACCTCAGTGTATTATCTCAGGTGATTATCTCAGTGTATTACCTCAGTGTATTATCTCAGGTGTATTACCTCAGTGTATTACCTCAGGTGTATTACCTCAGGTGTATTACCTCAGTGTATTACCTCAGGTGTATTACCTCAGGTGTATTATCTCAGGTGTATTATCTCAGTGTTACCTCAGTGTATTACCTCAGTGTATTACTCAGTGTATTATCTCAGTGTATTATCTCAGTGTATTACCTCAGTGTATTACCTCAGTGTATTATCTCAGGTGTATTACCTCAGTGTATTACCTCAGGTGTATATCTCAGTGTATTATCTCAGTGTATTATCTCAGGTGTATTACCTCAGGTGTATTATCTCAGTGTATTATCTCAGTGTATTATCTCAGTGTATTACCTCAGTGTATTATCTCAGGGTATTATCTCAGGTGATTACCTCAGGTGTATTATCTCAGTGTATTATCTCAGTGTATTACCTCAGTGTATTATCTCAGGTGTATTATCTCAGGTGTATTACCTCAGGTGTATTACCTCAGTGTATTATCTCAGTGTATTATCTCAGGTGTATTACCTCAGGTGTATTATCTCAGGTGTATTATCTCAGTGTATTACCTCAGGTATTATCTCAGGTGTATTATCTCAGTGTATTATCTCAGTGTATTACTCAGTGTATTATCTCAGTGTATTACCTCAGTGTATTATCTCAGGTGTATTACTCAGGTGTATTACCTCAGGTGTATTATCTCAGTGTATTATCTCAGTGTATTACCTCAGTGTATTACCTCAGTGTATTATCTCAGGTGTATTACCTCAGGTATTATCTCAGGTGTATTATCTCAGTGTATTACCTCAGTGTATTACCTCAGTGTATTACCTCAGTGTATTATCTCAGGTGTATTATCTCAGTGTATTACTCAGTGTATTACCTCAGTGTATTACCTCAGTGTATACCTCAGGTGTATTACTCAGTGTATTACCTCAGTGTATTACCTCAGGTGTATTACCTCTCAGTGTATTACCTCAGTGTATTACCTCAGTGTATTATCTCAGGTGTATTACCTCAGGTGTATTACCTCAGTGTATTACCTCAGTGTATTATCTCAGTGTATTATCTCAGTGTATTATCTCAGTGTATTACCTCAGTGTATTACCTCAGGTGTATTACCTCAGTGTATTACCTCAGTGTATTACCTCAGTGTATTATCTCAGTGTATTATCTCAGGTGTATTATCTCAGTGTATTATCTCAGGTGTATTACCTCAGTGTATTATCTCAGTGTATTATCTCAGGTGTATTATCTCAGTGTATTATCTCAGTGTATTATCTCAGGTGTATATCTCAGTGTATTATCTCAGTGTATTACCTCAGTGTATTATCTCAGGTGTATATCTCAGTGTATTACTCAGTGTATTATCTCAGTGTATTATCTCAGTGTATTATCTCAGGTGTATTATCTCAGTGTATTATCTCAGTGTATTATCTCAGGTGTATTATCTCAGTGTATTATCTCAGTGTATTACCTCAGTGTATTATCTCAGGTGTATTACCTCAGTGTATTACCTCAGTGTATTATCTCAGGTGTATTATCTCAGTGTATTACTCAGTGTATTACCTCAGTGTATTACCTCAGGTGTATTACCTCAGGTGTATTACCTCAGTGTATTACCTCAGTGTATTATCTCAGGTGTATTATCTCAGTGTATTACTCAGTGTATTACCTCAGTGTATTACCTCAGGTGTATTACCTCAGGTGTATTACCTCAGTGTATTACCTCAGTATTATCTCAGTGTATTATCTCAGGTGTATTATCTCAGTGTATACCTCAGGTGTATTATCTCAGTGTATTACCTCAGTGTATACCTCAGTGTATTACCTCAGTGTATTACCTCAGTTATTACCTCAGTGTATTATCTCAGGTGTATTATCTCAGTGTATTATCTCAGGTGTATTATCTCAGTGTATCTCAGTGTATTACCTCAGTGTATTATCTCAGTGTATTACCTCAGGTGTATTATCTCAGTGTATTACCTCAGGTGTATTATCTCAGTGTATTACCTCAGGTGTATTATCTCAGGTGTATTATCTCAGTGTATTACCTCAGTGTATTACCTCAGGTGTATTATCTCAGGTGTATTATCTCAGTGTATTATCTCAGGTGTATTATCTCAGTGTATTACCTCAGTGTATTACCTCAGGTGTATTACCTCAGGTGTATTATCTCAGGTGTATATCTCAGTGTATTACCTCAGGTGTATTACCTCAGGTGTATTATCTCAGGTGTATTATCTCAGTGTATTACCTCAGTGTATTACCTCAGGTGTATTACCTCAGGTGTATTATCTCAGGTGTATTATCTCAGTGTATTACCTCAGTGTATTACCTCAGTGTATATCTCAGTGTATTACCTCAGTGTATTATCTCAGTGTATTACCTCAGTGTATTACCTCAGGTGTATTATCTCAGTGTATTACCTCAGGTGTATTACCTCAGTGTATTACCTCAGTGTATTATCTCAGGTGTATTATCTCAGTGTATTACCTCAGTGTATTACCTCAGTGTATTATCTCAGGTGTATTCTCAGTGTATTACCTCAGGTGTATTACCTCAGTGTATTACCTCAGTGTATTATCTCAGGTGTATTACCTCAGGTGTATTACCTCAGGTGTATTACCTCAGTGTATTACTCAGTGTATTATCTCAGGTGTATTACCTCAGGTGTATTACCTCAGGTGTATTACCTCAGTGTATTATCTCAGTGTATTACCTCAGTGTATATCTCAGGTGTATTACCTCAGGTGTATTACCTCAGTGTATTACCTCAGTGTATTATCTCAGGTGTATTACCTCAGGTGTATTATCTCAGTGTATTATCTCAGGTGTATTACTCAGGTGTATTACCTCAGGTGTATTACCTCAGGTGTATTATCTCAGGTGTATTATTCAGTGTATTATCCAGGTGTATTACTCAGTGTATTACCTCAGGTGTATTACCTCAGTGTATTACCTCAGTGTATTACCTCAGTGTATTATCTCAGGTGTATTATCTCAGTGTATTACCTCAGGTGTATTATCTCAGTGTATTACCTCAGGTATTATCTCAGGTGTATTACCTCAGGTGTATTATCTCAGTGTATTACCTCAGTGTATTATCTCAGTGTATTACCTCAGGTGTATTATCTCAGGTGATTATCTCAGTGTATACCTCAGTGTATTATCTCAGGTGTATTACCTCAGGTGTATTACTCAGGTGTATTATCTCAGTGTATTACCTCAGTGTATTATCTCAGGTGTATTATCTCAGTGTATTACCTCAGTGTATTATCTCAGGTGTATTACCTCAGTGTATTACCTCAGGTGTATTACCTCAGGTGTATTACCTCAGTGTATTACCTCAGGTGTATTACCTCAGGTGTATTATCTCAGGTGTATTATCTCAGTGTATTACCTCAGTGTATTACCTCAGTGTATTACCTCAGTGTATTATCTCAGTGTATTATCTCAGTGTATTACCTCAGTGTATTACCTCAGTGTATTATCTCAGGTGTATTACCTCAGGTGTATTACCTCAGGTGTATTATCTCAGTGTATTATCTCAGTGTATTCTCAGGTGTATTACCTCAGGTGTATTATCTCAGTGTATTATCTCAGTGTATTATCTCAGTGTATTACCTCAGTGTATTATCTCAGGTGTATTATCTCAGGTGTATTACCTCAGGTGTATTATCTCAGTGTAATTATCTCAGTGTATTACCTCAGTGTATTCTCAGGTGTATTATCTCAGGTGTATTACCTCAGGTGTATTACCTCAGTGTATTATCTCAGTGTATTATCTCAGTGTATTACCTCAGGTGTATTATCTCAGTGTATTATCTCAGTGTATTATCTCAGTGTATTACCTCAGTGTATTATCTCAGGTGTATTACCTCAGTGTATTACCTCAGGTGTATTATCTCAGTGTATTATCTCAGTGTATTACCTCAGTGTATTACCTCAGTGTATTACTCAGGTGTATTACCTCAGTGTATTATCTCAGGTATTATCTCAGTGTATTACCTCAGGTGTATTACCTCAGTGTATTACCTCAGTGTATTATCTCAGGTGTATTATCTCAGTGTATTACCTCAGTGTATTACCTCAGTGTATTATCTCAGTGTATTACCTCAGGTGTATTACCTCAGGTGTATTACCCAGGTGTATTACCTCAGTGTATTACCTCAGGTGTATTACCTCAGTGTATTACCTCAGTGTATTTATCTCAGGTGTATTACCTCAGGTGTATTACCTCAGTGTATTACCTCAGTGTATACTCAGGTGTATTTATCAGTGTATTATCTCAGGTGTATTACCTCAGGTGTATTACCTCAGGTGTATTACCTCAGTGTATTACCTCAGTTATTACCTCAGGTGTATTATCTCAGTGTATTATCTCAGGTGTATTATCTCAGTGTGTATTATCTCAGTGTATTACCTCAGTGTATTATCTCGTGTATATTCAGTGTATTATCTCAGTGTATTACCTCAGTGTATTATCTCAGGTGTATTATCTCAGTGTATTATCTCAGTGTATTACCTCAGTGTATTATCTCAGTGTATTATCTCAGTGTATTACTCAGTGTATTATCTCAGTGTATTATCTCAGTGTATTATCTCAGGTGTATTATCTCAGTGTATTATCTCAGGTGTTATCTCAGGGTATTATCTCAGTGTATTATCTCAGTGTATTACCTCAGTGTATTATCTCAGGTGTATTACCTCAGTGTATTACCTCAGTGTATTATCTCAGGTGTATTATCTCAGTGTATTACCTCAGGTGTATTACCTCAGTGTATTACCTCAGGTGTATTACCTCAGGTGTATTACCTCAGTGTATTACCTCAGTGTATTACCTCAGTGTATTATCTCAGGTGTATTATCTCAGTGTATTACCTCAGTGTATTACCTCAGTGTATTACCTCAGGTGTATTACCTCAGGTGTATTACCCTCAGTGTATTACCTCAGTGTATTATCTCGTGTATTATCTCAGGTGTATTATCTCAGTGTATTATCTCAGGTGTATTATCTCAGTGTATTACCTCAGTGTATTACCTCAGTGTATTACCTCAGTGTATTATCTCAGGTGTATTATCTCAGTGTATTACCTCAGGTTATTATCTCAGGTGTATTATCTCAGTGTATTATCTCAGTGTATTACCTCAGTGTATTATCTCAGGTGTATTACCTCCAGGTGTATTATCTCAGTGTATTACCTCAGTGTATTATCTCAGTGTATTATCTCAGGTGTATTATCTCAGGTGTATTATCTCAGTGTATTACCTCAGTGTATTATCTCAGGTGTATTACCTCAGGTGTATTATCTCAGGTGTATTATCTCAGTGTATTACCTCAGTGTATTATCTCAGGTGTATTATCTCAGTGTATTACCTCAGTGTATATTCTCAGGTGTATTACCTCAGTGTATATACCTCAGTGTATTACCTCAGGTGTATTACCTCAGGTGTATTACCTCAGGTGTATCTCAGTGTATTACCTCAGTGTATTACTCAGTGTATTACCTCAGTGTATTACCTCAGGTGTATTATCTCAGGTGTATTACCTCAGGTGTATTATCTCAGGTGTATTACCTCAGGTGTATTACCTCAGGTGTATTACCTCAGGTGTATTATCTCAGTGTATTACCTCAGTGTATTATCTCAGTGTATTACCTCGGTGTATTATCTCAGGTGTATTACCTCAGGTGTATTATCTCAGGTGTATTATCTCAGTGTATTACCTCAGTGTATTATCTCAGGTGTATTACCTCAGTGTATTACCTCAGGTGTATTACCTCAGGTGTATTACCTCAGGTGTATTACCTCAGGTGTTTATCTCAGGTGTATTACCTCAGTGTATTACTCAGTGTATTACCTCAGTGTATTACCTCAGTGTATTACCTCAGGTGTATTATCTCAGGTGTATTACCTCAGGTGTATTATCTCAGGTGTATTACCTCAGGTGTATTACCTCAGGTGTATTACCTCAGGTGTATTACCTCAGGTGTATTATTTTATCTCGTGTATTACCTCAGTGTATTATCTCAGGTGTATTACCTCAGGTGTATTATCAGGTGTATTACCTCAGTGTATTATCTCAGGTGTATTATCTCAGTGTATTATCTCAGGTGTATTACCTCAGTGTATTATCTCAGTGTATTACCTCGTGTATTATCTCAGTGTATTACCTCAGTGTATTACCTCAGGTGTATTACCTCAGGTGTATTACCTCAGTGTATTACTCAGGTGTATTACCTCAGTGTATTATCTCAGGTGTATTACCTCAGGTGTCTATACCTCAGTGTATTACCTCAGGTGTATTATCTCAGTGTATTACTCAGTGTATTATCTCAGGTGTATTATCTCAGGTGTATTACCTCAGGTGTATTATCTCAGGTGTATTATCTCAGTGTATTATCTCAGGTGTATTATCTCAGGTGTATTACCTCATGGTATTATCTCAGGTGTATTACCTCAGTGTATTATCTCAGTGTATTACCTCAGTGTATTATCTCAGGTGTATTACCTCAGGTATATTATTCAGGTATTACCTCAGGTATATTATCTCAGGTGTATTATCTCAGGTGTATTACCTCAGGTGTATTATCTCAGGTGTATTACCTCAGTGTATTATCTCAGTGTATTACCTCAGTGTATTATCTCAGGTGTATTACCTCAGTGTATTATCTCAGGTTGTATTATCTCAGGTGATTATCTCAGGTGTATTACCTCAGGTATATTATCTCAGGTGTATTACCTCAGGTGTATTATCTCAGTGTATTACCTCAGTGTATTATCTCAGGTGTATTATCTCAGGTGTATTATCTCAGGTGTATTATCTCAGGTGTATTACCTCAGTGTATTATCTCAGGTGTATTATCTCAGGTGTATTATCTCAGGTGTATTATCTCAGGTGTATTATCTCAGGTGTATTACCTCAGTGTATTACCTCAGTGTATTATCTCAGGTGTATTATCAGGTGTATTACCTCATGTGTATTACCTCAGTGTATACCTCAGGTGTATTACCTCAGGTGTATTACCTCAGTGTATTATCTCAGGTGTATTATCTCAGGTGTATTATCTCAGGTGTATTACCTCAGGTGTATTACCTCAGGTGTATTACCTCAGTGTATTACCTCATGTGTATTACCTCAGGTGTATTACCTCAGTGTATTACCTCAGGTGTATTATCTCAGTGTATTATCTCAGTGTATACCTCAGTGTATTACCTCAGTGTATTACCTCAGTGTATTATCTCAGGTGTATTATCTCAGGTGTATTCTCTCAGGTGTATTACCTCAGGTGTATTACCTCAGGTGTATTACCTCAGTGTATTATCTCAGGTGTATTATCTCAGGTGTATTACCTCATGTGTATTACCTCATGTGTATTACCTCAGGTATTACCTCAGGTGTATTATCCAGTGTATTACCTCAGGTGTATTACCTCATGTGTATTACCTCATTGTGTATTACCTCATGTGTATTACCTCAGGTGTATTACCTCAGGTGTATTATCTCAGGTGCACCTAGAAATAAACAGTCACACCTGAGAGATCACCTGGATATTATCTCAAGTATGTGTTTTTAGGTAATATCTTTCTCATATATTTTGTTAATTTTTTGCTTACATTTATAACTTTCTGGGACGTTTAATTTAAAAAAAAATTGGATTTTTTTGCATATTTTAAAAAGTATTCTAAGGAATGTTCAATTCCCACGTTTTTAACATATTCGGGACCTTGGTCACACTTTTGATCATCATAACTTTGGTTAATAAATCATGGACAAGGTGCTGGTAACGTATATCTAATTATTGATGTGACCCTCCTGCAGTTTGAGGAGCAGCAGGCGTTTGAGCGCAGCCGGCGTTTCCTGCGGACAGTTAGAGATCATTTTTGGAGATAATCCATCACATTATCAGAAGATCATCAAAGCTCTGCAGACCGGCCCAGACCTGAGTCCCAGCAGCATCCACGAGGTACACCACCCAACTCTACACCACCCAGCTCTACACCACCCAACACTAGCTCTAACCACCCAGCTCTACACCACCCAGCTCTACACCACCCAGCTCTACACCACCCAACACTACACACCCAGCTCTACACCACCCAAACTACACCACCCGCTCTACACCACCCAACACTAGCTCTACACCACCAGCTCTACACCACCCAGCTCTACACCACCCAACACTAGCTCTACACCACCCAACACTAGCTCTACACCACCCAGCTCTACACCACCCAACACTAGCTCTACACACCCAGCTCTACACCACCCAACACTAGCTCTACACCACCCAGCTCTACACCACCCAACTCTACACCACCCAGCTCTACACCACCCAACACTAGCTCTACACCACCCAGCTCTACACCACCCAGCTCTACACCACCCAACTCTACACCACCCAACACTAGCTCTACACCACCCAGCTCTACACCACCCAGCTCTACACCACCAACACTAGCTCTACACCACCCAACACTAGCTCTACACCACCCAGCTCTACACCACCCAACTCTACACCACCCAGCTCTACACCACCCAACACTAGCTCTACACCACCCAGCTCTACACCACCCAGCTCTACACCACCCAACACTAGCTCTACACCACCCAACACTAGCTCTACACCACCCAGCTCTACACCACCCAACACTACACCACCCAACACTAGCTCTACACCACCCAACACTAGCTCTACACCACCCAACACTAGCTCTACACCACCCAAAACTAGCTCTACACCACCAGCTCTACACCACCCAGCTCTACACCACCCAACTCTACACCACCCAGCTCTACACCACCCAGCTCTACACCACCCAGCTCTACACCACCCAACTCTACACCACCCAGCTCTACACCACCCAACACTAGCTCTACACCACCCAACTCTACACCACCCAGCTCACACCACCCAACTCTACACCACCCAACACTAGCTCTACACCACCCAGCTCTACACACCACCAACACTAGCTCTACACCACCCAGCTCTACCCCACCCAGCTCTACACCACCCAACTCTACACCACCCAACACTAGCTCTACACCACCCAGCTCTACACCACCCAGCTCTACACCACCCAACACTAGCTCTACACACCCAACACTAGCTCTACACCACCCAGCTCTACACCACCCAACTCTACACCACCCAGCTCTACACCACCCAACACTAGCTCTACACCACCCAGCTCTACACCACCCAGCTCTACACCACCCAACACTAGCTCTACACCACCCAACACTAGCTCTACACCACCCAGCTCTACACCACCCAACACTACACCACCCAGCTCTACACCACCCAACACTAGCTCTACACCACCCAGCTCTACACCACCCAGCTCTACACCACCCAACACTAGCTCTACACCACCCAGCTCTACACCACCCAGCTCTACACCACCCAACACTAGCTCTACACCACCCAACACTAGCTCTACACCACCCAAAACTAGCTCTACACCACCCAGCTCTACACCACCCAGCTCTACACCACCCAGCTCTACACCACCAACTCTACACCACCCAGCTCTACACCACCCAGCTCTACACCACCCAACACTAGCTCTACACCACCCAGCTCTACACCACCCAACTCTACACCACCCAACACTAGCTCTACACCCAGCTCTACACCACCCAACACTAGCTCTACACCACCCAGCTCTACACCACCCAGCTCTACACCACCCAACACTAGCTCTACACCACCCAGCTCTACACCACCCAACACTAGCTCTACACCACCCAACTCTACACCACCCAACACTAGCTCTACACCACCCAGCTCTACACCACCCAACACTAGCTCTACACCACCCAGCTCTACACCACCCAGCTCTACACCACCCAACTCTACACCACCCAACTCTACACCACCCAACTCTACACCACCCAGCACTAGCTCTACACCACCCAGCTCTACACCACCCAACTCTACACCACCCAACACTAGCTCTACGCCACCCAGCTCTACACCACCCAGCTCTACACCACCCAGCTCTACACCACCCAACACTAGCTCTACACCACCCAGCTCTACACCACCCAACACTAGCTCTACACCACCCAACACTAGCTCTACACCACCCAACACTAGCTCTACACCACCCAGCTCTACACCACCCAACTCTACACCACCCAACTCTACACCACCCAACACTAGCTCTACACCACCCAACACCAGCTCTACACCACCCAGCTCTACACCACCCAACACTAGCTCTACACCACCCAGCTCTACACCACCCAACACTAGCTCTACACCACCCAGCTCTACACCACCCAACACTAGCTCACACCACCCAACTCTACACCACCCAACTCTACACCACCCAAAACTAGCTCTACACCACCAACACCACCCAAAACTAGCTCTACACCACCCAACACCAGCTCTACACCCAGCACTAGCTCTACACCACCCAGCTCTACACCACCCAACACTAGCTCTACACCACCCAACACCAGCTCTACACCACCCAGCACTAGCTCTACACCACCCAGCTCTACACCACCCAACACTAGCTCTACACCATCCAGCACTAGCTCTACACCACCCAACACCAGCTCTACACCACCCAACACTAGCTCTACACCACCAACACTAGCTCTACACCACCCAACACTAGCTCTACGCCACCCAGCTCTACACCACCCAGCTCTACACCACCCAGCTCTACACCACCCAACTCTACACCACCCAACTCTACACCACCCAACACTAGCTCTACACCACCCAGCTCTACACCACCCAGCTCTACACCACCCAACTCTACACCACCCAACTCTACACCACCCAACACTAGCTCTACACCACCCAACTCTACACCACCCAACACTAGCTCTACACCACCCAGCTCTACACCACCCAACTCTACACCACCCAGCTCTACACCACCCAACACTAGCTCTACACCACCCAGCTCTACACCACCCAGCTCTACACCACCCAACACTAGCTCTACACCACCCAACTCTACACCACCCAGCTCTACACCACCCAACTCTACACCACCCAGCTCTACACCACCCAACACTAGCTCTACACCACCCAACTCTACACCACCCAACTCTACACCACCCAACACTAGCTCTACACCACCCAACTCTACACCACCCAGCTCTACACCACCCAACTCTACACCACCCAACTCTACCCACCCAGCTCTACACCACCCAACTCTACACCACCCAGCTCTACACCACCCAGCTCTACACCACCCAACTCTACCCACCCAGCTCTACACACCCAACTCTACACCACCCAACTCTACACCACCCAGCTCTACCCCACCCAACACTAGCTCTACACCACCCAGCTCTACACCACCCAGCTCTACACCACCCAACACTAGCTCTACACCACCCAGCTCTACACCACCCAACACTAGCTCTACACCACCCAGCTCTACACCACCCAACACTAGCTCTACACCACCAGCTCTACACCACCCAGCTCTACACCACCCAACTCTACACACCCAACTCTACACCACCAACACTAGCTCTACACCACCCAACTCTACACCACCCAACACTAGCTCTACACCACCCAACTCTACACCACCCAGCTCTACACCACCCAACACTAGCTCTACACCACCCAGCTCTACACCACCAGCTCTACCCACCCAGCTCTACACCACCCAGCTCTACACCACCCAACACTAGCTCTACACCACCCAGCTCTACACCACCCAACTCTACACACCCAGCTCTACACCACCCAACACTAGCTCTACACCACCCAGCTCTACACCACCAACTCTACACCACCAGCTCTACACCACCCAACACTAGCTCTACACCACCCAGCTCTACACCACCCAGCTCTACACCACCCAGCTCTACACCACCCAACACTAGCTCTACACCACCCAGCTCTACACCACCCAGCACTAGCTCTACACCACCCAACACTAGCTCTACACCACCCAACACTAGCTCTACACCACCCAACACTAGCTCTACACCACCCAGCTCTACACCACCCAACTCTACACCACCCAACTCTACACCACCCAACTCTACACACCCAACACTAGCTCTACACCACCCAACACCAGCTCACACCACCCAGCTCTACACCACCCAACACTAGCTCTACACCACCCAGCTCTACACCACCCAACACTAGCTCTACACCACCCAGCTCTACACCACCCAACACTAGCTCTACACCACCCAACTCTACACCACCCAACTCTACACCACCCAACACTAGCTCTACACCACCCAACACCAGCTCTACACCACCCAGCACTAGCTCTACACCACCAGCTCTACACCACCCAACACTAGCTCTACACCACCCAACACCAGCTCTACACCACCCAGCACTAGCTCTACACCACCCAGCTCTACACCACCCAACACTAGCTCTACACCACCCAACACCAGCTCTACACCACCCAACACTAGCTCTACACCACCCAACACTAGCTCTACACCACCCAACACTAGCTCTACACCACCCAGCTCTACACCACCCAGCTCTACACCACCCAACACTAGCTCTACACCACCCAGCTCTACACCACCCAGCTCTACACCACCCAACACTAGCTCTACACCACCCAGCTCTACACCACCCAGCTCTACACCACCCAGCACTAGCTCTACACCACCCAGCTCTACACCACCCAGCACTAGCTCTACACCACCCAGCACTAGCTCTACACCACCCAACACCAGCTCTACACCACCCAGCACTAGCTCTACACCACCCAGCTCTACACCACCCAGCTCTACACCACCCAACACTAGCTCTACACCACCCAGCTCTACACCACCCAGCTCTACACCACCCAACACTAGCTCTACACCACCAGCTCTACACCACCCAGCACTAGCTCTACACCACCCAGCACTAGCTCTACACCACCCAACACCAGCTCTACACCACCCAACACTAGCTCTACACCACCCAACACTAGCTCTACACCACCCAGCTCTACACCACCCAGCTCTACACCACCCAGCTCTACACCACCCAGCTCTACACCACCCAACACTAGCTCTACACCACCCAGCTCTACACCACCCAGCTCTACACCACCCAGCACTAGCTCTACACCACCCAGCACTAGCTCTACACCACCCAACACTAGCTCTACACCACCAACACTAGCTCTACACCACCCAGCTCTACACCACCCAACACTAGCTCTACACCACCCAACACTAGCTCTACACCACCCAGCTCACACACCAACACCAGCTCTACACCACCCAGCTCTACACCACCGAACTCTACACCACCCAACACTAGCTCTACACCACCCAACACTAGCTCTACACCACCCAGCTCTACACCACCCAACACTAGCTCTACACCACCCAGCTCTACACCACCCAACACTAGCTCTACACCACCCAGCTCTACACCAACACTAGCTCTACACCACCCAACACTAGCTCTACACCACCCAACACTAGCTCTACACCACCCAGCTCTACACCACCAGCTCTACCACCCAGCTCTACACCACCCAGCTCTACACCACCCAACACTAGCTCTACACCACCCAACACTAGCTCTACACCACCCAACACTAGCTCTACACCACCCAGCTCTACACCACCCAGCTCTACACCACCCAGCTCTACACCACCCAACACTAGCTCTACACCACCCAACACTAGCTCTACACCACCCAGCTCTACACCACCCAGCTCTACACCACCCAGCTCTACACCACCCAGCTCTACACCACCCAGCTCTACACCACCCAACACTAGCTCTACACCACCCAACACTAGCTCTACACCACCCAACACTAGCTCTACACCACCCAGCTCTACACCACCCAACACTAGCTCTACACCACCCAACACTCAAAAGCTCATCTTTATTTGTTTTCCAGCTGAAGGCTCAGATGGCTGCGCTGCTGAAAGGCCACACCCATCTCCAAGCTGAATTCTGGGTATTTTTCGACGAGCTCCGTCCCCCTCCAGCACGCCCGGGACAGTTTGAGGAAGCTCATTGGCCGGAGGAAGGAGGGGGCGGGCCAGACTGTGGAGAGGGCGTCGGCATCTTGTTTGGAGGCGGGGCCAGCAGCGGCTTTGAGGAAGTGACGCTCCCGGAGCTGGAAGAGGAAGAGGAGGGGCTTAAGATCCAGCCAATGACGAGCCGGCGCCAGAGGAGGAAGATGGACGCCCACAGGAACTACAAGGTGTGAAAACATTGAGGCTAGCTTCAGTGATGAGGCCCCTCTGGACATAAACCCACTAACTTCACTCATCCCAATAATGTCTCTACTAAGTAATAACTCAATCAGTTAATATCATTTAATACACGCAAGCTAATACGCTCTGCTCATAGCAACCAGAGTCTAGTCACTAACCAAAGTTAAAATAACTCTGATGTTCCAGGACTGTGATTGGTCAGATAACCGCAGACACCACAGGAAAGGATGCTTGCATTGCCACGGCAACAAGGCACCAGGGGGCGTGTCCCGAGCGATGAAGAGGCTGGACCCTCTGTACGCTCAGATAAGCCCCGCCCACCTCCATCCAGGTGATAAGGATCTGAAGGGGGACGACAGCCCGCCACCAGGTAACTGTGTTCAACTGGACCTGTGCTGGGGGGACATGTTGGGAACTGGACCTGTGTTGAGGGCACATGTTGGGAACTGGACCTGTGTTGGGGGGACATGTTCGGAACTGCACCTGTGTTGAGGGGACATGTTGGGAACTGGACCTGTGTTGGGGGGACATGTTCGGAACTGCACCTGTGTTGGGGGGACATGTTCGGAACTGCACCTGTGTTGAGGGGACATGTTGGGAACTGGACCTGTGTTGAGGGGACATGTTGGGAACTGGACCTGTGCTGGGGGGACATGTTGGGAACTGGACCTGTGCTGGGGGGACATGTTGGGAACTGCACCTGTGTTGGGGGGACATGTTGGGAACTGGACCTGTGGTCGGGGGACATGTTGGGAACTGGACCTGTGCTGGGGGGACACGTTGGGAACTGGACATGTGTTGGGGGGACATGTCGGGAACTGGACCTGTGCTGGGGGGACATGTTGGGAACTGGACCTGTGCTTGGGGGACATGTTAGGAACTGGACCTGTGCTGGGGGGACATGTTGGGAACTGAACCTGTGCTGGGGGGACATGTTGGGAACTGAACCTGTGCTGGGGGGACATGTTGGGAACTGAACCTTTGCTGGGGGGACATGTTGGGAACTGGACCTGTGCTGGGGGGACATGTTGGGAACTGGACCCTGAGGGTTCTGGGTCAGTAGAGGACGTACCACCAATGTCTCATAACTGTCCTGTCTCGTCCTCAGGTCACAGCAGTGCATCATGGGAAGGCTCATTCCCTCTGATTGATGAGAAGGAGGAAGAGGAGGACGAGGAAGAGGAGGAGCTGGAGGATGAGGAAGAAGAAGAAGAAGAAGAAGAAGAAGAAGAAGAAGAAGAAGAAGAAGAAGAAGAGGAGGAGAGGAAGACCAGTGAGGAGTCCAGTCCAACGGTGAAGAGGAGCAGGATGGAGGAGGGGGGGGGGCTCACCTGTTATCTCCCCCTCTTTATCCCCCTCCCTCACCTCCTCTAACCAGCCATTATCCCCCTCCCTCACCTCCTCTGACCAGCCATTATCCCCTCCCTCACCTCCTCTGACCAGCCATTATCCCCCTCCCTCACCTCCTCTAACCAGCCATTATCTCCCTCCCTCACCTCCTCTGACCAGCCATTATTCCCCTCCTCTAACCAGCCATTATCCCCTCCCTCACCTCCTCTGACCAGCCGTTATCCCCCTCCCTCCCCTCCTCTAACCAGCCATTATCCCCCTCCCTCACCTCCTCTAACCAGCCATTATCCCCCTCCTCTAACCAGCCATTATCCCCCTCCCTCACCTCCTCTAACCAGCCATTATCCCCCTCCCTCACCCCCTCTAACCAGCCATTATCCCCCTCCCTCACCCCCTCTAACCAACCATTATCCCCCTCCCTCACCTCCTCTAACCAACCATTATCCCCCTCCCTCACCTCCTCTAACCAGCTATTATCCCCCTCCCTCACCTCCTCTGACCAGCCGTTATCCCCCTCCCTCCCCTCCTCTAACCAGCCATTATCCCCCTCCCTCACCTCCTCTAACCAGCCATTATCCCCCTCCTCTAACCAGCCATTATCCCCCTCCTCTAACCAGCCATTATCCCCTCCCTCACCTCCTCTAACCAGCCATTATCCCCCTCCTCTAACCAGCCATTATCCCCCTCCCTCACCTCCTCTAACCAGCCATTATCCCCCTCCTCTAACCAGCCATTATCCCCCTCCCTCACCTCCTCTAACCAGCCATTACCCCTCCTCTAACCAGCCATTATCCCCCTCCCTCACCTCCTCTAACCAGCCTGCCAAGAACATTTCTCTGACAGCGAGCGGAGAGAAGGTCATCCTGTGGACCAGGTAATAATAACAACAACAACAACTACAATAACAACAATAACAACAATATAATAAAAGCGTTCTCGATGGCTGTTGTTTTTCAGAGAGGCAGACCGGGTCATTTTGACGACGTGTCAGCAGGAAGGAGCCAATCAGAGCACTTTTCAGGCCGTCTCTTCTCTGCTTGGCAACAAGTCTCCGAGCGAGGTGATTGGCTGTTCTGTTTTCTGTCTGTGCTGTGATTGGTCGACAGTGTGAGTAACTCTTTTCGTGTCTCCAGGTGTCGCGGCGGTTTCGGGATTTGATGCGTTTGTTTCGGACGCCCGGCAGACCGAGGACGAGGCTCCACCCCTGAGCCGGCAGCAGCCAATGAGGAAGCAGACGGGGATGACAGCCAATCAGAAGAGCCGAAGCTTGTTTGACATTTGCAGGACTTTTGTTGTGAAGGGATTCAAAGATGTGTTTCGTGTAAATATGAAAATATCAGATTATTTAATGTTTTTGTAAAATTTCTTTTAAAATAAAACATGTTTTTTTTCATCAAAGTGTGGATTTATTATTATTATTCATTTTTCCATGTTATTGTTATCGTGGGAAACGTATCGTCCTGTTTAGAGAAGAGTTGGTCTGTTTGAGCCACAATGAACGAGGTTCAGGCGTTTGGTTTGAAAGCTCTCCTATCAAACAAAATGCACTCTCTGATGTCTTCTCTCCATCACCGTGTGTCCCCGGTGTGTCCCCGGTGTGTCCCCGGTGTGTCAGGAGACTCACAAAGTGATGTCTTCTCTACATCACCATGTGTCCCCGGTGTGTCAGGAGACTCACAAAGTGATGTCTTCTCTACATCACCGTGTGTCCTCGGTGTGTCAGGAGACTCACAAAGTGATGTCTTCTCTCCATCACCATGTGTCCTCGGTGTGTCAGGAGACTCACAAAGTGATGTCTTCTCTCCATCACCGTGTGTCCTCGGTGTGTCAGGAGACTCACAAAGTGATGTCTTCTCTCCATCACCGTGTGTCCTCTGTGTGTCAGGAGACTCACAAAGTGATGTCTTCTCTCCATCACCATGTGTCCCCGGTGTGTCCTCGGTGTGTCAGGAGACTCACAAAGTGATGTCTTCTCTCCATCACCATGTGTCCCGGTGTGTCAGGAGACTCACAAAGTGATGTCTTCTCTACATCACCATGTGTCCCCGGTGTGTCCTCGGTGTGTCAGGAGACTCACAAAGTGATGTCTTCTCTCCATCACCATGTGTCCCCGGTGTGTCCTCGGTGTGTCAGGAGACTCACAAAGTGATGTCTTCTTCCATCACCATGTGTCCCCGGTGTGTCAGGAGACTCACAAAGTGATGTCTTCTCTACATCACCATGTGTCCCCGGTGTGTCAGGAGACTCACAAAGTGATGTCTTCTCTACATCACCGTGTGTCCTCGGTGTGTCAGGAGACTCACAAAGTGATGTCTTCTCTCCATCACCATGTGTCCCCGGTGTGTCCTCGGTGTGTCAGGAGACTCACAAAGTGATGTCTTCTCTCCATCACCATGTGTCCTCGGTGTGTCAGGAGACTCACAAAGTGATGTCTTCTCTCCATCACCGTGTGTCCTCTGTGTGTCAGGAGACTCACAAAGTGATGTCTTCTCTCCATCACCATGTGTCCCCGGTGTGTCCCGGTGTGTCAGGAGACTCACAAAGTGATGTCTTCTCTCCATCACCATGTGTCCCCGGTGTGTCAGGAGACTCACAAAGTGATGTCTTCTCTACATCACCATGTGTCCCCGGTGTGTCAGGAGACTCACAAAGTGATGTCTTCTCTACATCACCATGTGTCCCCGGTGTGTCAGGAGACTCACAAAGTGATGTCTTCTCTACATCACCATGTGTCCCCGGTGTGTCAGGAGACTCACAAAGTGATGTCTTTTCTACATCACCATGTGTCCTCGGTGTGTCCCCCATGTGTCAGGAAATCAAACCCTCTCTCTTTTCCTCCGTACCCACATCTCTAAAAACAGAGCTGATCCAGATTTGCTGCGTCATGACGACATTACTAAAATGTGGGCGGGCTTTACACCCACGGGCCAATCAGAAACGTTGCTGTCAGAAACAATGAGACGTGTTCTGGAAGTAATATGGTCTGTGTTTACATTAGCATGCTAACACTCAGAGCTAACCTGAACTGGAGAGAGTATGTGTGAAGAAGGAGGAAATCAAACGAAAGTTACGTATGTAACTATGGTTCTATGAATCCTTACTGACCGCCAGAGGCGGTGCTTAGCACTGGATGACTTATATCAACAGAGTCACGAGGAAGCCTGGCCTAGGTGGACTCTGCAGGAGGACCACACCCAACGGGTGAGGGGCGGCAACATTCACTCTGTAGTATCTGGTTAATGTGCTCGGGGATGCCCATGTGGCCGCGGCACATATGTCCTCCAGGGGCACACTCTCAAGGTCACCCATGATGTGGAGACACTGGTAGAGTGGCACTTTACTCTGGGTGGCAAGGGACGGTCATTCACCTTGTATGCCTGGGCAATGACGTCTACGATCTAGTGGGACAAGCGCTGCTTTGAGAGCGCACAGCCCTTTTTTAGAACACCGTAACAGAGAAAGAGCTGTTCGGAGTGCCGTATGCCTGCGGTAGTCTGGACATAAGCTCTAAGGGCCCGCACCGGGCATAAGAGTCTTGACCTCTCCTTATGGGGGGTCAAACTGTGCAAGCTGGATAGGCCGATTGAAATGAGAACGTGCCAGCACCTTAGGGAGGAACGCTGTATTCGGCCATAAAGTGACACCTGAGCCATCTGAGTTCCACCTCAGACACGGGTCCTCATTTCGCCCTTGGCACCAGTCGGAAAATAGTTTCCACCTGTTTTCGTACTGCATACGAGTAGATGATGACCTGGCATTGAGAATAGTCCTGTTGACAGGCTCTATGCAGTCGCTCAGCAGCGGGTCGGGCCCTCCAGTGGCCAGACCCACAGCTGGAGGCGGCAGGGGTCGGGGTGCCACATCCGACCCTCCAGCTGAGACAAGAGGTCCTTCCTGTTGGGGAGACGCCAAGGCGTCCTGCAACAGAGTCTGTACAGCAGGGAGAACCAAGTCCTGGCTGGCCAGAAGGGGGCCACCAGAAGAAGCCTGTGGCCCTGATGAAGCACTCTGAGGAGTGTTGGTAGGATCAGAGGAAGGGGTGGATAGGCATAGAGAAGACACCTTGGCCATGAATGAGCCGGGGCGTCCTGACCCAAAGGGCTGGTCTTCTCCGTCAAGGAGAACCATAGGGGGCAGTGGGTCGACATCCTCGAGGCAAAGAGATCTACCTCTGCCCTGCCGAAGAGACCCCAGATGCTGTGCACCACCTCTGGATGAAGCCGCCACTCCCCCGGTGGAGGCTTGTGACGGGAGAGGAAGTCGGCGACGTGGATGCTAAAGTGGAAGCCATCCTTTCATACCCAGCTCCAGCCACCCGACTTGAACTCCGGCGGTTCCTCGGTATGGCTGGGTACTACCGATGTTTTTGCAAGAACTTTTCGGTAGTTGTGGCACCGCTAACCCAACTGTGTAGCCCTAATGTTCCATTTGTATGGACTGATGAGTGTTGCCGCTCCTTTAGCTCTGCCAAGTCTCTCCTCTGTAGTGCTCCAGTGTTGTGTGCGCCTAACTTCACCCTTCCCTTCAAACTAGAGTTGGATGCTAGTGGTTCTGGGGCTGGTGCTGTTCTGCTGCAGGAAGGTGATGGGGGTGTGTGCCATCCGGTGTGCTACTTCTCGACCAAGTTCAAGCGACATCAGCTGAATTATTCCACCATTGAGAAGGAAACTCTGGCCATGCTCCTTGCCCTGCAGCATTTTGAAGTGTATGTTGGGTCCAGTTCAACGCCAGTGGTGGTGTACACCGACCACAACCCACTCGTATTTTTGTCCCAGATGTTCAACCACACCAGCGGTTGATGCGCTGGGCCCTGCTGGCACAAGACTACAACATCGTCATCAAGTACAAGAAGGGAGCGAATAATGTGGTGGCCGGTACTGTCCCGTGGGTGAGATCCCAAGATTCATATCCAATAGTGTGGGTGTTTTGGTAACTGTGGCCAAACACTTGTTTGGTTTTATGGGGGGGGGTGTTACGTGCCGTAGTGTTTGTGTGTGTGTCTTTCTCTCTCTCCATCTGATTATCCCCAGGTGCAGCCTGATTGTCCCCAGGTGCAGCCTCTCCCCAGGTGCTCCCAATCCCCAATCAGGGCCTCCATATAGGACCTGAGGAAGGCTGCAGTCACTCTCCTTTTTCTCCTCTGGCTGCATATGTACAACCCGGTGTTTCTTGGTCGATTGATAGGAGATGTGCTCCTTGATATCGGTACCTTATTTTACTGTGCAAGTTGGCTGGTGAGCCCGTGTTACTTTCTTGTCTATTAAAAGACCTGCTCGTGACTCCATAGATTGGTTTCCTCTCTTTTTTCTCGTGCCTGGTCATCTTGTGTTTGTTACTCCCCTTGGTACCCCTAGATTGGGCTAGGGGAAACTGCCAGGAAATTTGGGGAGCACAGCAACTGGAAATAAACCAGTAGCCAGTTTAGACTGGACATGGATATGTGAAGAGGTGCGGGCACAAAACCCATTTCAATACCTCTTACCACCATATTTGCATCACAGGCAGACTCAGCACTCAAGGGCAGGGCACTGGCAAGGATGAATGACTGTGAGCCACCACTGTCTCGCAACACCGTGACCTGCCGCTGGTCCTCCACCTTTCCTGACAGAGAGACAAAAGCAGTAGAGATGAACGGCTTAAAACACTCATCAGGCAAAGAATCTACGAAACAAATTATCTAAAGATATACTAACTATGGATGGCATTAATTTGGCCTCCAGTGAGACTGTAAGGAATCTTGGTGTTATATTTGATCAGGATTTATCCTTTAACGCCCACATAAAATCTATTTCAAGGACCGCCTACTTCCATCTACGTAACATTGCAAAAATTAGGCATATCTTGCCTCAAAACGATGCAGAGAAACTAGTCCATGCATTTGTTACTTCAAGGCTGGATTATTGTAACTCTCTATTATCAGGGTGTACCAAGAAGTCAGTTAAGGCGCTTCAGCTGATTCAAAATGCTGCAGCACGTGTACTAACCAGAGTTAGGAAAAGGGACCACATTACTCCTGTTCTGGCTGCCTTACACGGCTCCCTATAGAACATAGGATAGAATTTAAAATTCTTCTTCTCGCCTACAAAGCCCTTAATGGGCAGGCGCCATCTTACCTTAAAGAACTCATTATACCCTACTGTCCTACTAGGGCATTGCGTTCCAAGAATGCAGGGTTGTTGGTTGTTCCTAGAGTCTCTAAAAGTACAATGGGAGCCAGAGCCTTTTCTTATCAAGCTCCACATTTGTGGAATCAGCTTCCAGTTTGTGTTCGGGCGGCAGACACCCTATCCGTTTTTAAGAGTGCGCTTAAGACCTTCCTTTTTGATAAAGCTTATAGTTAGGGCTGATTAGATTCAGCCCCTAGTTTAGCTGCTATAGGCTTAGTTTGTCGGGGGACACTTTACTTTACTTCTTCCTTCTCTCTGTCTGTACCTGTGTACTCTCATGTTCCGAATAACCCAGCTTCCCCAAATTTCTTTTTGGTGTCTATCTACGCCGGGACCCTGAGTCGTGGCTGATCCTGTTGCTGTGGTCCTGAGTCCTGGATCGCGAGCCCTGGATCTTGAGTCGTGGCTGTGCCTGTTGCTGTGGTCCTGGATCATAAGTCCTGGATGGATATCCTCGTGGATTCATCTTCTTATTATAGACACATGCATTTCCAAACATTTGGACTACCTATGTTGTAAATGTATTATCTTCTCAATTTACACACGGCATCTATTGCACGTCTGTCCGTCCTGGGAGAGGGATCCCTCCTCTGTTGCTCTCCCTGAGGTTTCTCCCATTTTTTTCCCCCTTAAACTGTGGGGTTTTTCCTTTTTCTGGAAGTTTTTCCTTGTACGATGTGAGGGTCTAAGGACAGAGGGTGTCGTATTGTCTACTGATATTCTGTACAAACTGTGAAGTCCACTGAGACAAATGTAACATTTGTGATATTGGGCTATATAAATAAACATTGATTGATTGATTGATTGATTGATTGATTGATCAGGCCCCGTTTTAACAGTGGCCTGACCACTAGGACACACTGTTTAATCAAGCCCACCCCTTTTGGGTGCTTGCCACCTGCTGCCCGCTCTCGCTTCCAACCTGCATAGTCTGCTATCAAATGACCTGGGTCATGACAAAAAAACAAGATCTGTTTAGCCTGGATCTAACACTGGAACACTGGCACAGGGAACGTAAGTGTCAGGAGCTCTACGATAAGTGTCTCGCTGAGGAGGATCACGCCGGAAAAAACCGCTCTTGTGTATCAGTGCAAACTCGTCTGCCAGAGTGGCAGCCTGCTGAAGGGTAGTCACTTTTTGCTCGTTCAGATAGACTACCGTACGCTCGGGTACACAGTTTTTAAACTCCTCTAACATCATTAGCTCACACACTGAAGTAATGTCGTTAGAGGAGTGGATGCATTGCCCGTAGGCTGGCCAGGCAAGGGGCGTACAGATTTTGTGCCCCCCTGGTGGTTTATATTGAAACACTGTTGTGGTGTTGTCCGATCGGACAAGCATATGCTTCCCCCAGGTATGGCAGGAAGTGCCTGATCGCAAGGTGCACAGCTCTAGCTCTAGCACGTTGATGTGATGTATGCAGTCCTGAACAGACCACTGCCCCCGAGCTGTCCTGTTCTGCCACACCGCACCCCATCCCGAGAGGCTGGCATCCGTCGTAACGGTCTCTCTGTGGAAAGGAACGGAGCCCATGACCACGCCCCTTGACATATATGACCTCTCCCTCCATGGGGATAGAGTGGAGAGGCACTGTTGTGACACCCTGATTTTTCTGTGCCTGTGCAACTTGCGGTCCAAGTGGAGGCTGTTCAGCCATCTCTGCAGGGGGCGCAGCTGTCAGCTTGCCCAAGAGGCGGAGGAAGAGAATGTATGCCAGAGACCTGAGGGGAAGAAGCTGGAGGATGTCGTCCAGGCGCTGAGCAGATGGACAGGCCCGCATAGTGACTGTGTCCAGAGCCACACCAATGAAGGTTGGGCTCTGAGAGGGGTTCAGACAACTCTTCTCCAAGTTCACCTTGAGGCCTACCGGGCGACATGAGAGAGAAGGAGAGCCGTGTCCCGGGTCGACTGCAACCGGGATAGTGCACAAATCAACCAGTCGTCTAAGTATGGTAGAATCTTCATACCCTGAGACTGCAGGGGCGAGAGGGCTGCAGCGACACACCTGGTGAACACCCGTGGGGAGAGGGAGAGTCCAAATGGGAGCACCCTGAACTGGAAATGACAGCCTCTGAAGGCAAAGCGAAGAAACTGCCTGTGATGAGGCACAATAGGCACATGAAAGTAAGCATCTTTCAAGTCGACGGACGTGAACAATTCCCCACTGGCAACGGTACGAAGACCGTCCGCTGTGCTCAGCATATTAAAGGGTAAGATCTTTAGGAACTTGTTGAGTCCCCTCAGATCCAGGATTGGGCGAAGTCCACCGCCTTTCTTCCTTACCAGGAAGTAGGTTGAGTAGAAGCCTAACCCGGGCTGTGAGATGGGGTCCACAGGCTCGATTGCACCCATGGCAAGGAGGACTGGCAGCTCCTGGTTTAGGGCAAATTCTTTTTCCGGGTCGCTTATGGTGGTCATTTTGACCCGGCTGAAGGCTGAGGGCCGGCGTCGGAACTGAAGCTTGTACCCTTGGGTTAAGGTGGAAACCACCCAGGGGTCTGAAGCTTGAGCTACCCAGTAGTCGAGCTGCTGCTGGGAGAAATAACCGACAACCTCAGTACCTTGCCCCCCGGCCTCTGGAGGCTCTGGGGGGGCGACGGTTAGGCACCGAAGGCTGAGGATGCCTGGGGGCGAGTTAGCAGGACCGCGCTGGTAGCGGGCCGGCCTCCTCATTGGACGCTGAGGCCCATGGTGGGCACCGGGGTGAGCCGGTGGATGGGAGCGGCCTCGGGAGGCAGACGCGGAACCTCTAGGCCTACCGGGGGGGGGGCATGTTTCTGCAAAGCTGAGAACTGTTGCCTGGTCTGACTAGCTTGGACAGTCCGTTCGTGCACCTGTAAGGCAGCTGACCCGAACAGCTCCCCTGGCTCCACTGGGACAGTACGTAGGGTCCTCCTACATGCCTCTGACAAGGGTGACTGTGCCAGCCAAACCTGGCGACGAGTCTGGACGAGAGTGGACATCAGGCGCCTAAGTCCTCTAGACATCAGAGCGAACGCTTGTAATGAGGCGTCACTGAGGCTGGTGGAGGGAGCGCTGAGAGCATCCTGCTGTAGGGAAGCTGAGAGGGCGAGCAAGAGGTGAGAGAGGGAATTGCCTATACAGCCCATGTGTGCCGTTGTATCATAAGCCTTAGTGAGCAGGTCATCAGTGACACGACATTGGGGTCGAGGGCACCTGGCATCCGACCTCAGAGCTTCGTCAGGGGAAACTATTAGGGAAACAATGGTAGGCTCAACAGCCGGCATGTGGTCAAGGCCAAATCTTACCGCATCCTGCATGGCTGCCAGGGCTCGGCCATCGGACGTAAGACGGGAAAGAGCCTTAGTGTCCCTCCAGTATGCATGTAACTCCCTCAGAGGGAGTTAGGAAAAGGGACCACATTACTCCTGTTCTGGCTGCCTTACACTGGCTCCCTATAGAACATAGGATAGAATTTAAAATTCTTCTTCTCGCCTACAAAGCCCTTAATGGGCAGGCGCCATCTTACCTTAAAAAACTCATTATACCCTACTGTCCTACTAGGGCATTGCGTTCCAAGAATGCAGGGTTCTTGGTTGTTCCTAGAGTCTCTAAAAGTACAATGGGAGCCAGAGCCTTTTCTTATCAAGCTCCACATTTGTGGAATCAGCTTCCAGTTTGTGTTCGGGCGGCAGACACCCTATCTGTTTTTAAGAGTGCGCTTAAGACCTTCCTTTTTGATAAAGCTTATAGTTAGGGCTGATTAGATTCAGCCCCTAGTTTAGCTGCTATAGGCTTAGTTTGTCGGGGGACACTTTACTTTACTTCTTCCTTCTCTCTGTCTGTACCTGTGTACTCTCATGTTCCCAATAACCCAGCTTCCCCAAATTTCTTTTTGGTGTCTATCTACGCCGGGACCCTGAGTCGTGGCTGATCCTGTTGCTGTGGTCCTGAGTCCTGGATCGCGAGCCCTGGATCTTGAGCCGTGGCTGTGCCTGTTGCTGTGGTCCTGGATCATAAGTCCTGGATGGATATCCTCGTGGATTCATCTTCTTATTATAGACACATGCATTTCCAAACATTTGGACTACCTATGTTGTAAATGTATTATCTTCTCAATTTACACACGGCATCTATTGCACGTCTGTCCGTCCTGGGAGAGGGATCCCTCCTCTGTTGCTCTCCCTGAGGTTTCTCCCATTTTTTTCCCCCTTAAACTGTGGGGTTTTTCCTTTTTCTGGAAGTTTTTCCTTGTACGATGTGAGGGTCTAAGGACAGAGGGTGTCGTATTGTCTACTGATATTCTGTACAAACTGTGAAGTCCACTGAGACAAATGTAACATTTGTGATATTGGGCTATATAAATAAACATTGATTGATTGATTGATTGATTGATTGATTGATCAGGCCCCGTTTTAACAGTGGCCTGACCACTAGGACACACTGTTTAATCAAGCCCACCCCTTTTGGGTGCTTGCCACCTGCTGCCCGCTCTCGCTTCCAACCTGCATAGTCTGCTATCAAATGACCTGGGTCATGACAAAAAAAACAAGATCTGTTTAGCCTGGGATCTAACACTGGAACACTGGCACAGGAACGTAAGTGTCAGGAGCTCTACGATAAGTGTCTCGCTGAGGAGGATCACGCCGGAAAAAACCGCTCTTGTGTATCAGTGCAAACTCGTCTGCCAGAGTGGCAGCCTGCTGAAGGGTAGTCACTTTTTGCTCGTTCAGATAGACTACCGTACGCTCGGGTACACAGTTTTTAAACTCCTCTAACATCATTAGCTCACACACTGAAGTAATGTCGTTAGAGGAGTGGATGCATTGCCCGTAGGCTGGCCAGGCAAGGGGCGTACAGATTTTGTGCCCCCCTGGTGGTTTATATTGAAACACTTGTGGTGTTGTCCGATCGGACAAGCATATGCTTCCCCCTCAGGTATGGCAGGAAGTGCCTGATCGCAAGGTGCACAGCTCTAGCTCTAGCACGTTGATGTGATGTATGCAGTCCTGAACAGACCACTGCCCCCGAGCTGTCCTGTTCTGCCACACCGCACCCCATCCCGAGAGGCTGGCATCCGTCGTAACGGTCTCTCTGTGGAAAGGAACGGAGCCCATGACCACGCCCCTTGACATATATGACCTCTCCCTCCATGGGGATAGAGTGGAGAGGCACTGTTGTGACACCCTGATTTTTCTGTGCCTGTGCAACTTGCGGTCCAAGTGGAGGCTGTTCAGCCATCTCTGCAGGGGGCGCAGCTGTCAGCTTGCCCAAGAGGCGGAGGAAGAGAATGTATGCCAGAGACCTGGGGGAAGAAGCTGGAGGATGTCGTCCAGGCGCTGAGCAGATGGACAGGCCCGCATAGTGACTGTGTCCAGAGCCACACCAATGAAGTTGGGCTCTGAGAGGGGTTCAGACAACTCTTCTCCAAGTTCACCTTGAGGCCTACCCGGCGACATGAGAGAGAAGGAGAGCCGTTCCCGGGTCGACTGCAACCGGGATAGTGCACAAATCAACCAGTCGTCTAAGTATGGTAGAATCTTCATACCCTGAGACTGCAGGGGCGAGAGGGCTGCAGCGACACACTGGTGAACACCCGTGGGGAGAGGGAGAGTCCAAATGGGAGCACCCTGAACTGGAAATGACAGCCTCTGAAGGCAAAGCGAAGAAACTGCCTGTGATGAGGCACAATAGGCACATGAAAGTAAGCATCTTTCAAGTCGACGGACGTGAACAATTCCCCACTGGCAACGGTACGAAGACCGTCCGCTGTGCTCAGCATATTAAAGGGTAAGATCTTTAGGAACTTGTTGAGTCCCCTCAGATCCAGGATTGGGCGAAGTCCACCGCCTTTCTTCCTTACCAGGAAGTAGGTTGAGTAGAAGCCTAACCCGGGCTGTGAGATGGGGTCCACAGGCTCGATTGCACCCATGGCAAGGAGGACTGGCAGCTCCTGGTTTAGGGCAAATTCTTTTTCCGGGTCGCTTATGGTGGTCATTTTGACCCGGCTGAAGGCTGAGGGCCGGCGTCGGAACTGAAGCTTGTACCCTTGGGTTAAGGTGGAAACCACCCAGGGGTCTGAAGCTTGAGCTACCCAGTAGTCGAGCTGCTGCTGGGAGAAATAACCGACAACCTCAGTACCTTGCCCCCCGGCCTCTGGAGGCTCTGGGGGGGCGACGGTTAGGCACCGAAGGCTGAGGATGCCTGGGGGGCGAGTTAGCAGGACCGCGCTGGTAGCGGGCCGGCCTCCTCATTGGACGCTGAGGCCCATGGTGGGCACCGGGGTGAGCCGGTGGATGGGAGCGGCCTCGGGAGGCAGACGCGGAACCTCTAGGCCTACCGGGGGGGGGGCATGTTTCTGCAAAGAGCTGAGAACTGTTGCCTGGTCTGACTAGCTTGGACAGTCCGTTCGTGCACCTGTAAGGCAGCTGACCCGAACAGCTCCCCTGGCTCCACTGGGACAGTACGTAGGGTCCTCCTACATGCCTCTGACAAGGGTGACTGTGCCAGCCAAACCTGGCGACGAGTCTGGACGAGAGTGGACATCAGGCGCCTAAGTCCTCTAGACATCAGAGCGAACGCTTGTAATGAGGCGTCACTGAGGCTGGTGGAGGGAGCGCTGAGAGCATCCTGCTGTAGGGAAGCTGAGAGGGCGAGCAAGAGGTGAGAGAGGGAATTGCCTATACAGCCCATGTGTGCCGTTGTATCATAAGCCTTAGTGAGCAGGTCATCAGTGACACGACATTGGGGTCGAGGGCACCTGGCATCCGACCTCAGAGCTTCGTCAGGGGAAACTATTAGGGAAACAATGGTAGGCTCAACAGCCGGCATGTGGTCAAGGCCAAATCTTACCGCATCCTGCATGGCTGCCAGGGCTCGGCCATCGGACGTAAGACGGGAAAGAGCCTTAGTGTCCCTCCAGTATGCATGTAACTCCCTCAGAGGGAGCAAGGGAATACTCTCGTTTCTGGACGAAATTAACATGGGATCTCTCCGGCCATCAGACGTACTTCGTCTCACTGGAATATTAACGGTCAGATGGAATATAAAATCGACCCCATTTATCCGGCCAGTGACGGGAGAGTTTTGAAAGTGACAAAACACTGTTCCATACATTTAAAAACACTTAAACAATTCAAAAATATTTCCCCAGGATTCAAGCACCTTCCCTGGCTTGTATAGGGCAGTGAGACACCATGGAGGTATCAGACTATTTCAACACTGTATACCCAGGTGTCTATTTCAAACAACTTTACCCCGCCTTTAGAACACTTATTCCTGGGTTGAAAAGGCAGCTGTGCCGGCCTGCTCTCTGGGTTCACTCTGCCTCTATTTTAACCAGGATCCAAGCTATTTTCCTGGCTTTTTAATAGCTGTTATGTGCCCTGGGAGTCCCATACCCTGTGCACACTGTTTACCCAGGATCCAAGCTCTCTTTCCTGGGTTGAACAGGCAGTGGCTGCGTGGTCCTGCTCTCTGGGTTCACTCTGCCTCTATTTTACCCAGGATCCAAGCTCTTCTCCCCGCTTTTTAATAGCTGTCATGTGCCCTGGGAGTCCCATACCCTGTGCACACTGTTTACCCAGGATCCAAGCTCTCTTTTCCTGGGTTGAACAGGCAGTGGCTGCGTGGTCCTGCTCTCTGGGTTCACTCTGCCTCTATTTACAACACTTTCCCCCACCTTTAAAACACTTTCCCCCACCTTTCAAACCCTTTCCCTGGGTTGAAAAGGCAGCGGCGCCTGTCTCCCCCTCTTCAGCACCTGGGAGCTCTCTGTGGTGCTGGAGAGGCATTTCCAGGCTTCTCTCTGCACTGTTCCCCTGCAAATGCATTTTAATGGATACTTTTAGATGTAAATGGTTTATTGTATCATCACTATGGGTCTCTGAAACAATCAGACTTTTACCACACCGTTATCAGAGTTTTAGCAGAGTTTTATCCGACTTTTAGCACTCTTTTCGCCGCAGAAACTAGTTTAAATCACCGTTGTCACTATTGTGGGGACTTGGGAATGTACCTGTGTCTGGTGCGGAGCCTCCCTGCACCTTAAATTCATCGATTTGCCTTTTTTTATTGCATGTTTTACTGTTAATGCACTGTGCTCATGCAGGGTGAAGAGCCCTCCTGTGGGGAAACATGGGAACTGCACTTAAATCACTTTGTGCTTTTTAACCGGTTTAAAATAGTTTTCTTTTCACTTTTAAAATACACCCTGCCCTAGAAATGGTTTTTAATCATTATTACCGTTGTTAGGGGGCTGCATGAACACTTTTCCCACCTTTCATACCATTTTCCTGGGTTGAAAAGGCTGCTGCGTGGTCCTGCTCTCTGGGTTCACTCTGCCTCTATTTTAACCAGGATCCAAGCTATTTCCCTGGCTTTTTAATAGCTGTCATGTGCCCTGGGAGTCCCACACCCTGTACACACATGTTTACCCAGGATCCAAGCTCTTCTCCCGCTTTTTAATAGCTGTCATGTGCCCTGGGAGTCCCCATACCCATGTACACACATGTTTACCCAGGATCCAAGCTCTCTTTTCCTGGGTTGAACAGGCAGCGGCTGCGTGGTCCTGCTCTCTGGCTGCTGACCCACAGCACGTCTCCCTAACGTGTGCACTTAGTTTATTTCACACCTCCAGGAGAGAGAACGGGAAAATCACCTCTCTTTGGCGGCTCACAGACCACCAAAGGACGGGCTAATGACCCCCAGCATGTGTCCCAATCATGTGTACTTCCATAACCTTGCCCACCGTGAGTGCCCGGGGACCCGCACTTAAGCACTCCCCTCGAACTAAACCCAGACATTCACACCCTCCAGAACTTCGGGTAGAGTCCCCTGTCAACTCCCCTCTCATTCCTCCAGAGTCACATTTGTCAAAGAAAACTTTTTTGAGAACCAGGCAAGGGGTGAAAATGTAAAAAAGTGTCCGAAAAGTGCCTCATGAGGCGGGTAGAGTCCCCTGTCAACTCCCCTGACATTCCTCCAGAGTCACATTTGTCAGAGAAACTTTTTTGAGAACCAGGCAAAGGGGTGAAATGTAAAAAAATGTCCGAAAATAGTGCCTCATAACGCGGATAGAGTCCCCTGGCAACTCCCCTTACATTCCTCCAGAGGCACATTTGTCAGAGTCAACTTTTGTGAGAACCAGGCTGGGGGGGTCTTGAGGCACAAAATAAGGCTGACCCATAGTGCATGGTGAGCGGACACTTCACCTCCGCGTTTGCAGACAGCCGTTTTTTTTCAGAGTATGACCAAAAACCGGGTTTCTGATTTCGTGCAGACGGTAGTCTGAAATGTATGGATGAATTTTTTCGACGGGAAAGGGGAAATGAAGCCCCGGACCCTTTTCCGCTTCTCCGTTGCAACTTGCAACGGAGAAGGGGAAAAAACGGCCCGAAGCGCCGAAGGGTTGAGCTTTTAATTTCCCCTTCTCCGTTGGCACTTAGTCGTTTTTTCAGACTTTTTTCAAAACTTCATTTTTGATTATTTTAAGATATAATTAACCATTTTCTTCACTTTTTTCTTCTTTCCACGGGTGGGGGCCCATGGCAGGCAGCCTATGAACACCCAAATTCGGCCTGGAACCTCCAGGATGTGTGGGCTAAGCTCCATAAACTGACAGAATCACCCAGAAATGTCACTTTCCTACCCCAGAAATATATCATACAAATACATTTAATTAGTATGGGACTTCCAGGGAACATGACAGCTATTAAAAAGCCAGGAAAATAGCTTGGATCCTGGGTAAACAGTGTGTACAGGGTATGGGAATTACAGGGCACATGACAGCTATTAAAAAGCCGGGAGAAGAGCTTGGATCCTGGGTAAAGAGTGTGTACAGGGTATGGGACTCCCAGGGCACATGACAGCTATTAAAAAGCCAGGAAAATAGCTTGGATCCTGGTTAAACAGTGTGTACAGGGTATGGGAATTACAGGTCACATGACAGCTATTAAAAAGCCAGGGAAATAACTTGGATCCTGGGTAAACAGTGTGTACAGGGTATGGGACTCCCAGGGCACATGACAGCTATTAAAAAGCGGGAAAGAGCTTGGATCCTGGGTAAACATGTGTGTACAGGGTATGGGAATTACAGGGCACATGACAGCTATTAAAAAGCCGGAAAAGAGCTTGGATCCTGGGTAAACATGTGTGTACAGGGTATGGGACTCCCAGGGCACATAACAGCTATTAAAAAGCCGGGAAAAGAGCTTGGATCCTGGGTAAACATGTGTACAGGGTATGGACAGGGCACATAACAGCTATTAAAAAGCGGGAAAAGAGCTTGGATCCTGGGTAAACATGTGTGTACAGGGTATGGGACTCCCAGGGCACATGACAGCTATTAAAAAGCCAAAAAGCTTGGATCCTGGGTAAACAGTGTGTACAGGGTATGGGACTCCCAGGGCACATGACAGCTATTAAAAAGCGGGAAGAGCTTGGATCCTGGGTAAACATGTGTGTACAGGGTATGGGACTCAGGGCACATGACAGCTATTAAAAAGCGGGGAAAAGCTTGGATCCTGGGTAAACATGTGTGTACAGGGTATGGGAATTACAGGTCACATACAGCTATTAAAAAGCCGGGAAAAGAGCTTGGATCCTGGGTAAACAGTGTGTACAGGGTATGGGACTCCCAGGGCACATGACAGCTATTAAAAAGCGGGAAAAGAGCTTGGATCCTGGGTAAACATGTGTGTACAGGTATGGGACTCCCAGGGCACATGACAGCTTTTAAAAAGCGGGGAAAAGAGCTTGGATCCTGGGTAAACAGTGTGCACAGGGTATGGGACTTCCAGGTATTTACAAGACTTTTCCCCCGCCTTTCAAACACTTATGCCTGGGTTGTAATGTCAGCTGCTCCGTCCTGCTAAGGGCACACATTAGCGAGACATGCTGGAGAGCATTAGACCGTCCTTTGGGGGTCTGTGAGCGCACTCTGGGGCAGATATAAGTGTACGATTAGGTCTGTCACTTTGTGTAACCGCACAACTCCTTGACATCTCCCGAGAGAGGACGTCCATTATCGGTAAGGCGTCTAAGGCAGAGATAAGCGTACCATTAGGTCTGTCACTTCGGGTAACCGCACCACGCATTGACATCGCCCGAGAGCTGACATCCATTATCGGTAAGGCCTCTAATGCGAGGAACGGTAAAGGTGGCGGGTGCCAGAGTGCGCCTGAAGAACGCACTGACAGGCGCTGTTCCTGGCTGCCGTACATCCAGCTGCAGGCGAGTCAGATGACGGCAGATGACGGCACCCATGGAGCCGTCATCTGCCCCTTCCGAGGATACACGAGCTGAGGGACAGGAGCCAGGCCCAGAAGCATGGGATGGGCCCTCCTCGTTATACTCATTAAAATGAGTGGCTTAAGCTGCCATCGAGACCATGTCGTCCTCTGGAACCAGCTCAGCCATGGGTGGATTGGGTGCAGTGGCGTACTCTGTACAAGCACCAGAATGGAGAGCCAGGAGGAGTGACTTCATCTGGGCTAGCTCAGTAGTTAGCAGCTCCACCCTGGAGGACAGCCTATCAGACTTAGTCCTCTTCTTGGGCGGAGCACCCGCAGCCTCTACGGCCCAACGCCTAGGGTGCGTAGGTTGGGCTGGAGTCGACTGTGCAGGGGGAAGGCCACCTTCAGCCAGTAGCTCCCCCTCGGCCAGTCTGGCAGCTCTTACCGCACGAGGCATGATGGTGCAATTCATGCACGGGTCCTCCGAAAGGCCCTCCCTCAGATGCTCAAGGCCAAGACAAGAGGGGCAAAGGTCATGGCCATCCTCTGGTTGAAGAGGAGCCTCCTCACCCACCAGTGTATCCATGGAACTGCCCCTCCCTACCTCAAGGAACTCCTCACCCCTCATACTTCCTTGCGGACCTCCCTCTCCAGCAAAGCCAAGCTCCTCAAACCCCCCAGGACCAAGCTCCTCAAACCCCCCAGGACCAAGCTCCGTACTATGGGAGACCGGGCTTTCTGCTCGGCTGGTCCCAGTCTGTGGAACGCTCTCCCCGAACACATGAGAGCACCACAGACCGTGGATGCTTTTAAAAAAGGCCTCAAACCCATCTGTTCAATAGAGCCTTTTCCTAGACCTTTTATTTATTTATTACTACCCTTTTATTTATTTGTTATTGTTTGTTTTTACAGCTTTTTATTAAATGATACCGTGTTGTGTTCTGTTTTATATTGTTCCATGCTCACTGCTTGTAGCACTTCGGGATTTGAACTCAAATATGAAGTGTGTTATAAATGAAACCCATTATTATTATTACAGGTGTTACAGCCGGGAGAGTAGCACAACAGTAGTTAGCGTGAGCGTGAGCACTCTGCTAACTGGGGTAAGAAAACAAGTCAGTTAACATTATAGATGCAGTGAGAGGGGAGCGAGGAAACTCTTCACTAGCGCAGTAGCAAGTTAGCTTTGAGCGAGAGCACTCAGCTAACTGGGGGATGGAACAATTATTTATAAGCTTGCGTATAGATAGCAAAAATTAGCTCACAAATCGGAATGAATGAAAGCGATCTCACCGACCGACGTGCAGGAGCGTCCCGGTCCGGGGCTTCTGAGAGTATGAGCGGTGAACACCGCGGTTTCCTCCCTTGGGGGGGGGGGGGGGGACAGCTCGTCGCAGCCTTTGGAGGGCGAGTCGCGTTTAGCCAGCAGCTCCGACCGACACAATCACAAGGCTACAGGTAGCGATGAGCTTGAATAATCGAATATTAATAGGCTAGCTTGGCTTCTGCACATAGAGTAGTAACGTGTGCAGCGAGAAGATGAGAAAGGACTGAACTTGTTGACAACACCGGAAGTTATACTTTCCGGGTCATGCGTGGTCACACGTGACTTTGTTGACATAAATACTCGACCTGCGCATGCGCGAGACAGAAGATATCCAGTGCTAAGCACTGCCTCTGGCGGTCAGTAAGGATGAAATAGAAAGGAACTCACCTTGTGGTAAACCTGAGAGAGAAAAAGAGTTTGAGCTCCATACTGTTTCAGAGATAATCCTTGATGTGGTTTGGAACATGATATGGAGTTTAATCACGGCAGTATCTGTCAGCTCTGTGACCGCTCCCGTCTCAGGATCCACATCATCGTCCAGATCTGAGACACGAAACAGAAATCAGGAGCAGTTCTTCTTGAAGTTTAAAATGTTCAAGAAAAACGAGTCTTCCCATACAGTCCTGATGGTTCTGATGGTTCTGATGGTTCTGATGGTTCTGATGGTTCTGTTCCTCCATGTCATAATCTGCGGGTGAGATGAGCAAGAAAATGAACAGAGCTTGGTTGGGACTGTACATTTTCTGGGGCCTTCAAGGTACACCGACACGACTGCTCAGATTGTAGAGAAGTCTGTGAGGAAATGTTCCTACTTCTCTCTTCTTTATTACCTCAGAATTTAGAGAAGTCTATGAGGAAATATTCCTACTTCTCTCTTTCTATTACCTCAGATTGTAGAGAAGTCTATGAGGAAATGTTCCTACTTCTCTCTTTATTACCTCAGATTGTAGAGAAGTCTATGAGGAAATGTTCCTACTTCTCTCTCTTTATTACCTCAGATTGTAGAGAAGTCTATGAGGAAATGTTCCTACTTCTCTCTCTCTTATTACCTCAGATTGTATAGAAGTCTATGAGAACATGTTCCTACTCTCTCTTTATTACCTCATATTGTATAGAAGTCTATGAGGAAATGTCCCTACTTCTCTCTCTCTTTATTGCCTCAGATTGTAGAGAAGTCTATGAGGAAATTCCTACTCTCTCTCTTTATTACCTCATATTGTATAGAAGTCAATGAGGAAATGTTCCTACTTCTCTCTCTCTTATTACCTCAGATTTAGAGTCAATGAGGAAATGTTCTTTTCTCTCTCTTTATTACCTCAGATTGTATAGAAGTCTATGAGGAAATGTTCCTACTTCTCTCTCTCTTATTACCTCAGATTGTAGAGAAGTCTATGAGGAAATGTTCCTACTTCTCTCTCTCTTTATTACCTCAGATTGTATAGAAGTCTATGAGGAAATGTTCCTACTTCTCTCTCTCTTTATTACCTCAGATTGTATAGAAGTCTATGAGGAAATGTTCCTACTTCTCTCTCTCTCTTTATTACCGCATATTGTATAGAAGTCAATGAGGAAATGTTCCTACTTCTCTCACTCTCTATTACCTCAGATTGTATAGAAGTCTATGAGGAAATGTTCCTACTTCTCTCTCTCTTTATTACCTCATATTGTATAGAAGTCAATGAGGAAATGTTCCTACTTCTCTCTCTCTTTATTACCTCAGATTGTAGAGAAGTCAATGAGGAAATGTTCCTACTTCTCTCTCTCTTTATTACCTCAGATTGTATAGAAGTCTATGAGAACATGTTCCTACTTCTCTCTTTATTACCTCATATTGTATAGAAGTCTGTGAGGAAATGTTCCTACTTCTCTCTCTCTTTATTACCTCAGATTGTATAGAAGTCAATGAGGAAATGTTCCTACTTCTCTCTCTCTTATTACCTCAGATTGTATAGAAGTCAATGAGGAAATGTTCCTACTTCTCTCTCTCTCTCTCTCTCCTCTCTCTCTTACCTCAGATTGTATAGAAGTCTATGAGGAAATATTCCTACTTCTCTCTCTTTATTACCTCAGATTGTATAGAAGTCTATGAGGAAATGTTCCTACTTCTCTCTCTCTTTATTACCTCATATTGTATAGAAGTCAATGAGGAAATGTTCCTACTTCTCTCTCTCTTTATTACCTCAGATTGTATAGAAGTCTATGAGGAAATGTTCCTACTTCTCTCTCTCTTTATTACCTCAGATTGTATAGAAGTCTATGAGGAAATGTTCCTACTTCTCTCTCTCTCTTATTACCTCAGATTGTATAGAAGTCATGAGGAAATATTCCTACTTCTCTCTCTCTTTATTACCTCAGATTGTATAGAAGTCTATGAGGAAATGTTCCTACTCTCTCTCTCTTTATTACCTCATATTGTATCGAAGTCATGAGGAAATGTTCCTACTTCTCTCTCTTTATTACCGCAGATTGTAGAGAAGTCAATGAGGAAATGTTCCTGCTTCTCTCTCTTTATTACCTCAGATTGTAGAGAAGTCTATGAGGAAATGTTCCTACTTCTCTCTCTCTTTATTACCTCAGATTGTTAGAGAAGTCTATGAGGAAATGTTCCTACTTCTCTCTTTCTTATTACCTCAGATTGTAGAGAAGTCTATGAGGAAATGTTCCTACTTCTCTCTTATTACCTCAGATTGTAGAGAAGTCTATGAGGAAATGTTCTCTACTTCTCTCTTCTTTATTACCTCAGATTGTATAGAAGTCTATGAGGAAATGTTCCTACTTCTCTCTCTCTGTATTACCTCAGATTGTATAGAAGTCTATGAGGAAATGTTCCTACTTCTCTCTCTCTTTATTACCTCATATTGTATAGAATCATGAGGAAATGTTCCTACTTCTCTCTCTCTTTATTACCTCAGATAGTAGAGAAGTCTATGAGGAAATGTTCCTACTTCTCTCTCTCTGTATTACCTCAGATTGTATAGAAGTCAATGAGGAAATGTTCCTACTTCTCTCTCTCTTTATTACCTCATATTGTATAGAAGTCTATGAGGAAATGTTCCTACTTCTCTCTCTCTTTATTACCTCAGATTGTAGAGAAGTCAATGAGGAAATGTTCCTACTCTCTCTCTCTTTATTACCGCAGATTGTAGAGAAGTCATGAGGAATGTTCCTGCTTCTCTCTTCTTTATTCCTCAGATTGTAGAGAAGTCTATGAGGAAATGTTCCTACTTCTCTCTCTCTTTATTACCTCAGATTGTAGAGAAGTCTATGAGGAAATGTTCCTACTTCTCTCTTTCTTATTACCTCAGATTGTAGAAGTCTATGAGGAAATGTTCCTACTTCTCTCTTTATTACCTCAGATTGTAGAGAAGTCTATGAGGAAATGTTCCTACTTCTCTCTCTCTTTATTACCTCAGATTGTATAGAAGTCTATGAGGAAATGTTCCTACTTCTCTCTCTCTGTATTACCTCAGATTGTATAGAGGTCTATGAGGAAATGTTCCTACTTCTCTCTCTCTTTATTACCTCATATTGTATAGAAGTCAATGAGGAAATGTTCCTACTTCTCTCTCTCTTTATTACCTCAGATAGTAGAGAAGTCAATGAGGAAATGTTCCTACTTCTCTCTCTCTGTATTACCTCAGATTGTATAGAAGTCAATGAGGAAATGTTCCTACTTCTCTCTCTCTTTATTACCTCATATTGTATAGAAGTCTATGAGGAAATGTTCCTACTTCTCTCTCTCTTTATTACCTCAGATTGTAGAAGTCTATGAGGAAATGTTCCTACTTCTCTCTTTATTACCTCAGATTGTAGAGAAGTCTATGAGGAAATGTTCCTACTTCTCTCTCTCTTTATTACCTCAGATTGTATAGAAGTCTATGAGGAAATGTTCCTACTTCTCTCTCTCTGTATTACCTCAGATTGTATAGAAGTCTATGAGGAAATGTTCCTACTTCTCTCTCTCTTTATTACCTCATATTGTATAGAAGTCAATGAGGAAATGTTCCTACTTCTCTCTCTCTTTATTACCTCAGATAGTAGAGAAGTCTATGAGAAATGTTCCTACTTCTCTCTTTATTACTCAATTGTATAGAAGTCAATGAGGAAATGTTCCTACTTCTCTCTCTTATTACCTCAGATTGTATAGAAGTCAATGAGGAAATGTTCCTACTTCTCTCTCTCTTTATTACCTCAGATTGTATAGAAGTCTATGAGAATGTTCCTACTTCTCTCTTTATTACCTCATATTGTATAGAAGTCTGTGAGGAAATGTTCCTACTTCTCTCTCTCTTTATTACCTCAGATTGTATAGAAGTCAATGAGGAAATGTTCCTACTTCTCTCTCTCTTTATTACTCAGTTGTATAAGGTCAATGTCCTACTTCTCTCTCTCTCTCTCTCTCTCTCTCTCTCTCTCTATTACCTCAGATTGTATAGAAGTCTATGAGGAAATGTTCCTACTTCTCTCTCTTTATTACCTCAGATTGTATAGAAGTCTAT